>JASJFT010000012.1:237217-479767 GCA_030770425.1 Darksidea phi
CCCCCCCCCCCCCCCCCCCCCGCCCCCCCCCCCCCCCCCCGCCCCCCCCCCCCCCCCCCCCGCCCCCGCCCCCCCCCCCCCCCGCCCGGCGCCCCGCCCCCCCCCCCCCCCCCCCCCCCCCCGAGTGGCGAGGAGCCCATTCTGTATAGTGTGACATCTACTGAAGTGATATAGAAGTGGCTGGTCGTAGTAGATTCTCGTCTTGATTGGCTCTCGTAGGAAGGAAGTAGGTTGTAGACGTGGATACCGGGATGCATCAATGATGCGCATAACCCTTTGGGAAAGCCGCATCTGCACCCTCGGAGTTGTTGGACAAAACAAGCAACCGCGCACAACGCCAGTACATGATTTCAAACAATACCATAGTTGTGCGTAGAACAACGAATGCACATTAACGGGATAAAATAGATACAACAGAGCAACAAACGCCCATATCCCAACATCTATCAGCCCAAAGACCTAATGCCTCGATCTAGTTCATACAGCGCTATTTCAACCAGTCTTCCGCTCTATCTACTTTCTACTACCATTACACCTTCCCCAGCAACAAGATTTCGCCTTCCGCTCCACTATCACTCGTGATGTACAATCTGTCAGAACCATCTTTCGCAATGGACACGGGCCGGAAACACTGCGTCGTCGAGCAATGCTCCTCATCCAGATTCCACAGGATGTTGCTGTAGCCTGTGGTGTTGCTCTGCGCGATCGCGCTCCTTGGCCGGAATCCAGAAGTAGACTTTGTGAAGGGAACTTCGACGAGTTTGTAGCCGGTGCTGGGGTTGCGGTTCCACGATCCGTGGAAGGTCACGTACATGCTCGTATAATTTCTGTTGAATGTCGCATCCAGCGGCGCACTATGGGCGGCAAACGCTAAACTCGCCGGCACACTACGCACATCACACGTCGCATCCGCAAACGTCTCGTTGGGCGTGAGCACAAACTGGTCGCCAATGGCGAATGTGTGGTCGGTTATGCCATTGGGTTTCCAGACGGTGTAGCAGGTCGGGTATCCGTACCATTGCTTATTCTCAACGGAAGGGTCGCCGAGGTAATTGATTTCGTCGGCAGGGTTGTCGGCATGCACGTCTGTTTCGATGGTACCGATCTTGCGGTGTATGTCGTCCGACGAGTTCTCGACTTCCCAGAGCCTATGTGAAGTTAGTGGATGGAAGTATGCAGAGGAAGGGAAGGACGTACATTCCATCAGCATCGAAGGCGAGACCTACGCCGTTCCGTAGACCGTAACCCATCTGATAGCCTCCGCTTACGTAGTCGTAACCATCTGTTGGTGTTTTGGTAGTGTCGAAGACTTTAACGCAAGAGCGGCCGACGGCCACGTTGCCTGCTTCATAGTCGAAGTTGTCATTCGAACCGTGTGATACGACAAGTAGGTTTGGATGTTTGGGTGGAATAGCCAATGTGCGTGTTACATGGCCTCTGTCGTCCATTCCGCCAATTACGATCCTAGATGAATTGCCAACACTCTTGGCGGTGGCATCGTAGTCCCAGGCATACACTTGCGTCGCCGAGCTGGCGTACAAGGTTTTGCCATCTGCGCTAAGGACGATGCCGTGGTTGAGATTCCTTTGGGAGACGACCGTGGTTTGGGAAGCGAGGCAGCCGTTGGAGCCAATAGTATGAGCGGTTATGCCCTTGCCGTTCTGGATGACGAGGAGATTATCCGCCGTATCGAAGAGGATCCCTCGCGGCTGCGTCAAATCCCCGGCAACCTTTACTGCTTTCCAACCTTTGGCGGTCAACACGGGGGAGTGAAAGTCTTTCACGCCAGCGCAGGAGGTAGGAATGCCTGATTGGATTGGGCCCGGTGTCGCTGATGGAGTCGCGCTCGTGGCCAAAGTGCTTGACCGTATTGGTGTCGAGCTTGGAAGAGGAGTTGAGGGTGGCTTGTCTGGAATCAGATTGCTCGCAACGAGTTTATCAAAGTCCGCGTTCTTCCCCTGAGATAGATCGAGGCTCCAGTGGCCGAATCCAGTATGAACGTTGAATGTAGACCGATTGTTCGCCGGCTCCTTAGGCAATTTACCTGCAAGACCGTGTGCAAACGGTAATGCTGGATTTGTAGTATCAAGCGACACTATTTTGCCCTCCGTGTCCAGCCATTGGGAGCAGCCCCTGCACCGTACATGCAAAGTCCAGTGTGTCGTATTGTAGCCTGTTCCCTTGAGATATGAATACTCGGCGTCAGCATACGGTTGTGGTAAACTTAAGCCGCTACGATGTGTTAGTGCCAGTTCGTAGATTGAATGAAATGCATCTTACAAAGCCATTCTTGAAGAGTAGATAACTGTGCTTGAAGCATTGTTCACCCAGCCCATCGTCAGCGGTACATAGGGCATTGTTCCACCCCAAGAGAATCCCACCCAGCCATTCTTCATGGGTGAAACGATCTGCAGGACAGTATCGAAAGGCGCGACATTGGTATCTGGAAGAGCGACGCCGATTGTGACCCCGTTATCGCCGGTCCATCTTGAGTAACATATCGATGTAGATACGTCGCAGTACCGCTTAGATGCCTGGCCAAGTGCTTCGCTGATCAGTACGGTGCTCAGTTGTTGCGCAATTGGGTTACTTACCTGAACCTGTGAGGATAGCAAATACCGCCGCTGACAAGCAGAGCTTCATGGTGAGTAAATGTGATAAGGATCTGCTGTGAGATGTACCTCATGATGGCAGGTTCCCGTGGTTTTATCAGCGCGTAGCGATGTCGTGGATAAGCTGCTAGCACTTTGTTCCTGAAAGATTAATTACTGACTTGTAGCGATAGTCATCCTACAGCTAAGATGGACAGGGGTGTATGAACTCTGGTACCCATCCCGGGCGCGACAACTGAATATCGGTGAATTGGCTTGGACTATGACGCCTCAAGGCTCGGCATGCGTTAGGAAGTTGCTCAGGCGACCGGAAGCTTATGGAAATGTGGGTAGCTTGGGAGAGCATTGCATATCGGCACTGTGGGGTGTGGGGTGTGGGGTTCGTTTCCTCTGCCGTGGATATGGGGTAGCACGCACGCATCGGCAAGTCTCTCTGGGCCTTATCTTCATGATCGCCGGAAATGCGAAAACTAAGATCGAACGATCGATGGCCTGACGATATCAAGACATCTCTCAAAGCCATGGCGCGGCTGTGATCACGATATTCCGGGTTCTGGTCGCTGAGCCTCTCGTCAAGGAATACGGCGGCCCGGAGGGAGTGGCGAGCGAAGTCGCGTTTCTGTGGGTGTGAGGAGCCCGTAGATGAAGGGCTATAATATCATTTGATTGATATTGGACGCGGTAAGACCACAATGGCGCGTTAGTAGGTTAGGCATGGTCACAGCTTTCTAGACCAATTTGATTGATGGCGCTGAGATAGATGAACTGAAGCATTTAGCCTTGAAACGTCAGTGCGAATTTGATTGAGGTGTCAGCCCCGACAAGACGTCGTAATAAGAATGAGGCTCTAAGCGAAATCCTTCTGGAAGGTTACCGGACCGATCGCCGAAGCTTGGTGATGCGAAATATCGATCTAGTACGTCGCCCTGTCGAGGCGATTGCCGTCCTGAGATATTTTTCGCTGCTTTCGGCCACTTTGTGCGTCTCATGCGCGATCAATTGACGGCACATGTGTCGCGGGTGGGCGGAAGTGCGACGAAGCACGACGGAGCGACGTTGCTGACGACAACCGGATGGAGCGAATGCGTCGAGGGAAGTTCCGAGGTTGTTCGATTCGCACGGACCCACAACGATCTTGCTCCAGGTCCTCAAATATTCTTCTCCAAAGACACGGACGTATATCAAAAGAATGACGAAGATGAAGAACAGTGCAAACACCCAAGGACGTGCCTGAAAAAATGCAGCGGGGCACTGAAGTAAATAGGCGGAACGAGGCAGGGATTTGCCAATACCCCTCTCAAGAGCTACCAGACGTGCGGAACAGTTGGACGAAGCTGACCTAAACACTCCAATCTAGACCCTATCGCATGCAAAACTTGCTATCTCTATATCCTCGTTTTAGCAGATGACCGGACAATCTTCCCATGCATATACCTCTCCGCAGCCTGACCACCCAACTCATTTCTCAACAAACTTAACACTCACATTTTCGCTCTTCTCTTCTTCAACATAGCCTACAACATTTCCTTCAGCTCAGTCACTTCGTCCACAACATCATCGTCCAACGCCTCTTTACCGGTCCAATGATGAGCTTCTCACAGCATCTTGCGAGCGATCTGCGGTGGTAGCTTCGAATGTTCAAACAGGGAAGAGGGCCTATACCGGGGACATGAGAGTCGGGTCCCAATTCCCGTTCAATATCGCGCAATACTCTTATAATCTCTTAGGCAACCCGAACGTTCAACCGGTTCTCATAGACCTTGTATTGCAAGAACGAAGGCGCGACCATTGCGATCGACACAAAGATTCTAATATGGCCACAGGCCCAATTTGAATCCTAAGAAAGACGCCGTTAGCTACAATCGCAGTAACTATCCTGGTTACTGGAAGCATTGCTTAGTAGGGCACTGAGCTCAAGCAGAGCCCTCAATGCGCTTCACAACACCGTAATGGAGCAAACCGCGTAGAATTCTGAACTGGATGACGGAAGTTTAAGCCACGGCGCACCGTAAGAACAACTCGCACTTGGAGACAGGCCGAATTTCTCTGACACGTAGTGACTAAAGCAAGCGTTGAGAGGATACAGACTGTTTCTCTGGTGGGAAGGGTATACTCGGACTCGGAATTGCTTTCTACATCTCACCAGCCAAACTCTTGGTTCCAGTCCGCCAATGCCGCCATATGAACCGAACCACTCTTGCAGCTGCAATAGTGTAGGCCCAGCATTGGCACCTCCAGAAGTGAAATAGCTATTCATCATATGCAGTTGAGTGGCAACGTTCGTAGCGAAATCTCTATCGAGGGAGTGGGTCGGTGGGACTCGCAATCCCCGAAGTATACCAGCCGTCTCGAGCTCTCCCAGGGCTAGGCTGGTGATTGGGGCAGTAGCTGGTGAGTAGGATTCTACATAGGACATAGATCCGCTCCAAAATCCACGAAAAACTCAGATGTAGCGTGAGACAAGCTCATGCCTGGGAATTGGCCGAGCGAGCGTCGCTGCATGACCTTCCCGCGAACGTCCATCAGGTGCTTCAGGCTGCCTACAGCAATAGGCCGCCTTCTACTCAAGTCATCGAGTGCTCGTGCCTTAATGGCCAGTTTCTCTTCAACGAGAATGACAAGACCAGAATCTAATAAGCAGCCATAGAGTGCGCCTAATCGATCACGCGCACCGTGGTGTCCCATACATGTACGTGTGAGTCCCAAGCGGTTAGTTTCCGTGGGTTTCTTATTCAAAGCGCAAACAGATTTCCAACCTTGAGCAAGCACTCCAGATATAGTTCAGTACGGAGAATATATAGTGTATACTTTTCATGATAGCCTACGCGATTTTCGTGACTGGGGTACAATTATACAGGTACAGATGCTGTCTTCAAGGCTCGCATAGTTTTGAACAGGCGTTCGCTTCATGTTTACCTTCGACCTCTCTACTGGAAGAGTGACGACTGACAGTTCATGGTACTCTCGCTTAAGCATCAGAGTCCTCTGCAACCAACCCGATCCTTCGCTGCCGCCTCGCTTCCTTATAGGCTTCCTCCCGTTTATCCATCCTATATCCATGGTATTTTGCAACTATTCGTTATCTTCATACTCTTTTTCGCTTTCTGTAATTTCATTGACTGCCTTCTCTTCCCCATGAATCCAATTAAGAAATCGTGTGGTAACTGTGCGTACCACTCATCATCCAGTTCCGGGAACGGCTTCCAGTTTCGGTTGTTCGCGTCAAGATAGTACTCCAGGAGCGGATCATCGGCGGCCACGTGCGTGAAGGCGTATATGACAACGTCGAGAAAAAAGTACTCCACGATTGGTGTCGCCCCCAACGATTTGACGATTGGTATCCGTATAAAGTTGTGGTACGACAAATCGATCTGCGAAAGCGTAAAGCTTGATCCTCAAGAGGTCAGTTCTGAGGCAGCAGTAATTATTGGGCTCAGCTACCCAGCTGGCGATGTAACCCCACTTGTCATCATCCACAGGCAGCTTTTGAGTGTACAACTAGTGGACGAGAACATTGAACACCTCAATTTCAACATCCTTGAGCATGACCACTCCTTCTTGGAACTCTTGCCATCTTCCGTTGAGAGCCCGCTTGAAGTACTCGGAATGGTGAACTAGAAGGGCCTTGTGCAGCGCGTATTGCGTATGATCGGGACGAACTAGGACGGTGACGATGCTAGCGATGCCTTGACGTGCGGCCGTACTTCAATAGCTGTTAGTGTGCCCCTGTGAGAGGCAACGCGGGGATTTACTTGTTGGACAGGGGGAAATTCGGATTGCCTGTGGTCATGGTGGTAGTTAGCATACGATCGCGTGAGAAGGTGCGGATGGTGTAGCTTTTTGGTGCGAAAAGAAAAAGAGCAACGATGGTGGGATCTAGTAGTTTTATACAACACTAGATGTTCATCAGCTAATTGCATGAGCAAACGCTCAATGGGTTGAGTGAAGGTGCATTGAAAAGAGAGCAAGAGCCAGCCGTTGGCATAACGCCCAGAAGCAGAAGTCGAAGTACAAGTTGAAACAGATCAACAAACTCAGCTCAACTTTCAATCAATCAAAAGAGCGAACTCGATGTCGTACTGCTCTTGTATCTTGCTATTGAATTATCATATCCCACCTCCAATGCGCTGAATGAAAGACCTAGTCTCGACCCAGCAGGAACACGGTACCAGAGTATGGTGCACAACAACGCTGCCATTAACCGCTAAAACGAGGCAAAGTGGTGAAATGAAGACTTGCACTAAAAGACGGAAGCCGCACCGCGCCATCAACGCCAAATGCTACGCCGTGGTATCAAGATTCTACAAGTTACAATGCCCATGCCGGTATACAGAAAAAGTGTGCAGCCAAAGCCAAGGAGATTTATGGCACAACGACCGCCAAGATGATGATGACTAGAACGAGAGCCATAATGAGCAAGAGAATGCATGCCTTACTCCTCGCATTCTTCTGGTAGTTGCTTGCTTGCTTCAAGTTGACATGTGCTCCTCGCGATGCGTCATGCGTAACCTCAACGTTCTCTTCGATGATATCGAGCTGTGCTCCCTGCTCGTGCACCATGTGAGCGACGTCACGGAAGAGCTCGTTGAGCTCGCCGACAGACTGCTCGATGTTGCGAATCTCTGATTCGCGTTCAATGATAAGCGACTCCTGGAAGTCAACATCGTCCTGAGATGCCAATCGCAGCTGCTCCTGCTCCTGCTGCTGGAGTTGGCCAAACCCGCCCCGCTCTTCTGTAGGTGATGTTTGATCCTGGAGCGCTGCCCGGGCCGCCGACGCAGATGCCTTCTCCTTCTCGATAGCCTGCCGCTGTAGCTGCTGGAATTCTGTAAGGGTCGCCTTGAACTCGCGACTGAGTTTCGCTTGCGTGAAGCGTTGCGAGGGCTGTTGATTGTTAGTTTCATAGATGCTCATGAGATGTGATTCTTACGTACCCCCACATCGGGCCAGGTGGTAAGTTGCTTCAGCCTCTCTCCAATGTCCTTGAATTTGTCCGATATCTCTTCCACAGAAGTCTTCACACGCTCCCGAACCCGTGGTGTCTCGCGGGGTGTCCCGAGCTTCGCCATCTCTCCCGACAAACGAGCAACACCGCCTGTCAGGCCAAAGAGATCATCTCCAAGTTTCGAGGCAAAGTCCCGGAACTCAGGGTCATCGGCATACTGCGGATCGTCCTCCCGTCGCCATGTTGTAGGCTGCGACTCTAGCTCTGAGGATCGCTGGAACGACATGGCGCCGGTAGATGGGAAAGTGAAGAAGACTGTAGAAGGGGTCTATGAGTCGTTGGTACGTCGGGAAGTATGCGATCAGTTATATGCTGACGGGAGCCTAGAGGCGCAATGTGATGGGAGTCGTGGAGGTCGCTACCTGGACGTTCCTGGGCAATGACGCGAGCCGCACCTGCCCTGCGCACGTGCCAAGACCATGCCATCCATCGGCGGATGGAAAACGCCCCGGCGACCGTCCCATGTGTTTGCGTCCAAACAAACCCGACGCTCAATTCACTAGCCGTTAGAGCTCCGGCCCTCACTTTTGTCCTTTGCTGTCGCAGCCCCACCTATTTCAGTTCTCGTCCACTCCTCGCAATGATATAACACATACGAGCTTCACAACCAATCTACACAACCTCACAACTCTCCAGCATGGCGCTTTTACCACAAGCGCGACCTTACCGGGACTTTCTCACTCCGGCTTTGCACAAGCGCTTTACAGATGCCAGCTTTTACACGATACTCCTTTGCTACTGTACATCAGTATGGATGGGAGACCTAGATAATTGTACGTAGAGCGCTTCTAACTCAACCACATCTCCGTTAATGTCGGCTCTAGATCTTTGGTCATGGTTTCCGATAGGCCCCGCTGGCATACGAACACTCCTCCTCTTCATCCCAGCCCTTATCGTCTACGTTCTTCGCGTCTCGCAATGGCATGTAGGCCACCGAAATACCGACACACCGTGGCACACTTTTAGAAAACACGCATTTAGAAAGTCCACCTTTGGGACTTTCGCCGCCTACAGCCTCTCCGCGTGGTTCTACAGTGAGGTGTACATCTGGTCGCGACCTACGAACGCGAGGCTTGGGTTCACGGACAAAGGCAAGGACTATGAACGCATCAGACTCAATGAGCGACCGCTCTATCTTCGATATATGTTCATAGCTCTCGCCGTGGTACAGGCTAGCGTTCATTTGTGGCGCGACTACGACCGGATTGACCTTCCAGCCTTGACGCCAAATAGCGACCGTGAGACAGCCACAACGAAGGAACCCACAACAAGGCCTAGCCAGGCGCTCCTGCAGAGGCTAAGGCCTATGGGCATGCTGGCTCTCATCCTCTCTGCCTTCACCACCGTTGCCGGAAGCATATTCTACTTCGCTGGGTTCCGATACGTTTTGTGGGAGCACTATTACAATGTGGCAAGGCGCATGGTCAGCTTGTCGCGGGCACGTACACAGCCAGTGGGCTTACCGCCGTTCCTTCCTCTAGTTCTCATGTTCATTACCGAAGGGACGTTGCTTGCGCTGATTTGGCAATTTTCTAACAAGGCCTTCGATATCTACATCTCACAAGCTCCATTGAAAAAGGGCATGCCCATCACAAGCGAATCAAAGGATCCTAATGGCAGCCTTCTCAACGGCCTTAAGTCCAAGAAAGAGACAGTACATGCCATCTCTTTGTGGGAGCTGGCTCTGATCACCGACCGTTTCCCCGAGCGTCGCAGGACCATCTACGGCGAACTCGAACGCAAGAAAGCGCCTACCTTCGAGCAAGTCACCAACATATGTCTTGCTGAAGTTCGTTTGCTTCTTGAGCGCATCGCCGCCGCTCTGGACCCAACATTCCGCCCTCAAACCGAGGTCGACACTAAGGTCCCCACGCCCATCTCTCTCGTTCCGCGAATCACCCAGGATCTCAAAGATGGAGCGATCAAAGGTCCCGGTCAAGCCCCGACCACTCGTATGGAAAAGTTTGGCGCGTTCGCGGCCGATGTTGCAAAGACACATAGCTCCCCACAGAACGCACAGAATGCATATGCCCGCGAGTACCTAAAGAAAGGGCAGGAGAAGCTCGCTCAGGGCGCCAAGGAAGCCGAAGCCTACTCTTCCGACTGGCGCGATCGCTTCGTTATCTCGGCACTCGGATGGCCCTTCCGCAACAACCTCCGCCGCACAGCCGCCATAGTCATCGCCGGCGCACCACACTCCCGCATCTCAGCTCTTTGCAACGCCATTACCACACTCACCAACCTCACCGTCTTCAGCATCAAAGAAGACGAATACGGCCGCTTCCAAAACGTCGTACCAGAGATCGTCCGTGCGTTCGCTACAGCGATCCAGAAGATCGACCAGTACGTGGCAAAGTTGGAGGGTTCTGGAGATGGGAACAAGCTACCCGAAGTGATACAGGTGAGAGAATGTTTGAGGGAAGGTCTAGAGAGGATTCTGAGAACTTTTGGCGAGTTTTTGAATGGTTTGGGGATGAGTAGTGTGGAGGTTAGGGAGGTGAAGAAGTGTGTTGCTAAGGGGCCTGAGATGGCCATTGTGAGCTGATTTTCTTATATGAAGGGCCGTTAGAGGTGTATAAGGATTTAGATTTGATGTGTAAAAGTAACGTCAGTAGCTATAAGATATCCAAAACAAGCGTGAATGATATACTTCTTTGACTTCATTCCCGGATAAGACCGAAATGAGTACAGTAATGCCATGCCATACATAAAGTCAGATAATTCTCCATTCTGCATCAAGAATGCGCGAATAAACAAGGCCCTTGCTACACCGACACCCGCCCCTGGAAAAACACTATCCATCTAGCCCCCAACGCCCGCGCAATGCAGTGTAGCTATAAACACCAAGGTAAATGTATATATCAGCCTATTTCCATCCAAGTCTATCTACCACGCATCACCCCACCCTTCATCTTCATCCTCCTTGCTCTTCGGCTCCTCCTTTTTAACCTCTTTCTTCGGCGGCACAACAACCTTCCTCGTCGCACTCGCCCCGCTGCCAGTCCTGCTCCCTAGAATGGGCTTCTTAGTAGCGGCACTGGATTTAGCCAGACCCTTTGGTAGGGGTTTGGCGCCAGCTTTCTTGGTCTGCGATTGTGCGGCTAGCCAGCCTGCAAAGTCGGGTTCGCCTTTGTCATCGTAGTTTGTTGATGCTGTTGCGGTAGTTGTGATGGTTGGCGTACTCCAGGGATCTTCTTCCTCGTCTGCGGGTTGCATTTTGGTGGAGGTGCTGCCGAAACCATCGTCGTCGCCAAAGCCACCCCATTCCGCCGAGAAGTCTTCTGTGTCGTCGTTGAATGCTGCTGCTGGATCCGGAGACATGAGCGTTGGAATGGATGCAGTCGACTTAGCTAGTGTCATGCCAGGTCGGACGGTTGAATTGACAGCTGGCTTGTTATTTGGGACGGGTGGCGGAACGGATGAAGGGCGTTCTTGGGCGGCGCCGTTGGCGTTGGCTTGTATCTGACCACTTGCGGCAGCGAGTTTGTTGGTGAAGGAGGAGATGGCCCAGCCTGCCCAGCCGCTGTCATTTGCGGCCGTGCCCATGCGGGGTGCGTTGGTACCGCCGGCCACTGAGGCTGGTGAGGGTAATACCGTATCAGGCATTGTGGAAGTGTATTTGCGGATTCGGGCAATGTAGATGTCGACAGTTTTTTGTGCTTGGTCACGAATGAGTCTGGCGCCGATGTTAATACCCCTGTTGAAGACGGGCTGGGTCAATTGAGCTTACTTCTCCTTGTCGACAAGTGATGGACACATCACAGGAAGAAGCTTCGCAGCGCAGTCGTCCTCGCTGAAGAGATCGGCGGTCGCGGAGAGAGCTAACAAAGCAGCATTTCGTGCGTGTACGAAGGGGTCACGGAGTGACCGTGCAAAAGCAGCTGAAAGAACTTTGGCCCGGTTCTTCGCATGGTTAGTTTTGATAAGGTAGGTTTACACCATGATCGACGTACATTGGCACCAAGGTTCCGCGCGATTTTCCCCAGACATATGGTCGTGTTTGTACGAATGCCGGGTTGCTCATCATTTGCAGTCTTTGCTAAATGTCGTAGAAGCTCGCCATTGATAATTCGGTCGGAGAGCTTTGGGACAACAACAAGCACAGCTTTGACGGTTTCCTCTCTTACGACTGGCGCGACGTCCGTGAAACCGGTGACCTTGAATTGTGTCAGACGCGGTACGTAAGACAAATTGCTCGATAGCTGGGGTAAGACAGCAATTGTAGGCGCATACCATTTGTGGAAAGATCTTGTCTGTGACGACCTTTTGTGGGAGATGGTCAATCATCAAGGGGAAGTTATTCAGCAAACACACTCGTATCGCTCGGTCTGGGTTTGCGAATAACCGCACGATTACAGGCGTAATCTGCGACTCGTACTCCTCGTCTGATAGCTTAGTCCCTATCTGCATGACCGTGCCGAAAACTTTAGCGCCGCCGCCTCCGAATTCCACAGACTTTAGCAACTCGGGTAGAACTTTCATCTTGAAGAAGTCGGCAGGGAAGTCGTCTGCCACTTTATCGAGTTTTCTGCTTGAATAAGCATAAGCATTTAATATGCTACACAACACTTACCCAAGCACCTCATTCCTCTCATCCTCCGCTTTCAGACCGAGACTTTCGATATCCTCTGTGACTTGAATGAGTGGCGTCTGAAAGAAGCCCCCTATGCGCATTCCTTGGTCAAGGAACTGGCTGACGCTCATTCGTGACTTAGGGTTCGGGTTGAGCAGCCGTTTGTATGCCTGATGCATACTCGGTGGTATGTTCTTCATCTGATTCAGTTGGTCGCTCCCGAGGTAGCTGCCATTGAAGATCTCGAACATGAGCGTGCCAAAGTTGTAAGCGTCCACGGCGTGTGTCGGATTGGCCTTGATGACCTCCCATCCTCCCTTGGACACCTCCGGCGGCATGTATCTCGACGCATCTGGGATGAGACTTCCGTAAGTGGGTAGGATCGAATCATCCTCCTTCATCGAGCTTAGAGCGTCAAATCCACCGAGCTTCCACTCCCCGCCCTCGCTGAAGAAAACGGAGGCCGGCCGTATACAACCATGAACAGACATCGCATCCGTATTGACAAACTTGATCGTCTTCGCTACCGTGTGCAGGCCCCATTTTATCGTCTCCTCCGTGAGGCTTTTCCGCTTGACGTGCCAGCTCAGGGGACTCAATCTCTCAGTCGCAATGTATATGTATGTTTCCGTCTGCATTCGCTTAGCTCCGGTTTCCATGTTTTGGCATTTTCGCTTACTTCTACGGTATCTAGGACTTTTACAACGCCCGGATGCCGTAGCGTTCGCAGTTTGCGGAGCGCATTTCGAGCGAGGGGCAATCGAGATTTGTTCGCGGTCACGTCAAAGGAGAAGATGCTACATTTCGAACCGTCTTCCTAGCAGACTGAAGTTAGCGGATTAGACCATGCGCAGAAGATAGCCCGGGCCATACTCGCTTTGTGCCGTTGTACAACGTCCAGATAGACTCATCAATATCTACACGGTCGCCGAAGCTGTACCCAAAGGCGGGGCCTTTGGAAATGGCCGATGCCACGGCGGACTTGAGGAAATCCATGGCTTCGGCGACAGATCACGAGTCAAAAGGTACAAGTCGAGAGCTGGCGTAGAACTCGTCGCCCGCCGCCCCGCACACGACATTACAAGAACATTGAAGCCAGATAATCGCGCTAGATCGGATTAGTCAGCGCCTCACGTGATAGCGCGTACCGCTCGATTTCAAGCAGTTCCTATCCTCCCAAAATGATCTACCACAAAACCTAAATGAAAATGATCTACGTTTACCTATTTATCTTGAGGCTTAATTAAGTATATAGAGCCAGCTAACCAGGCAGTATATCCGGGTCGTCCTCAGCTCTACCCTCAGTGAATCTACAGGCTGATTAGGCAATCGATGCAGCGCCTGCTATTTGCTTCTAATATTGGATGTTTCTCAGATCCTGCTCTCCTCTTTAAGAATATCCTCACATTTCGGCATTAAATGGATATGATATAGCTCTTATTAGCTAGTCTATAGTCTGTACGGTATTTATGAATATACTACAAATAAATCCTAAGAAGGGTAGTTATTAATATTTACTACCCTCTACACTTCTCTAATTAGCATTACTCGGCTATCATACAATCATTCCGGAACATTCATTAGCGCACTAGCTCAAAGACCGCGATAGCAGCAGCAACAAAACTACCGGCAGAATGATAATCGTCTAGCCTGCCACTAGAACCCCCAGTGGATGCAGATGATGCGGCCGGCGTCGAAGTCGGGCCTCCACCCCCAATACCACTCCCAATATCTTCGGTCGTGATTGCATTGGCACCGATCGTTGATACGCTTACGCGAGTCGATTTTGGCGACTGCAGCGGCGCTGTCGATGATCCGACTACGAGCTCGGTGCCTCCGGGCACGAGCGATAAGGTTGTGCCATCAATGACAGTAGTACTTCCTGGCAGCAAGGTTTGACTGCCGGGAAGAACTATTCCACCTCCTGATGCAGTTGGATATGCGATTGTGTAGGACGAGGATCCGATCTTGATGACGGTTCCTGAGGCAGCAGTTGTTTGCGGTGAAGATAGAGCGAGTGTTGAGGAACCAACAACAAGTTCAGTGCCCTGAGTTCCAAGCGACACCACTGTGCCATCGACAGTAGTTTGGCTACCCGGTAACAGCGTCTTGCCATCAGAGAGGACAACGCCACCTCCTGAAGCCGTCGCATAGGCTATTGTATACAGTGAAGAGCCTACATTGATAACGGTCTCAGCGGCAGCATTCGCCGGCGCGGGCGTATACAGCGCGATTGCACTTGTCGTTCCGGAAGCCACAATGACAAGGCTACTTCCACCGGACTGTAGCGACAACGTCTGACCTTGGAATGTGACTATTGAACCAGGAGCAAGCGTCGTGCCGTCTGGCAAAATCACGCCCTCTTTGGTGTTGCTCGGGTGCGAGATTGGTACTGCATTAGTACCGACCAATATAGACTTAGCTGGCTGTGGAGCGGCGGTGACAGCTGGCGCAGGGGCAGGCCCATGCGTAAAAAGGGGCAGCGTGGAAGGTCCAGCAGAGTCCAAGACAACAAGATTTGTACCTGATGGACCGAGGGAGAAGGTTCTATCAAGAAATGTGACGGCCGAGCTGGGGAACAGCGTAGCACCACCTATCACGACTGCACCCTGATTCTTAGTGCCGGCGGATGACACTGGGACTATATTTGTGCCGATGGTCAGGGAAGGTGCGAGCTCAGGCGTTCTGATTGGCGCGGGAAGAGGAATTTCCAAGGTAACTGCTGTTGAAGGTCCAGGCCGACCGGTTGTTGGTGGTGCATCGCCATTCGAAGGTTCCGGCTCGGCGTCGGTGTTTGGAGGACGATCCGTACTTGGATCGTTGGTCTCGATTGGAGCTGGATCATTGGTTTCGACTGGAGTTGGATCGGACGGTGGCGCAGGTGCCTCCGAGGGACGCTCCTCTGTAGTGGGCCTGGTGGTTACGGCCTGTGGTGACGTCGTCTCCTGAGCCGGAGGCGGAGGCGGAGGCTGCGGCACTGGCGTAATCACCGCATTAGGAGGAGCACCCTGCATCTTCATCGTCGTTGATGAGTGCTCCGTCAACGCACTAACAGGGACGTGAATCCGCGGTGCCCCCTCTCCAATCCTCAGCGTACAGCTTTCCAGGCCTGATATCGTTGTCCCCAACTCTGCGAGTTCAGACTCAAGTGTGCCGATGAAGTCTTGGCCCATCGTGACGCCCTGTCGCCTAGTATACCATGGCGCGGTCGTCGGAAGGTATATGAAGCTGGATTTGAAGGCAAGTCCAGATCCTGAGGTCGAGCTGCTGCACCATGGGCCTTCGTCCCTGGTTTCGATGACTCCAGTACCATATTCAACCTCGAAGACGACGTAGAAGGGCGTTGGAGAGACACTAGTATCCGAATCAGCCTCTAACATCCCAATTTCTCTGCCTTTCTCAACAAGCGAATCACTCACAGAGGCACCCCCACCATATTCGTACTCGTACCAATAACAGCTGTGGTTAGACCGTAGATGTCGTTTTCTAAGAGGAAGGGGCTTAGGCCTAGGTTCTCCACATTGGTTGCGCTCGCATTCTGGTATGTTGTGGACGTTGTCACGATGGTGTTGTTATATTGTAGGTACTGCGTAATGACTGTAGCTACGGTGGCAGTGACGCTTTGGTTGTACCACTGGCCTAGGCCAACGAACTGGGGTTTGAGGTAGCAGCATGGTGACCCGGTGGGTGTGGGTGTTGAAGTGATTGTCTGGAGGGAAGGAGCGAGTGTCGCTATTGTATGTTAGTAGAGGAAATTTCCTGTCGATGTAGAGTAACCTGCATGTAGAGTTTGTAAACACCGCTGCGCTCGCTGCAGCGGAAAACAGCAGGATGAAAGCGAGTGTCATCTTCAAGGAGCTTCCGTCTCTCGAGAAGGTATCAGAAGGTATCAGGTACCATCGAGCTCTCGTCAGCCCAGCAGAGCAGCCCTCTTATCATCAGGTACCAGCCTTAGATGATCCGCCTTGCGTGGGGCGTTTTTTGGACACCCCATGCTAATTTGAGGCTGCGCAAGAGCCTCATGCTTCGGACGGCACTTTCATTGGCGGACTGCAATTTGGCGTGCATAACAAGTGCTTACGTTAGTGGAACCCCTAGTAGTACTACACTCTCCGCCAGCGTATTATCGCCCTGTCGGCAAGCGCCCCTCGCAATGCACTACCTCAATAAGGTATATGGGTCGGAGATGGAAATTAGATTTGCGCTGGTGCTCCGCGCGGTCCAGCTGAGCGAGATGTTTCAAAAATCGTTCAAAAATAGCTGTAGCCTAGTCAACATTCGCATCTGCACGCTGTCGCATTTCCTCGTTCGCCCTCATGGCGAACGATACAATTCCTGCACCTTTCGTCTTCCACCCTTCCCAGGAATGGAATGGCAACGACGGCTCCTGGTCAACATTCATAGTCCGCGTCGGCACACCCGCGCAATCGTTCCGCGTTCTCCCATCCACGGCCGGCCAGGAAACATGGATCCCAGTCCCCGAAGGCTGTCTATCCAGCGAACCCCAGAATTGCGGCGACCTTCGAGGCGTGTATCCCTTCCGCGGTTCTCAAGCAGGCTTCCAGTACAATGCATCGTCCACCTGGAAGAACATCGGACTGTACGATCTCGTTCTCGAATCGGAACTGAACTACACAGGCAATGGAATGTATGGTTTTGATACCGTGGGGACGATGGTGGATGGAGGCGTGGAGTTGGAAGAGCAGGTTGTTGCGGGAATCGCGACAAAGGATTTTTTCTTGGGGGTCCTGGGCTTGGGGCCGAAGCCAAGTAATTTCTCAGACTTTGAACATCCGCAACCATCGTTTGTACAGACGTTGAAGAACCAAAACAAAATCCCGAGTCTTTCTTATGCGTATACTGCGGGGGCACCATATCGTATGTTGATACCCCATCTATCGACGACTGCACTTGCGCGCGTGGCTAGACATACCGCCTACCTTCGCTTTCGAAATGTGAGAATCTAGTACTGACTCGGAAAGGAATCCCGAAAATATTGGGAAGCTTGATCTTCGGCGGTTACGATCAATCGCGTTTCACTGCGACCAGCAACGCTACATCCTTCCCTTTCGGTGCCGACGACTCCCGCGTTCTCAGTGTCGGCATACAAAGTATTACCGCGACGAACACGTTCGCTGGTACCGTCACGCTCTCCAGCAGCTCATCCCCAGTTTTTGCCCTGATTGATTCGACGGTACCGCATCTCTGGCTTCCCCGCTCCGTGTGCGACCAGTTCGAACAAGCCTTCGGTCTAAAATACAACGCAACCAACGACCTCTACTTCTTTGCCAACACGACTGTTCACGACGATCTCGTAAGCAACAACCCATCTGTGGTCATCAGCCTTGGGAACGACAACAACCCCGCTGAGGCGGTACAAATCACCCTTCCATTCGCGGCTTTTGATCTCTCGGCGTCATGGCCAATCGTAGACGAAGTAACACCCTACTTTCCCATCCGACGCGCGGCAAATGACACTCAGTACACGCTCGGAAGGACATTTTTGCAAGAAGCGTACGTCATTGCCGACTACGAACGCTCAAACTTCTCCGTGCACCAAACTCTTTTCCCCTCAGGCACAAAATCCGAAGCCGACATCGTCACCATCTATGCGCCGGGTACCAACCTGTCTCAGCCGCCTTCATCTAGCAAACTAGGTGTAGGCGTCATCGCTGGAATAGCCATCGGAGCCGTTGCAGTTGTTTCGTTGATCGCTCTGTTCGTCTTTTGCTGCCGAAGAAGGCGCAAACGGTCTGCGAAAGGCGAGGTTGTCGAGGCTTCGGACAACGTTGCGGACGATCCATATATGCAGTCCCATAAGCTACATGCTGAGCTTCCGGAACAACAAGTATATGAGATTGGGCACCCGGCGAATAAGATGGGGACTTGGGATGCCCCGACGGAGTTGGACTCAACCACGCAAATCGTGCTGCTGAGTGACGATGCGAGGAGACATGAGATAGGACACTCAGACGTTCCGACGGAGCTAGATTCTTCAACGCGAGTCATGCTGCTGGGTGACGATGCGAGGAGGCACGAGCTGCCCAGTGCAGATGTTCAACGCAAATAATATGGAAGCAGTAAACCCCACTCTATCGCCAACATTGAATTGTCGTCCTTGGTCTTTAGTGGTATGCTCTTATTCTGCAGATATACTGATCCCTATCACATAACCCGGGCCAACAACTTTGCTCTGAGGAATTATAAAAGTTTAATTGCGGAGCGAGGAACGAGCGTAATGGTATACAGTCAGGTCCGCTATTAGGATAGCGTAATTACTCATATTCCACGAGTTTGACGACGCGATGGCTGCTGCTCATTCGGGAAAAGAATATAGTTAAGAATAAAGGAAATAAGATTATAGAAGTATTAGGTTACCTCACTTAATAACTATACCTGAAAGGGAGCCTGAGAAGATTTCCTGTTGATAAGATTATATAATCCCGCTAGACCCGGTTAGTCAACGGGGCGCCACGTGATAGCGCATTGCACAAACGCGCTTTCCTGAATGGCAAGTGTGCGCTATCAGCTCGTCTTTCATTCATCTACTCACGACTTGCGCAACTACATCACCCCTCTTCGGCGCGAGAATGCGACATTGAATACTCGCTATCCGTCAGGAGCGTCACCATTGGGACCTTTGGGCGTCACAGTGGCAATTGAGAGGTACTGAGACGCCTCTTTCTTCTTGCATTATCCGAATTCATGATCCAAGAGGAGTTTGGTAAAAGGTCAGACCACGCAACGCCTTGGATGATCTCTCCAGAAACCTCAGGGTTAGCGAGATCTTGGCTTCAGGATCTGATTGCTGCAATACATTATCTCTACCGTTCGCGAGAGAAGCAGGGTGCTAATCTTGCAGTTTAGGATCCAGCGCAAGTGTTGAAAGTCAGAAACATGAGTGACATTCAAGATATGGCACCTGCGAGAAACGACCGCAATTGTAAAAGGCGTACGCAATCAAGAATATCTCCACCGCCATTGAAGCGCCAGCGTACCGATCTTGGGAATTGCGACCCCCGTCCATCTGTGAATATTGAAAACATGTTGGATCCTGGGGATCGCGGTCCCCGTCCATCTGTGCATATTGAAAACATGTTGGATCCTAGGAATCGCGGCCCCCGTCCATCTGTGCATATTGAAAACATGTTGGATCCTAGCGACAAGTAAGTCCCCATGTTATGTTTTGAAGGCTAGAATCTTTCTAACGATTTATAGCGGGTCTAGTGTCCATTCCTCCGCTTGCACTGATAATCGAGGAAAACCTCACGGAGAGAGCCTTGCCGCTTCACTCGCTGGGACATCTCGTCGCTTGGGTGGTCTGAGGTCTCGTGAAGGTGACGAATCCTCCAGGTCCAGCGGCGCGGCGCGTTCGGATCGACCAAACGAATCTGGTTCAAGTATACGGACTTGTCGCGCTTGTCATAAAAGCATAAGCAAAGGGTTTGATCCTCTTGTCCTTTGCACTGCGTGTCAACGGCCGTATCACGATGCGTGCAGAAAACCACCACTTGTGCCCGGGGCGGATCCGTACGTTTAACAACTCACTACAATCTGAGTCGCATTATTAATGACATCCAGAAACTCGTGGAACTGCTTGAAATGTATCAACAGCCGTCGGAAGTCCACCTTGGAAGTTGCCGACCTGTTTCCAACAGAACATCTTCCAGGAACACAACAAAACAAGGACGACCTGCACAAACAAAGTGCCACATTGGAATTGCCTCATAATATCCTGTCTTCCACGAAAGGAAGCTCTACCGTTGCATCTTTGGAGAGCAGACAAACTGATTCCCTTTTGAGGGCAAATCGAACACCGACGAGGGACCGCACTCGTCTGCAACCAAGTAATATAGCGAGCGATATTACTGTGGGCCATTCAGAGCCTGCTATTCTTGAGTCGGAAAAGAATCTCAACTTTCTGCAGGAGGATGCGCTTGACCGATTGGTTACGCAAGCCATGCAACCGAAGCCCAAGCCAGTAGATCCCGCCGCACGAGCACGCTGTACAGAAATTCCCAACACGCCTGATCAGCGCTCCAGCCAGTTGCAGATCGAGAGTACTGCGCCAAAGCCTTCATACTTGCAGGGCGGTATGCCTTCTAGTCTTACGACTACCGACGATAGCGCGTCGAGTATCGAGCAATTACAGCAGGGGAAGAAGACAGGTTTTACCACAATATGTTGCATTTGCAGGAAACAAATCGTTCTGGTGGATAACAATAGCAAGGGTGCCAAATGGTAAGTGGTCACTGCATCCATAGCCGTAACATCCCTGATCCTTGTAGCGTGAAATGCAAGACCAAAGCCGAAGTGTTGAAAGTAACAATCCCCGAAACACCAGTTTCCATGCCATCGCGAGTTAGCAGCGCAGGGGCCAGTAGACCGGCATCTGCAGTATCTAGCTCACGTGAAGGAAGGACTCCAGCGTCTAGCCTCTGGTTCCAATCGGGTCTTCTCAACTCTCAAACTAAAAAGATTGTCGCAAAGAAAATGCGGCCTTGTGACATCTCACAGGCATTCAAAGCACAGCAACATGAGCCTGCACAGTCACAAAGCCTATTGCGCGAATCCCGCACTCCGACCAAAAGCGGAGGCCTGAAGCATTCAGAGATGCGACCGGTATTCGAACGGCCTGCGAAAGACTTCGGTGCGTCCGGAGGAACCGAGCTTCTATTCTCCGCAGGCAGTGGAGCTGTTGAAGAGCGACGTTCGATGAATAGTGCGCCCGACATGTCTACGGGCGGTAATACTTCTAACTGGGCACACCGTCACAACGAACATAAAGAAGACAATGTTGAGGAAGAATTTGAAACAGAGGGTTCTGAGCCTACGCTCCTACAAGTCCCGGCCGACCAACATCACAAGGGCACCGATACGCTTCATAGTCCTTCATTCCGAGTAGATGGGGGCTTAGCATATACACGCCACCAACCTAGGTATGGGGAATATACTAACAAACAACTCGCGAGCATGGCCCTTCTTGCTGCTGATGGAGGCCCTTGCACTGCTATCCAAGTACAGAACTGGGTTGCGGACAACTTTTCCGAGTATCGCAAGGGGAACGGCGGTTGGGAGAGGTCCCTTCAAGCAACTTTAGCAGGAATGAGCGAGTTTCGAGCAATTAGAATACCTGGAGATAGGTTTCGACGCTACACTTTCGCGGATGCCGCCTCGCGCAAGCGATTTGAAACCCTATTCGCGGACAATTTCGCCATCAAAAGCCCCCCAGCGGAGCATTCTACCAAGGAACCGCTCATTCGAGGCGAGACGGTTGTCACACAAGAGATTGCTAATTCTGTTCAGCAGCAGCATACACAGCGCACAGAACGTACACAGGGTACACAGGGTACACAGCCTACCGAACCGCCGAGCCTCGCTCAACCTGCATCTTTTGCAGACGCGTCGATTGATGAACCTCCGAATTTCACCGATGTTGAACCACATATGGACACGCCGGTCAATGACCCGTTATGCCACGCTATGACCAGCCGCTCTTCAAACATGCCAATCGACGAATCACGTCCTAATAATAACGTCGCACGTACACCAAACCGGGGATTACTGTCAATCAGCGAAGAGAACGTCTCCCACGACTTCGATGGTGTCTTCATGCCCTTTGAGCGCGCAGACATGTTCCGCTTTATCGAAACTCCCGATCCTCCAGGCATCAGACGTGAATCGAGCTTCTTCAAGGCCTTCCCAGAATTAGCGAAGTCGACGATAGAGACCATGTCCGATGTGGATATCGTAAAGAAGATTAGAGAGATCGAGAACAGACCTTCGAGAAAGGCAGAGTGGGGAAAACGATTGGCTTTCGCGCGTCGGCACCGGCGGGATGTTCACGATGAAAGAGATGGCGCGTGGAAGCCGAGGGTCACGTTCGAAACTCGCGATCGAAATGATGTTGAGGTGCAAGGCGCCGGGGAAATGCAGTCACTGAAAGATGTTTTTGACCTACCCAAGAATCCCCTCCTGGTACTTCATAACGAGCAATTAGCCTTCCGCGATGGCACTTTGGTAAGTTCACACATGGTTATCCAGGCATGAGTGATTTCTAAACTGTGATAGGTAAACGGCAGGCTGCCGCGTTCTAGAGTTGTGTACAAGGTTGGCAGGAAATTTGGTGGAGAGAATGGAGAGCTGCGGTTATAGCTGGCTGTTGGCTGCCCGCCGTTGGATCTACATCGCTGTTTCGGTATTGGCTTATACTCATTACGCCCCTCTTACAAGAGGTTTTACTCTACATCCAGTCCTTCACCCAATCAAGAATCAAACGTGATACGAGTCATGTCATTGTACGTCTCGTGACTGTTTCAACCTCTCTATTTCCTCTCTCAAGCTTCGAACATGTCTCTCAGACTCGTTGAGTTGATTCTCGAGGTCTTTCATCTGCTCTTCTGCACCTACGCTGATCTCATCGACTATCTTGACGACACGCAGTAACCGCAGGATGATGATCAGGGAGGCAACTTCTTCTTCGACGCCTTGTAGGGTTACTTCGAAGATGAAGGATATGATGATTATGGAGGCGTCGAAGATGTGGAATTTGGATGTGAAATAGCTAAACATCTTAGTAGACGGAAAGGCTAGAGACAGAGTTGTGGCTCACGATTTTCCGAACGCCCAAATTGATGCTAGTAGCTCTAGCATGAAGAGTGCGGAGAAGATGAGGCTGATGTATTTCATAGCCTCCAAAGCGGTGTCCACTTTGGGGGTTTTGCGGGCACAGGTTTCCAGGTTGATTATGATGTCTGCAGAGTTAGCCTTTTCGATTACATGGTGCGAATTAAGGGATTAAGTAGGGTGCGTACCCGCGAACATGCACCCAACATCAAGAGTGACTACGAGGAGGACGGCATAGTGGAACGTCTTCGATGTTAGGAAGCGATGGACTTGGCGACGGACTGACGGTATGCCACTATATATGCCATGCTCTCTTTCGTGGGCTGGCAGTAGAGGAGATGAGGACATCTTGATCGAAGGCGTCCCTCGATGCAAAGTGAGGAAGGGGATAGCTGCAGTGCTTATCGGATGTGTTGCTGAGGCTGGATCGCGAAGGAATCTGAATATGCTTTTACTAAAATCGGTATCTAAAGTTAGTTACACGAAGTAGCAACTGTAGTACCGTGCATCTGTGCTTGAACCCAACCACTGACTGTTGGTGTCAAGTCATGCTCTGTAGTCTTCGAGGGATTGTTGCAGAGTAGGCTTAGCGCGGCTCGTTCCTGGTCCGGGCGCCTGGCGCGCCGGGGAAGCTTCGCATCGTCATTTGCGATGCTATCTGACCAACAGCCTCTTCACCTCCCATAGGTGCCGGTCGTTTTCTCACCACGCCTTCTCACCACTCTTCACACTTTACAACCTGTGCTCCTGTCGTTTAAGAAGCTAACCGCACATATTACAAACGCACGGAGCCTACTTCGCATTGGCGAGTTTCTGAGCTACTTACCATAGGTGGACGATAGCCTTGTAGGTATGCGCGCACGACATGAGCGAACTTCTATCGTTGACATGGAATTTAGAAGCTTCACCCCTCGCTTGCGACGATGGCCGATGTCGAGAATGAGCAGCGACGCGAGGAGGAGGAGCGTCTAGACACTGCTGGCGAAGAGCATGATGAGGTAGGGCACAATCCTTTTCACGGTTGCCTGGAGTGGGACAGCGTAGCGCGACCACCCTACCACGCTCCAGTCCCTTGTTGAAGGCCGCTACTGCCCTACTAAGTCCCTAAACTGACACAACCTCGCAGCAAGAGCTCGACGCCATGAAACGCCGCGTACAAGAGATGGAGGAAGAGGCCCAAAAACTGCGTGAGATGCAGCAGAACCTCGACAACGACCGTGGCGATCTGCGCGAAAACAGGGAAGACGTCGACGCGCGAAGCGTCTTCGTCGGCAACGTCGACTACGGCGCCTCCCCCGAGGAAATACAAGCGCATTTCCAGACCTGCGGCTCCATAAACCGCGTCACCATCTTACTGGACAAGTTCACTGGGCATCCTAAAGGGTTAGTTTCTTTCCCATGTCAAGAGCTGGTTTTTCCTTGATGATGCAGATGGCAATTTCCATTATCAGTTATACCCGGGCAAAAGTGGAGACATAGGGCGTACTGTGTAGTGCTATGTCGCACATGAGTCATTGTTGAGCTCTGGGCTCCGGGTGACCGCCATCTGTGCATCAAGGGGGATTCTTCGCGACCTGGCAAGAGTTTGGTTGAAAGATCGGAACGCTAATGAGCGTATGCAGGTATGCGTATGTTGAGTTCACTGAACCGCGCTTGATTGAACAGGCCCTTGTGCTGAATGACAGCCTCTTCCGCGGTCGCAACCTCAAGGTAGGACCATGGACTCCGTTTCTAAGTACAGTTGCTCATCTTTGCAGGTTGTTCCTAAGCGCACCAATCTGCCTGGCATGACCAGGGGACGTGGCCGAGGAGGTGGTCGTGGCGGCGGAGGCTATGGCGGTCGCGGTTCTCCATACGGTGGCCGTGGTGGTGGAGGTGGCTACGGCCCCCCTCGTGGCGGCGGTTACAGAGGCGGCTATCGTCCGCGCGCTCAAGGCTACCGTCCGTACTAGGTGTGCTTCGTACTGGTGCGTCGGCGCTCTTGGTTACCTTAGTGAAGTCATGCCACTATATCCGGTAGCGGACTTTGGTCATTTGATGGGTGCGACTAGGTCTGCGTGTTTTGAGGAACCTACATTACGAAATTGGACTGAACATGTATTAGTATAGCGGTGCGACATCAGACCTCGGCTTGGCTGGCTCAACGAATATTCGGAGTCTGCATTGTCTTGGGAGATTGGTTGTCGGATGGAATTACTACTGTGAGACTTCGGCACGGGTGTCAAGACTACTGTTGAAATATGGTTAGATTGGAAACCAGGTGTGGAAAAGTTGAATGCATTTTCTTCATGGTGAAAGGAGCTATGGTGATGTCTATCGTGACGTATTGGCTGAGAGTGGGTATCAATCCTCTCAAGTCGCCCAAGTAGATTTTCACGCGCCGGCTCAGCTACCTGAGCCCCACTATGCGCGTCGGTGGGACCGTGTCCAGAGAAGACTTGTCACCCAAACGCCATAGCCCACATAAGCAACCCGCGCCGTGACGACCGTAACGCATAAGTGAACAAAAGACTCAAATGCTACATGGGTGTGAGACCAGTCATCACCCTCTAACCAGCCGTAGATCCGCTATTCCCTTCCTCCTGCTTGCACCTTCTTTCCCTAAGAAATAAGCCGGAAATTTTCCACACGCCCATCGCAGGCCAGCCCCATCTACGGCGCCGGATTTTCCTTCACTAGACTCCTGATCTTCTTCTCATACGCGGCTTTGTCCTTCTTGAAGAGATTGAATGCGTCCGCTTGCGCGGGCGAATCGGGGTTTGGCTCGTCGAGGAGAGATTGGATGCCTAGTAGGATCTCTTTAAGTGTGATGGCGGGTTTCCAGCCTTCTTCCTCGTTGAGGATGGAGAGGCAAACGGTGCCGGAGGGGTAGACGTTCGGGTGAAAGAGTGGAGGTGTGAATCTGCCTGTACGTGGTGTTAGGTTGTGCGCATAATGCGCGTTGGGGGGAGAGATGTGAGAGAGCGAGCGGGACACACGTGGGCGCTAAGGTGAGGCTTACACTTCGGTGGCTTCGTGGGATACTCTGCGACATTTGATCAGCTTTTGATGTTGCGCGAGATGGGGGCAGAGTAGTTGGGGACTCACCGTCGGGAAACGTAACCTCTAGCTTGAAGAGCCCACCTTCCCAAAGCGTCTTTTCTTTGCCAGGTACGCCGCAATCCCACTTCCTCAGGTCCATCTGTCCCTGCGAAGTGCGCATGGGTTTCGCAAAGAAGCCGAAGGGATGATCGCGTCGCCATGTTTTCCTATATCTCTTTCAGTTGCACCTTCATAGACTGAGGGCCGGGTAAGCATACCTCTCTTCGGAGAGCCGGTTCATGGCAAGCTCCGACATCTTTGCGAGGCTGGAGCAGCGGAAATCGTTCAGTTGGTATTTGCAAGGTTTCGTTGATATCCCGCGCAAGGGAAAGAGCAGGGGGTGGCCTAGGAGCGGGTATGTGGCGGGTTTGGTTTTGTACGCGGTGGTAAGCGATAGCGGAGGTGAGAGGAAAAGTTGAGCAGAGATGAAGCCGGTGTTGAGGTTCGGAGTGGTGCACGTGATTGTGTAACCAGCGCCACAACTGTGGCGGATGTGCCCTAGGTTATCGCTGCCCCGCCAAATGGAGTTGCCCCACTCTAACACTAGGGACCGAGGCTCTACTTGCCTTGCATACCCGCCCCGATTCACGATCCTGTTTGAGACCACCATACCTTTTCCATTCCTAAACAAACTCTGGTCGACAGCATGGCCGACGCGGAGAAAAAGACGGACGAGCCTCCGAAGCCTTCAGCAGTAGACATCGCATCTGATCCCGAAGAAGACGACTTATCGGATCTTGACGGTTGGTCGCATGTCATCGCTTATGTCCAGCACTTCTAATGACAATGACAGACGTCTTGGATGAATTCGCAAACACAAAACTCGACCCCAAGCCCGCTGCCGCCGCCACATCCTCCGCAACAGTACCAGCACCCACCTCCTCCGGCCCCGGCAGGCCAGACCCCGACGACCTCCTCGTAAACGAGCAAGATGAGTTCGCGAGACAGTTGCAAAAAGAGATGGAGCAACTTCTTGGCCAAGGCGACATCCAAAAGCAATTTGAAGATATCATGAAAGAGATGGGCGATGTCGTAGGCGCAGATCCATCCACGGCACCGAAAGACCCTACCGCCGCCGCATCGTCCTCTACAGCAGGCAGCGGTCCCGAAGCGCGAAAAGCCGAACAAACCTTCCAGGAATCAATACGCGCGACGATGGCGCGCATGCAAGAATCAGGCGACGCCGCCTCCGCCGCAGCAACCTCCTCAGCCGGTGACGACATCCTCGCGCAAATGCTCAAAGAGATGGAATCTGGCGGCTTTGGCGGCGAAGGCAGCGATGAGGACTTCTCAAAGGTGTTGATGGGCATGATGGAGCAGTTGACTAATAGGGATATTCTGTACGAGCCGATGAAGGAGCTGCATGACAAATTTCCCGCGTGGATGGAGGAAAATAGGGGGAAGGTGAAGGAGGATGATTTAAAGAGGTATGAGGAGCAGCAGCTACTGGTGAGGGAGATTGTGGGGAGGTTTGAGAGGACGGGCTATTCGGATCAGAACGCGGGGGATAGAGAGTATATTGTTGAGAGGATGCAGAAGGTAGGTTGATCCAGTTTGGGGAGCTGTGACAGAAACTAATTTTTATAGATGCAAGCTGCTGGCTCGCCGCCACCTGACCTTGTTGGAGATATGAATGCTGCCCAGGAGGCGATGCAGGAGATGGATCAAGGCTGTCCTACACAGTGATCCACTGAACAATGGACCCTACAGATACCCAACCAATATAAAGTGTCATATTCCTACATTACATTCTGGCACTCCAACATAAACAAGTCGTTGGTTTATGAACGGGGCAAATGATTTGCGTAGTAGCTCATGTACCATCACGTTTCTCCCCCTTCAAGCCACTTCAGCTTAAGCTCGTCACCTCACGAGAATCCCTAAGCCGCACGCAACAACTTGAAGCGAAATGTGAACCCTCTCTTCCTTCTCAACTCATATCCATCTCCTCGACGTCATCGAAACTGGCGTCAAAGCCGGGCATCTGCTCCTGCGATCGTTGCATATCCGTGGTAGAAGCGCACTCCATGAAGATCGAATCATAGTCTTCATCATCGCTGCCGTAGTGCTGTGATGCCGTCTCTTGCTGTTCCTCCATTGACGAAATCAACTCCTGTAACTCGAACTCCTCTTGCGCAAGAATGTACTCGGCCTCATCGGTCTCCTGCTCAGGTTGCAACGCGTCGCTTGGCATATACGATGAACCCGACTCGTCTAATGCCTCATTGATGTAGTAATCTTCGACCTGAGGTGCCTGACGCGCTTTTTCGGCTTCCCAGCGCTTCTGCTCGGAGAAATAATCAAGGCGTTGAATCTACGCATTGTTAGCTACTGCCAATCAGCAAAGCTCCTATGTCGTCATACCTGATCCCCTCGCGAATCCCACTTCCTATCCTCCCTCTCCTTCTGCACCCTCTTGAAGAACATATCGCGTCGCCTCTTCGTCGCGGCATCGCGCGTCTGCACAACTGGATTGGGCTTGTACGCGCGTTGCGGTGCTACGACCGGTTTTTTCTCGTCCTGAATCGATGTCGCCATGCTAAAAGTGAAAGCGTGCGGGGTCGCATTTGCTGAGCGTTCGGAGAGTGGCGACGGCCGCGAAGGCATAAAGATGTGCTGGGCTTGGGAATAGAATGGGCTTGCGGCGAGCATCATTTCGAGATGATAGTGGGAGAAAATAGAGTGTTAGTACAGGAAGATGGTGCGGTGTGGTGTGGTGGGAAGTGTATGATGCGGATGTGGTTGGGAGGAAAAGGCGCGAACGCGGTCGCGGGAAGTCGCGACTTGGCCTGTGCGCTATCGATAAGCGGCATCACGTGCCTTCTTCTCGCCTTTGCATAAAGCATAGACTTGCAAGACATAACAGGGGCACTGATCAGAACGAGGTGGGCTGCATTCCATCGAATGAAATATACAAATTCTCTGCATGTTTCTGTCTCCGATCACTGATATGGGCGCTAAATTTCATGCCCCCGTGTTGGCACTTCCAGGCATCTTTCGCTTCCAAAGTTAGGCACTATTCTGAAGCCAAACTTTGAGTTTTTACGCATCTTATGGCTGGCATATATGCGCAACGTGATGCTTCTCCGTGGGAATAGAGTTGGATGCGCTTCTTCCTCTGCCACCGCCAATGGTTCTCATCATAGTGTGGTTACTAGAGCCACCGGATCCATCACTTTTCAGCTCGCATCTTCATCCTCTGCATCTCGCCGCCTTTCCTCTTCTTCCTCCTTTTCTTTTAGATGCATGGCCTCCACCAACTCGCTTCCCTCCATCCCCACCTCCTGCTTCTCCCCGTTCGCGTCCTCCTTGATCGCCCTCTCCTTCTGACCTTCCACTCTCTCCCTGACTAACCTCGCAATCGCATTCTCAGTCTGGACATCCAGTGGCTTCATCTTGGCCTCCAAATCGCGCTTCAGGTCCCAGTTCGGCTTCTTGGGCTGCAGCTTGAACAAATCTAGAGGCTTGTCCTCAATCTTCTCCGCCTCTTGCTCTTTTCTGCTTTCCAATGCCAGTTGCTCCGCCTTGTACTCGAGTGTTTTTGTCTCATCGCCGATTGGGGTTGCTTCGAAGCCGAGTTTGACATTGCGCGTGGTGGGATCAAAATTGCGCCCACTGAGGTAGGTGGATGTTATCGAGGGCTCATCTTCTGAAGGCTCGGTGCGCGTGAGCGCAGTCGATGCGGATTCTGAGGGGCCATTTTCGGATGCGTCGTTGTCCGGGGCTTGCTTTCGTTTTAGGGACTTCAGCTGGGCGAGGCGAGCTTTGCGATCGTTTGCGGCAGCGGAGAGCTTTTCGTGAGAGGACATGGCAGATGTCGGTCGCCAGTTCTAATATATGTCGTATGTGTAAACCGCGAGGATCAGTAGTTCTAGAAACAGCTCTGTGCTTGGTCTGTTACTACAGAACGCGGTGTTGTTGGTAAACTAGAAAAGTTGCAGTCGCAAAAGCTCAGAGAGGTCGATCGCTGTGGCTCAAGCGCGGAGGTCACTAGCCTCTCCCGAACTTTTTGCAACGCGCCCATTCACCCAACACTCACTCCATCTGGCGCATCATGGCTCGATGAAGGCTGCCATTCCTCCCTCCGCCCATGCCCCGTGCCTGTCTTCCTAATGGCAGGTTTCTCGCCAGCGCGGATTCCCCCCTCCTCCCGCTTCTCGCACCTCGCGTTTTCGGCGACCCTCCTTTTCCGAGAAAGGGCAAACGACATAATGACAGGACAGCACAGAAAGTGCGGGAGAAGAAGAGCCCCGATGGGAGATGTAGAGATGCTGTAGTCCAGGCAAAAGGTTCCGAAGGCGGAGCTTCAGGTTGGAGAGGTGGGTGCTGTCTGAGGCTTGCTCACAGCGTGAGGTCGGCAGGTCTGCTGCAAACATCCTCTCCTGCTATGAGAACCTCCAGTGCACGCTTTTTGAGCGAATCTTTAGGCCTGTGCTATGCCGACATATCCTCCTTCGCTCGCCAACAGCTTCGGAGCTACAGTACAGCAAAATCAGATACAGAAGCCCAACAAGATGCAAGCAGGATTTCCGCCAAAGCCCATCGGTTCACCCGCAGGAGACGCGCCCCTCGAAATTCTACATTCCGCGTCGCCGATACCCCAACTGTAGATGGCGAGATTGGAGCAGACGTCAAGATCAGAAGGGTTGCTAGCACAGACCGGGGCCAAGGTCGCCGCGCCGTTGGAAATATGCGCTTCACTTGGATTGGGAAGGCTGCGAATGCCGAAATGCTTCTACAAGCGCGACGAACGAGAGCTGCACGCGCCGCACAGAAACGACTGAACATCTTCTTGTCCTACGCTCCCCGTACAGATCGAGCCTACCTGATGAGACAAGGGAGATACCGGTCTCTCAGACGTCGTATGTTCAATCTCGAGCAACGAAAAGCAACAATCGTCGACTTGAGACAACGTGGGAATCAATTTGGGAACCATCTGCACGCTTTTGCTGCACTAGATCGGCAGATATACGGAGGACTCAAAAGGATCGCCCAGCCAGTCAGGATACAGCATAATCCACAGTGCGCTTCGTGGGCCGCCGCACTCTTCCAAGACGTGGACAGCCATCAGGAAAAGCACGTCTGGAAGAGGTGGCTGAACATCGAAGGGGAGGCGAGAGAGAATTGGTCGGATTTGCTGGTCTTCCTTCTGCACCGTTTGCCTGGCGAAGCCTTGCTCTTCCTACGACTACTTACCCGCGAGACATCCGTCGAAAAGCTGAAACCAGAGATTTTGGCAGATGCTCTAGAGCATCTAGCCAAACTGCATGCCCGCAAGCTCTACATCGGCGACAGTTGGAAATCGGAACACAAAATTTCTTGGAATAGGTCCATCTTTGTTCCGACCTTCTACCAGATCTTCCGCGACCATCTCTCCTCACATCGAGGTATGTGTTCCCAGGACTTGCTACTCAACATTGCCAACCTAGCATCCATCGAGGACCTCAAGCGTGTTTTTGACCTCCTCATTGAGGCGAAAGCGAACATGCTCTACGATACCCTTTTACACTACGCCAATGCATTTGCTACAGCTGGCGAGCACAGATATGCTCTGCTTTGTCTTAAGCGTATCGCAACAAGGACATCCGAGGGGGCGCAGAGGCATATGCTCGTTAACCGAAGGAGGTTTCGCTGGACATGTGCACTAATTATCCGCAAAAGCATGGTCAACGGCGAGAGCTACCACGAGACAACACCCATTGTCGCGGCGCTTGTGGAACTCGGAGTGCAGCTGGATATCATGCTGTATAATGCAATCATCAGCAATGCGATGGAGGCAGGCGACTATGCGACCGCCTTTCGCGTCTACAACAGCCTCACGGAAAATGGCCTGAAGCCAGACAAGCACACCTTTTCTATTTTGCTCTATGGATGCACCAAAACGAATGATCCTGCGAAGTTTCACGACTTTGCAGGATACTGTGCTCAGATCGCGAAAGAATGGAGGGATCCTTGGCTGGCCACCGATTACCTGTATTACCTCTACCTTCGCCTTGACCAAGAGGACCGGCATGGCCGACAGGAACATATACAGCTATCACGAGCATACCTCAACTTCTTCTCGATTGATCCGTTGAAGCCTCTCTGGAGCCAGATCCAGCTGCAGGAGGCACCCGCTGATCACAAGACCTCCACAAATGATTTTACGCCTATGCAACCTCCTCCAGTTGCCCTTTACATAATGCTGCAAGCAGAAATCAGATACGCGGCGAGCACTAGCAACAATCATGTATGGAACCTGTACAGAAGATTCAGGCGGCTTATCCGAGCAGACCACCACCCTATGTTGAACAAGCTGGCTCAGGATCCCGTGATCTGGAATGCCTTCCTTCTAGCGTTCTGTCAAAAGCAGCAGTTCGGCAACGCATCCCGTCTCATCAAGGACATAACTGAGCACTCGCCTCAACCCAACGTCTACAGCTGGAACATCTTCATGCAAGGTTTTTTCAAGACCAGCCAAGTACAAGCAGCGGAGCGTGTTTACGAAATTATGCGCAGCCGGGGTGTGGATCCAGATCAGTTCTCGTACGGCACCCTATTAAGAGGTTACATCAAGGTGCAACACATCGATAAGATCGGGGCTGTTATGGAGCGGGTGGATAATGAACAGCAGATGGACCCACAGCTGTTGCAGACTCTGGCTCGCGTGCATGCTCGTAAGAGACTCATGGTTGCAATGGAGAGGGGTCAAAGCAGGAAAGAACAGAGGGAAAGAGAAGAAGCGGCGGCGGCGGCTGTTCAAGAAGAAGAAAGATGGATGGCCCCGCTGGCGTTCTCTCCAATGCTGCATGCCGATTCGTCATCTGCGAAAATGGAGGATACTGGTGCTATGCCTCAGTTCAGGTCTCTGTGGAGTGCCGTTCCCATAGCGCCAACTGTGTATTCAAATGTAAAGAAGAAGGAGAGCATTGGGAAGACGGACTATGTGGAAGATACAGCCGACAGCTCCATATCTACATCGCCATCGCCTGTGGGTTCTTTTGGGTCAAGCCTTGGTTACAAGTCCATCCTTCCCCGAAAATAGGAACATCGGTGGGCGAAACGTAAATGTTCCCGGGACGACGGTTTGCCGTTTACTGCACGAGACGTGTAGGCATCAGGAAGCGATACTGTACCTTCGGGGGATTGCTCGAGGAGCCCGACCGCCGACAGGGTGGAGTTTATGGGTGTGTCTGTATATTGTACTATACTGTAGCAATACCTGGCTTCGACATGTGCATATCTCGAGACCATACTAGCATACACGGCGTATTGGGTGTATAACTATACACTGATTATCTCTTGAATTCTCTAAAGACTATTTGAGCACTTTGCGTGGTGCCGTCTTCACTTATCGACGAACGATACTGAACGTACCGTCTCAAGGTGAGAGGGAGAGCGTCAGACTCGTTAGAAGTCAAACACGCCTCAGAGTAGCTGCCCAGTATAGTAATACACCGATTCGTCTCTGTACAGGTCGGGGAAATGATGTAATAGGACAAAGCATGGCGGGACGCCCAGATAATCAAGGTGTCAGAAGTCATACACAAAAGAGTGGGTTAGAACGACGAGCCGACAGGTGTGGTGTGGAAGCACTTTAATTTTGCCCAAACTCGTTCCTCTTGTACACTGTTCGCGTTCGCAGGAGAGCATCTTCTTAGCCCATTCCACAGCCGCGAGTTGACCTCGTTCCATACGGCTTGTCGCACCCTTTACTCCGACTCGCCTAGACCCTTTGCTAAATCAATCATTGTCACATTAACCCCTGCCGGAGGTTCAGCACCGTACTCTGCACCACCCGTAATGCGAATCTTCGTATCGTCGTTAACAGCTGCACTTAATCAGCACTCTCGACCCTGAGGGAAAAAAAACCGCTCAATCGACTTACGAACGCGCACTTCTCTCGAATAAGATCTCCCGTGTGGCGTATCAACCTGCTTCCACGTCCCCAACCCCAGCGCCTGGTTAGTCCAAACAGGCTGGTTATCTGAGTCCGAAACCACAACCGTCCCATTTTCGCCTCCGACGGGGGACCATATGGACGTGGGACCGCCGTTGGGTCGCGCGCCCGTATCAACGACGAGCTTGTGCCAGGCTGCGTCGTTGGCGTATTCCGGGTTGTCGGCAAGCTTGTAGTATATAGGATAGGTGTAGCCATCTGATGTGCCGTTTGTTCCGTTCTTTACCATGGCGTACTCGAAGACCATGAAGAATTGGTCGTTGGGCAGCTTGGTCACGATGAGCATACCAGGACGATCGGAGTATTTCGTGGATGCTACGACGTCGACTACGGGGCCCCAGCTGTCGAAGTCGCCCGAGGTCGTTTGTTGGACGAGCTTTTGACCATGCTTCGGGTCGCGTTGGTCGGAGTAGTAGACGATGAGTTTGTCTTCGCTAGTGGTGTTTCAGTATACTGGCTTTCTGCGTTGGCTAGATGGTACGAAGTAGAGATTACTTACTGTCGTAGCAGATATGGCTCCCAGACTGGCGTAGCCCCGTTCGTCGTATTTCCCCTCCCACCCACGGCAATGAGACTCACAAAGCTAAAGCTCTTGCCTTCATCTCTCGAAGCGTAAAGCTCAATGTTCGTACTACTGTTGTCCGCAGCATTGAGCGCCAGTAACAACACGCCACCTTCTTCCTCTCCAAAGTCATCCTCCAGCCACAGCATGTGCGGTTGCACCAGTCGTCGTCCAGGCTTGTTGGACCTGAGGCTTCCCCATGGACCCCACGTTTTCCCACTATCCAATGAGCGGTAGATGGGTAGCGTACCGTTTGAGCCGAAGTCATTCCATGTTGCGAGGAGGCGGTTGCCTGGGAGGGTTTCGGTGCGGGCATAGCTTGCGGAGGATCTGTTGTTAGTGGGTTTGAAGATTGTTGCATTAGCAAAGGGCGCGATGCTTCCTGGCGACTGTTGGGGAAATGCAGAAACGATGAGACTAAATAGGCTCACACCCGTGGCCAACCCCTTGAGGAACCACATGATTGTCGGATGTTGAATGGGGAAGATCAAGGACCACCGTCTATGTTACCGCAAAGCGCATCCCTGGACGGGTCGCTGAGCAGTATATGAATCAATTCTCCCATCGCGCAAAGAGAAGAGGGTTATGGAGAATATGTGTTCCTGCTTCTTTAAAAGCATCTGGCCTAATGCGATCATATATGAGTTGATATACACCTTACCCATAGCAAAGCGATGAGCAAGTAGCAACGAGACTCTGCGTACCAAGCCTGTTTCAACCGGCTCTGGAATCACGGCAATTTTGAAGAGGCCGTAGCAGTCTCGCAGGTATTACCCCGCTGAAGTATTGCTGGTTGACGAAGACCATGGCTAAACTCACGGGGTAATATCGCACACATGCAGGAACGACACCGGTGACGTGGGTCGGTAGTTTTGTCCCAGCGATCGCTTCATGTCGCTAAACTTTTCGTTAACAAGGTCCAGAGCTACCCGAGATTTCTTGATGGAACGAAAAAGATGATTGCTGTGATACAGTGAAATCCATCCGATTCAGGAAGTTATCTCTGTGGAGTGTATGATAACACGCAGTACCGCTCCTCCATTTGTTTGTCGCGGTTAGTTAATTGGTGGAAAATGCTCCAATCATCATGCCGAATTTGTCTTGATCCGTTGGGTAATGCTTCCTCTGCAGCGGCTTAACGTAGTGCAGTTGGGGTGTAGTCTCAGTGCCTGTGACCATCTGGACTTAGGTAGTAGACATTGATACGAGCTTAGCAATAATATGATCTTTGTCGAACTGGTGGAAGGCGGCCGGAAGTAGAAGGGATATGCGCACGATGCGCGAGTGAATGACGGTACGGGATTTGAGGTGTTCCGTCCGTGGATTAAGGGAGATGAAGTACCGGACGCCAACCGAATTTAGGAAAGGCCTCTTTATGTGTCCATATAGGTGAAAGTTGCATTGCGAATAAGGGCTTCGACACTGTATCGTAGTGCTACTAAGAGCTGGCCGTCACAGTGCCCGATGGTGCTCACCTGGTGCTTGCTTATGTCATCTAAAGTAGAAGCGCCCGTATTGGCACTCCGTATCAAAAGGCTCCGTATCCTTTGGGCGTGACGTCGCATGTACCTCAGCTTTACCGCGAACCGTACACTTCTTCCTAGTAACGGATATTGCCTCTTTCCAACTTCAAAATTCTCGCGTTTCCATTCTTTGGGTCGCAAAAAACCGCTCTTCGTCCATTGGTCCCCTGCGCTGCCCGCGCCCAACGCCAAAGAGCGCGGACAAGCGGCTCTTCAGCACACGTCTGCTCTCCGTCATGGGCTTCACAACAGGCTTCGTATGTACCATCCTTAGCCAGTCAAGGATTCATCTCTGACATGTGTGATTCAAGCTGGGCGGATTTACCCTTACCTCTGCAGTCCTCTACCTGACCGTCTCCCTCCACACTCAAAACCGCCATACACAAGCTGCGCTGCTACGCCAACAACGAAGTATTCTCACCAACTTCATCGAGCCGCCAGTGCCGCAACCGGAACCAGTGTCAAGAGAAGTGCCTATGGGGCTCTTTGAGATGGCGAAGGACAGATGGAACAGAGAGCTTGAGGGTGCGGTGAGGAAGGTTTATGAGACAGATTGGAGGAAGGTAAGGGAGGCCGCCGAGGACCGAGCGAGCGCTATGCTGGAAAAGCTGAGGGAGCAAAAGTAGACATGCTGGTCGCGGAGGCCAGGAAGAGGATATTGTAATATACGTGCAAGGGGTGGGGCGTGCGGAATTTCTCCCACTCGCACATGAGCGTACGATTACAGGCGATGTGTGTCAGTATCTGGCAGCTGGTCAGTTTTGCAGGCTTAGGTTTGCAACCTCTATATCCCTTTTCATTTCGTCCCAGTGCCTCTTCTCTATTCCTTCTACTCCCGTCCGCGTCTAGAACCGCTTCACCTAACGACTCCGCATCTTTCTATCGCTACACAGCACGGTGGCCAAGGGTTGGTGATATCGGCGTCGGCGCACAGACCCCAGGCCTTGTCTCAGCAGCCTAGCCCGCCTTCACTTCATTTTGTTTGCTCTAACCACGCTCACAATCAATCAAAAACGCCGCCGGATATATCCCATCATCTACTCCCCCACACTTATCCTTGCACCGTCATGGCGTCACATGGTAGCGTGCTCGATCTGCTCGACGACCGTTATCTAAACCTGCAAGACGTCACCGGCAATGTCGAACCGTTCCCGACGCTCGTGCCATACGAGCAATACACGCAAGCTATGGTTGTATACCGCATGGATCATAAACACGAGTTCTTTATGGGCTTGCTCCACGAGTTCACCGACCGCACTGCACGTCAGACGGCAGGCAATGAGCTATGGACCTGGTTCGTACAGTGGGAGGTCGAAGCGCGCTCAGAATCTCCAAGCGCCCCGGCGGCCAAAAGGCCTCGATTAGATTCACCGCTTGGTCTCCCGGCCGATAAGTCGCTGCCGCAGAAGGGCTCTCCATACACCATCTGCGAGCGTCGCTGCCTTCGCGCGGCACTATTCCAAGAGCCGGACATGCTTCGAATCCTCATCGACATCGTGCAGGTTGACAGCAGACTGGTGCCGAATTATGTTGAGTTCCTCTACCAGTGGATCGACTACTACGAAGGTGATGGCACGGCATTGAAGGCTGCCGTTCGAATGGAGATACCCAGCCTGTGGTTATTCGAGTATCATCCGCTTCCTATTTTTGGCAAGAAGCCAGGCACGGCCGCTGGGGACGTAAAGGTGGGAGAAAAAGACGATTTTCACGAGGTCGCTGAGAACATCGGAGAAAGGTTCACTCGCAAAAAGCCGGACCTAGCAGCGTTTGAGAGAAGGACTGAAGAAAGCGAGCGTCTGCAGTATCGAGAGCCCAAGTTCGGTCTACAGCCACCCCTTGATCCAAAGGATGAGCCACTGTCGCCACTCGTTAACGAACCCCGGGATCCGGCTAAGCGAAGGAAGTACTACGCCGCATGCTTCAAAAATCGACAGCGTGCGTTTTGGCTTCTACAGGAAGCTGGTGTATCCGCCAGGCAAATTGCGAACTATAAGAGGCTACAAGAAATGGGTCCGAAGGACACCCCCGAAGACATCAATGGCCCTGGATTCGTAAACTACTACAAGGACGAGCCGTATGCTCATGAACAGTTCATGGTAATTGAGAAGATGCAGAAGCTGCGCGAGAAGCAGAACGAGATCGCTATTAGCAACCGGCTTGCTTTGGAGGCACAACTGGCTGCAGCTACGCAACCGGGATCCATACCTGGCGAGTCTTTTTCGAATCAGCGATCTGTGCCGCCGCCCCTTATAGCCCCAACGCCCACATATCCAGGCCGTCCGGACGTCATGATGCCCATTTTAGAAAGAATGCGGGCTATGGCGAGGAAGGGCGACCCCCCTATCCGCACCCTTCCTGAGCCGGTTCACAAAAAGATAAAGTCAAAGCTCTTTGCAAATGCTGCTGTGGCGCGGCCTGCAAAGATGGTGACGGTTCACCCATCGCAGAGACCCAACTGGCCGTGGGAGGATGATTCTGAGAGTGAATACGAATCCGAATCTGAAGTTTACTCTGGCGATGATATAGATCCAGATGAAAGAGATGATAGTAACGATGAGTTCGATGAGGATGATGGTGAGCCGATGGATGTAACGACAAGTGATCGCCCTGCTGTAATTGCACCGCAAGTTCAACTCCCAACAATCCAGCCTGCAGCCCCGACGGCTCCGGATATTGCGGCCTTTATGCAAGGTCTAAACCGCACGCAGCTTGGCAGTCTCATGCCACTTTTGAACATCCAGGCACAGCAGGCTGTTTTGCAAAGAGCCGCAGCTTTGAGTATGGCTCCACAACCACAACCACAACCACCTAGTCGGGCTCCTGCATTCGACACGGACCCTCAATTTGCGGTGAATCTTCCTGCTATAACTTCATCGCAGATTGCTCAGCCTCCGCTGCCTATGCAGCCAAGTTTAGCAGCTGGACCTCACATGTCCCAACTCGGCCCTCCACCCGGCCCTCGAGCCATCACACTCACTCCGGCGGCATCGGTACCAGGACCACATGGACAGATGGCGCAGAATGCGACTGAACTGAGTGCACAAAGTCAAGAAACATTACGATCTTTACGTTTTCAGCAGTTCATAGCAGTGCAAGGGATTCATACCCAGGCCCAAACAGTGCCAGTTTCCTTGGGTGCAGCTCAAGGCAATAGTGTGTCGTCTCCAAGGCCAACACAGGAAGTTACTTCTTCACTCCACTCTACACCAGTTTCTCTAGGTGTCGCTCAAGGCACTGGTGTTGTTCCTTCAGGGCCATCCCTGGGAGTCCCTGTTCCACCTCAAGTTACATCATCTCCGCTAGGCGAACCTTCAGGTATCGGTGCGTTCCCACCACGACCAACCCAGCTTCTCACCCAATCATCGACACGTGCTATGCCTCCAGCCAGCCTCGATCTCCAGCGCCCGATGTTGGGCCTGAACTCTGGGCTCCCAACCCCCCCGCCTAGCCTCATGACACCTTTGGCCGATCTTGCAGGCTCCCTCTCCCTCGCTTCACCGCAAGCCGCCTCTCCCTGCGGCATACCCATCCAGATCTATGTTCCTAAGATCGTTCTCCGCCAAAACACTACACTTGCCAACGCAACAGACTGTCTCATCCTCGGTCACACCCTTCCTGGAACCGGCGTACTTACCTTGTCGAAAGCCATTTTTTTGTCTGTGGGTGTATGGGAGAACACACTACGTCGCGTCCGTCTGGGTAAATTCACCGCCCTAGAAAGCTACCCTGCACCGCCAAACCATCCACGGTTCATCTCCAGGAAAGGTACCTTGAACAATCCGGACGAAATCCGTGGCCCGCACAAGGTTCTGCACGACAAAATCAACCAGATTTACGGCTTCATGGCGAACTGCATCGATCGAGAAGAGGAGCTTACGAAGCGGTATAGAGCAACGCAAGGACCAATAACAGAGAAGAGGAGAGGTGCTGTGTGGGAAGGATGGGGCGTTTATGTGGACAGTGCGATTGAGATGAGGGCCGAGGATAGAAAGGGTGGGATGGTGACGAGCAGTGTTGATGGGAAAATTCGAAAGAGCGAGGAGGACGAGGAGGAGAGGAGGAGACTGAAGGAGATTGACGACCTACTTGATGAGGAGAGTGATGTCGGTGAGCATGACAAGGATGAGGACAAGATGGAGGAGTGATCGGTGGTGTAGGGTGGGTGACCCTTGTAGCACACAGAGGACTCTGTCTAAAGTGCGGAGGGTGGGTTACCCTGCAGGACAAAAACTTGGAGAGCTGAAATTCGAGGTGTGATTCAGCGTTTACTTTTAAGATCGGGTGCTCATACGCCAACCGACTACTACTTTTGACAGCAACCGTCGGTACGTCTGCATATGGTTTTAGCAGGTATGTCTAGATTTGCTTCCTACAACATCAACACAGCAACAAGTGCCCCCAACTCCCCTGCAATTGCTGCATCATCCTTCATTCTTGTCGCCGTCCCGGTATATCGTAATCCCACACTCCCCGTCGGACCCACACTCACACCCTCATCCATCGCGTCCGGCGTCCAGCAAATCTTCCTGCTTCACCACCTCGGGTCCATACGCTTTGAACCCACTATACTATTGTATGCCTCATCTTCCCTTCTACATACTTTTTGTCATTCACAGACGTATCCCAAGCCTGTGTCCACGCCCTATCCAGATCCGCATAAGTATCCCACGAATAGAAGATCCTGCAGTCCGCCGCCTCGTAGATATGCTGCAATGATGTAGCAGTGCTATCTCCCTTCCTTATTTAGTCCTAGGCTTGCAGTCTTGACATGCCGTCGCCCACACGCGTGCTGACCTACGTTGTATTCGCCAGGCCGAGCAGAACACTGTTGTTGGAAGTCACGGTTACGAAACCGATGGTATCGGAGGCGTTTAATAGTTGGTTGCGTAATCGGGGACTGAATACAGAGCGATGACTTCACCGCCCTTTGATCCTGACACTGTTTGTATGGGTCCGGTTTTCGGGCGACCGCCGACGGTGACGGCGCGGATACCGGCGATGTTGCTGAGTTCTTCATGGAACGAGGCGAAAAAAGAGCCGCAGAGCGAGTCAGTGAACATTACAATGTTGGAGGCGTTGAAGGGCTGTGGTAGGTTTGTTGTGTCTGTAGAGGGGAATTTTGTGACGCCGATGCGGGTGGAGATATCGTCGACGTCAGAGTATTGCGCTGTGTAAGTGTTTGAATCGTTAATTAGTCGGACTGTTATGATTTACGGTTTATCGCATAGTTACAGTGAAGTTATCACCATTGAGGGTCTAGGGGCCGTTGAAGGCATCCCAGCTCTCAGATTGCTTCCCCTGCGGGTCGCGAAAGTGTCAGTACGCCCAGAAACTGTAGCCTTCGCCCAGTATACTGCCATCTGTTACTTCAGTGTACGAGTCGTTCAACTGGGCGTTGTTGTGCATCTTGCTGACCGCGCCGATCGAGTCGAATTGAGATTGTTCGCGACACCGCTGTGACGAGAAAGGCGCTTCCTTTAGAAACAACTGCATGAACACGTCTAGTAGTAGCTGTCATTTTCAAGACTGAAGCTGATGATGTTGAGCACGGCGATATCGTTGTAGTCGTCCCCGTTAAGGAAGTGGCCTGCGGCGGCTATGCTGTTTGATTGGACTACTGCAGTTGGGAATTGGTCGCTATCTATTTGGCGCTTGTCCTGCCGACGGTGGGGGTGGTCGATGGTGGGAATGGAGGGGTGTTGTCCCAATTGGCCTCTGATGTCAGTAGAGCGGAGTATGGGCTTCGATTTTGCGTCGCAGGATGTTCCAGAGACTGTGCCAGTGCAGTAAGTCTTCAAGAGACTCGCCGTCCTCCACTCCGTCAAAGTCGAACCTTGTTATGGCGATATTACCATAGGAGGTGGAACAGCCATATGCTATTGCTAGCAAACTCACATGAGACGCTTCCATCCATTCCAAATCTAGCCACCAGCCTGAGCATATATGTATTAGGCGGTGCACATCCCTTCGGGAAGCGTAGGCATGCATGTACGCTAAACAATTTCGGGGAACGACGCCATGTGCTGTTACTAGGCAGCCAAGGAATATCGTCTTGAAGCAAAGCCTGTGGCGGGCGTTGAAAGAAAGCTTACTTCATTTCATACTTGTACAAGCACAACTTTGGGTATTGTGAACCGCATATTGGCGATTCCCCGCCCTGAATACTTAACATAAGGGAACAGCCATGCTCTCCAAACTGTCAGCACAGTGAAAAACGACATATAAACTGACCGAACTGGGCAATCAGACCCCCCCAGCCCTCAACCTCCGGACCCCACCTTCAGCTTGATCAACATTCAGCTTGATCCACGGATGCTCCAACACCTCCTCAAGGGACATGCGCTTCTCGGCCTCTAGGTTCAACAGCTACGCCTACTATCAGAGACTTTTACAAGAGAGCCACACTCAGATCTGACATAGGAGTGCTTACCTGTAAAATGAACTCCTCTGCACCCTTCGGCACGTGCTTAGGGAACATGATCTTCCCCTTGAAGCCTGCAATCTTCTTTTTCGTCACTGTGATGCTCTTCGTTTCAAACGGTGGCTTGCCAGCGAGCAATTCATATGTCAAGACGCCCAGACTCCACAGGTCAATCGCATTCGTGTACCACTTGTCCGTCTGTCCCGGCTTTAACATCATGACCGCCACCTCCGGCGAGAGGTAATCCAGCGTACCGCACACCGTCGAGCGAAACCCTGACTCGGAATGCACGCTCCATCCAAAGTCAGCGAGCTTGATTTCATCACGGAAACCTAGTAGGATATTTTCTGGTTTGATATCCCGATGGATAACGTTCTTGGTGTGCATGTAGCGTAGAGCTTCCGCAATTTGGGTGATGTAGCGCGCCGTTGCATGTTCTTTGAAGCGGCCGTTAGGCTGCTTCCTCAGCTTTGAGTACAGGTCGCCGTTGGGTGCGTATTCCAGGATTAGGTAAATGCTGGTGTTGTTGTGGAACCATGAGTAAAAACGGAGGATGTTAGTGTGACGCATAATCTGGTGCACTTCCAGCTCTCGGCGGATCAGCTTCTCTTCCTCTTCGACAGCGCATTGAGCCTTTGAAATGACTTTCAGGGCGCATATGTAACCCGTTGTTCGGTGGCGAGCGAGGTAGACTTGGCCGAATCTTCCACGACCGAGTGGTTTCCCGATCTCGAACTGACTGATCCGTAAATCTGTGTGCGGTGCTTGCATGTACGAAAAGCTCTCGAGTATGCTCGATGCATCGCCATCATGCAGCTTCGCGCTGGCGGTGAGACCACGAACAAGTTCAGAATGTTGTCCTTCTATGACTGCGAGATCCACCATAACCTGCCTGAAACGTTCCCGTTCACTCAAGCGAGTCTTCGGCGTGAGAGTCGATTTCATCACTTTCGTATTACCTAGTGTGCGGAGGGCACTGCACTTATCCTTTGCGTCAGACAGCTAGATAGCCCATTAGCGTTCTCGGTTTTAGCATGCCATCTAAGATCTTTACCTTGGATTTGAAGCTTCTGAGTATCGATGCCACTGTGCTAGGTCGCTTTGCAGCTTGCCTCGTCGGTGCCATTGCGGCAAAGCTATGCGGCGAAGGGTGGAGATACAGTCGTGGTTCAGGGTTAAGTTGGAACTGTTGCCGGTGCGGGTCTAGAGCTCTTATTTATTGTTTCACGCGGACAGAGTGTGTTGCCCCGCCAGCATATGCCTCGCACAATGAAGAAATTAGCTGTCGAGAATGCCTCCACTCGTTGTCATCCCGCATATGCAATCCGGTTCTATCAAGTCTCCTCATACCCCTTTACCCTATGCGATGAACGCACCATTAGGGGCAAAACAGCAGTCATTTGCTTCGATGTCCGCAACTAGAGTCGCCGATGAGAATTCGTGGGCGGCACTAGATCGACAAGTGATAGGCGGGCGATGGGGTGGAAAGGAGTGAAGACGCGTGGCCTGATTGTTCTAGCTCTAAGGAAGACCGTGGCCGCAGAGGAAGGCGTGCGCTTGTCATACGCAAGCTGTGCATTCACGCGTGTTATCGTCCATGTTGCCGTAGACGTCGAGGTTTCGTCTGGTGAAGAGAAGGTGGAAACTTGGATGGGCTAGACCGCTTTGGACAAAGGCAGCTTAGTTGTGCCGGCAAAGACTGGGAGTCTAAATATCGCTGAACGCAGAACTAATCAACATAAGCGCACTCACAAAATGTAAGTGATGATCTGACAAACTAGAAACTAGGTATATTTCATCTATGGTATATTCCTAGTGTTGAAATGGGAACATTACACCGAGTAGCGGTACATCTGCTACCTTGCTCCATCCGTATTCAAACCCAGTCTGTCCTCCATAATGTCAACAATCTCCCTCCAATCCTTCATAGCACCACCTCCAACATCCCCACAAGCTAGCTCCTTCTGCATCGGCTGCAACATCTCAAACCAGCCCCCATTCCTTACTCCCCACTCCTCGTCCAGGATCTGAATCTGCCTCTTCGTAACTGGCTGCAACCACATCGCTGTATTCATAGACGGAGCGACAAGTATCCTCTTCTTCCTCCGCACTCCTTTCCCGCCCGCTTCCTGTGGACGATCAAGAGCCGGTAGATTCCGCACCGGGTCTAGCTCGCCCGTTGTATCCCATGCCCGTATTACGGAAAGAAGGAGATTGTCTGACCACCCTTGTGATATCTTCGCCAGCGCATCCGCACTCAGCGGTGCGACAACCATGAGATCCCATCGCCTCAACTCAATATGCAAAATTTTGTTTCCCCTTACCCACGGCTCCCTCCATTCATCCTCATCAAAGTATATCCCGTCTACATTTGGCAGCGTCTCTATATCCGCTAATGAGGGCTGTTCGGCGCTCTGGCCGCCAAGAAAATTCTTTGCGGACTCGGTAAAGATGAGCCGGATGGAGAGGTCGGTGTATCTCGAGAGCGCTTGGATAATGTTTGGAATTTTGATGGTGGCGACAGAACCAGTAGCACAGAGGAGGAGGTGGGTTTTGGAGTCGTGGAGGGAGAGGGCGTAGGGGTCTGCGTTGTGTATTGGTCTAAGGTTCAGAGGCTTAAGGTCGGCTATGGTGGCGGACATGCTGTTGCTGCGAAGTGTCAATGGTCTCCGGAGAGTCAGTTAGCAGAGAGATTGACGATAACAGTCTCGTATTGTAATGTGCACTTCGCTGTCTTATACCCGTTATTAATGGAGGTGGAGGCAGAAGCCTGGAAGTGTACAACGGAAGCGCACGTCATCCGTCATTAAAGTCGAACGCCAAGGCAGAATCACGTGACTTGTAACTAGCACGGGATGTAAGCTTAACTCCACCGTGTAACTTCGTCCTTCAATTCACATGCTAATTCCTAGTTTTCCATCCCAAGGCCGGCCATCTTAACTTTTGTAGATTGTAAAAACTGGGTACTACGCTTACCCCATTATTACGCCTAGTGACCGAATGACCTCTAAGTTTTATGTAGTATTATACGCACCCTTACTGATTCCCTTCTACTCCCTCCCATACATTTTTATTGTCGAGAACAAATAAAATAGGATACAGGATTATGAGGGTATTTTAGGTAAATCTTTTTTATATTCTTTTAAAAAGTAAGTACCCTTGTAATTACCTAATAAGAAAATACCCTCTATTAGGCCTAGTCGGCGTATTACGCCTAGTCCAAAAGCTCTATAGATCCTATTCCTGGCATGTACGCCTAGGGCTTCCGACGATGATTCTTATCCCCGCCTCCAAAGTCCGCCAGAGCTGTCTAACACGTTAGGCGCTAACGTACTTAACCGTTTCTAAACGGGGCGTACGCCGGATTTTAGTCCGTGACGGAGGGGAATGTGAAATAGATAGAGAATATAAAGTGTTATTATTCTCGAATTCTATTTATCTTTGTCTACAACTTCAATACCAACATCATCATCATCTAGTACGCTCGCTCCCCAATCTCACCCCAAGCACTATGTCTCCCCCAACAGCTCCATTGGGCAAGAACGGCCCCCAAGTCCCACGCGTCGGCCTTGGCCTCATGGGCCTTTCCGCCTTTTACGGTGACGTAAAGCCAGACAACGAGCGTCTCGCCTTCCTTGATAAAGTCTACGAGTTAGGCGAGTACCATTGGGACACCGCCGATATGTACGGCGACAGCGAAGACCTGCTAGGAAAGTGGTTCAAAGCCAATCCCGACAAACGCGAACATATCTTCCTCGCCACGAAGTTCGCCAACATCTTCGGTGCCGACGGTAGCGTTCGCATCGATAGTAGCCCCGAGCACGCAAAAGCTGCGTGTGCAAAGAGTCTGCAGAGGCTTGGGCTGGATACTATTGACCTGTATTATTGCCACAGGTTGGATCAAAAGACGCCCATTGAGAAGACGATTGAAGCGATGGTGGAACTGAAGAATGAGGGAAAGATCAAATATCTGGGACTTTCGGAATGCTCATCCAACTCCCTCCGTCGCGCGCACGCCGTACATCCCATCTCAGCAGTCCAAGTCGAATACTCGCCATTTGCGCTTGATATCGAGTCCAAGCAAGTCGATCTCCTCCGCACATGCCGCGAGCTAGGTGTCGCAGTCGTGGCCTACTCGCCTCTCGGACGTGGTTTGTTTACTGGCACCCTCCGCTCTTATGATGATCTTGAAGAGAGCGACATTCGACGCTTCCTACCCCGCTATTCGAAGGAGAACTTCTCCAGGAATCTCAAGCTGGTTGACCAATTGAGCGAGATCGCGAAGAAGAAGGGTGCGACGCCGACACAGCTAGTGCTGGCTTGGTTGATGCAGCAGGGGTTAGACATTTTCCCCATCCCAGGCACGACGAAGGTAGAGAGGGTTAAGGAGAATCTTGCTTCGTCTGAAGTCAAGCTGAGCAAGGAAGAGGAGCAGGAAATTCGTACGGCGTGTGAAGCGGCGGAGGCCGGCGGGGAGAGGTACCCCCCATTCTATATGTCGACTTGCTATGCGGACACGCCTCCATTGTAGATGTAATAGAAGTTAGTATCGGATGTATAGACGTTTTGCCAACCAGCAATAATGAGTTGAATGGTGAATATCATTTGTGAATCAGAGGGGGAGCTCACATCTGGGGTAGACAAATGGCGAGCACAAAGATAACGCTTCGGATGAGGAGCTACCGCAGAAGAACACGGCAGAGGTGATCACGTCATAAGTCTGACTTTGCGCTTTCGAAGTCTTTCATTGGAACCTCGCTACCGTAACATATCTCGTGACGCCCTTGTTGATTCCCAAGATGACTGAAGTATGCCGGGAGACCTCACTCACAGTCGAGGACTCATCCCACCCCCAAGAAATGGTGTTTAATGCATGCCCGACCGCTGAACCGATTTCGACCTCGAGAAGGCAAATGGCGAAGGAAACGTGGTGAAGAAAGGCGCTTAGTCGAACAGACCGAAGCCCATGTCCTCGTCAGATTCTTCCTTCTCTGTGCGCATGTCAGTATGTCTTCACAGAAAGCAACTTCATGCGACGTACCCTCTTCCTTCTCCTCAGCCTTCTCTTCCGCAGCAGCCTCGCCGCCAGCAGCAGCACCACCGGCGCCACCAGCTGCGGGCGCAGCACCGCCGCCGGAGCCCACGTTCAGGAGCAGGTCCTTGACGTCTTTGCCCTCGAGAGCCTGTGCTGCATCAGCAATTGTCCCTTCTCCAAATCCCCGGTGGTTCGCGCACCTTGGCAAATAGCGTTGTCCATATGGGCTCTACATCTTCGATCTTAGCGGCCTTGAGGATGGACTGGAGCTTGTCGGCCTGAGAGAATTAGCACTTGGCGCACAATTCCGCCACGACAGGCCGTACGGTAATATCGACACCGTCATCCGCGAGGATGAGGGCGGCATAAGAAGTCGCTAGTTCGGAGGTGGTCATTTCGACGTCTGTAGTGGTCGAGGAGGGTTGTGTGCCGAATCGAGATGTTGAGGTCGCAAGATGTTTTTGGTGCGGCTGTGTGGGAGATGCCCAGTCGGCGTGCCGGGCAAATTAAGCGAGCGGCCAGTGCGTTTCACGTGATTTGCGGGGCGAATCAACGTCACTTTCCTCCCCACCATGCAGCTACTTTCCCAAGTGGTGCGCTTCCTCCGCCCTGATCTATCACCGTCCACTGAAGCGGAAACTCACCTACATCGCTGCATCAGGGCCGTCCACAAGTAAGACTTGACGTCTGCAGCCAGCATGACAGATTCGCCCGCGGTGCGCATTCCGCTCGACCCGAAGGAGCAGCCAATCCTGGACAAACTGCTCGCCGTCCGGACGAAGCTCGAACTGTTGAAGCAAGACCGCTCAACATACGTCAAGAGCCAGGATGTCATTGAGCTGTATGATCAAGTCATCGAGCAAGTGGGTGTCTTGAATCAGATACGAACAACAAAGCGCCTCGAGCAGAATAGAGGTTCGTTTTCCCGCAAGGTAGCATTGGGGAGGCAATTGCGCTCACACGCATTGCCCACAGTCGACACGGTTCTGGACGATTGCTTCCAGCTCATATCGCTGGCGTATATGACCATAGGGAAGAACCATGAAGCGCCCGCAGTGTAGGTCCTCTTATGCAGTAGTACCTAAGCACGTGCTTACCCTAGAACTAGGTATGCGTTCGTGTCAACCATCAAAGCAAGTGTATCGCACCAAAAACCAGCCGCGGAGATGCTTACAGCCCCAGCGCCTGCTCGACCACCTTGAGGAAGCCCACTTTTATTCCCCCAAAGACCTGGAATCCATCGGCACCCAGCTCACAAAGTGTCGAGACTACATTGACCGAGGCAAAGATTCTTATAGCCCTCACTTACTGACTCTCCTCGAAGCGCGCATCCAGGTCTGCACAGAGACGCTAGCAAGGCTAGAACTTGCTCATTCTCATCTGACTCCCGATCTCACTCCGAAATACGACAAGCTTGTGTCTATCCTCAGGTCTCTCGCAGGGTGCAATACGCGATCAAAGGTGCGTCCTCGTCGGTGCGATATAAGCATGAGCTAACTCGGGGTAAAGTTTCCCAACGAAGAGGTTGATGAGCATCTAGCACAGCTGAAAGGGCTACAGGAAGAGCTACGACCTTATGGTATACATGCGTTCGAAAGTACTGGGTCCAAAGAGGATAAGCTAGCGGAGATGGTAGAGAAGCTCGAGTTTACCATGGCCAATCCCGAGCCGGCACCGGAAGCGAAGATACTTCTTGAGACCTTGCTTCGACGAAATTTTCTTTGGGTAAATCTGATCAAGGAAAAACAAGGCAGGATCGCGCCCGCATTCCGGGAGACATATGACAAGCTTCTGGCCATTCGCAACAATCTGGAGAAGCTGAGTCTGACGCAGGCATGGTCGCTCCGAGAGACAGACTTGTGGAATTACCAACGGCAACTCGACCGCATTGACGAGGCGCGGGTGGACGGCAATTTCATCGATGCGGCGGGAAGGCCAGCAGAGTTGTACGAGCAGAGGACCTTGTTGTACCTCTTGCGGAAAAGCTATGCGCTTATCTATCAGTTGATTGTCTCGTCAGAACCGGTGTCGGAGGCTTTACTACCCATCTATAATCAGCTTACGACGCTACGCAAATGTCTTCTCGAGGTCAAGAAGCTAGGAGGCGTCTCGTCGCCCCGCGAGCTCTACCCATACAGCATGAAGGTTGGTATACCTCTCTGCACATGGTTCACTGGCTAACCCGTTTCTAGCTCAACTCCATCGACAACATGCGTGTTGATGGTAAATTCATGGTCGGCAATGAAATTCCTGACGGTCAAGGCAGCGTAATACAGCTACTCGAAGAATGCTTCGAGCTCGCCTACGAACTTCGCAACGATGCCGAAGACAGCAGCTCAGCCGATCAAACTCCGGCAAGTGAGGGCGGACCAGAGATCCTCGCCGCATGATTTATATCCCTCCCTTTCTTCTTCGCTATTGGTAATGAAGAATCCTTCTCAGCATTGTGGTCATTGCGAACAGCAATTTGCGCGATTCATGGATGTGGTCGCATGTCTTGACGTCATGGCGCGGGTATGGCTGTCTGATCTTCAATTCTTCCTCCTTCTGTTCTCTGATGCTGGTTCGATTCGTTGTATTTATTCTGTTTCTATGTTTAGTCTAGCTGTATCCGGTTAAGCTGCTCCATCTCTTCCTCGGGTGATGGCTGGGGCGGGCAGTCTGCGTCTTTGAACGTCAAGTGGCTTCCGTAGGATATACCTAATTGTATTAGTTTATGGTCAATCCTGCACCCTTTCGAGTTGTATTGTGCGACTTACAGAGTTCTTCACCCGCAACGATGTCGCGTAATGCGCGGTACGTTATAACCAGGCGTGCAGTATCACGTACCCAAACTACGTTTTGGTCTTGGGACGAGTGATTAAACATCGAGCCTAATCCAAAGATCACGGCTTGGGCGCTCTTTTTATTGCCGGATGCATCGACGATCGGCCAGTTGCTGTTGCGCAATGAGATTACGGGGGCGCAGCGTGCGCGGTTTGATGAACTTACTACGTGTAGTGATATAGCGAAGTATGTTCGATATGCTTTACGTTCTCTTCTATGCCTAAAACAAGAGCGGGGCATATATCTAATGGTTACGGTCCTTTTAGAAGGTGCCTCACGATCGCTTGTACCCGAGTGTTTACCTATTATAGTTTTCGCGGGAATGAATCTGGTTGCAAAAACACCTCGACCTGTGTGCGACGAGCGTTAGGGGTCTTCATCGTAAGATGGGAGGGAGATTAATGAACCTTTGGGTGTATCGCTCTTGATGACTAAGTCCGCACAACGGTAGAGTGCGATATCCGACGTATTTGCTTCAGACGTCATTACGAGAATAAGAGCAGGTGTTTGGTAAGATGTTTATTAGGTCCCGGGTTTCAATTTTAGGTTTGAGGTGGTGAAACGAAGCGGAGCATTTTTCTTAGGCCGCTCGAGCAGGTGTTTTGTGGGGCGTCGTTGGTCCGTGCTGTATTCCACCGACGTCGTCTCCCGAAGCTCCAGCGAGAGCGCGTCTTCTGTCTTATCGAGACTAAAGCAACACAGATAGAAACGCAGTTATAGCTGCAAAATTTGCTCGCAGTTATTCGAGAAACACTTTGGCTCTCATAATCCTGCAAGCATGGCGCACCAACGCCTTCCCTCCGCTGGCGACGCGCTCAAAACACCGCACACGGTGAGCCTAAAAGTGCTGAGGTATTCACAATACTCATAAGTACACTACACGCGCTCACATTGACTCTAGACTATCTCGTCCCGCTCTCGCGACTCAACACCCTCTCCCCAACTCCTCCTCCCTCGGCATCCAGCCCACCGCCTCCCTCGCCTACCCTTCCTCCAACCCCTTTGACAAGTTCCTCCTCAGCCCCGTGCTCAACCTACCAGAAGCCTTTGGTAGTGCTTATGTCGGGGAAACCTTCTCCTGCACTCTCTGTGCCAACAACGAGCTCCTCTCCTCCGACAAAACGCGCTCAGTCAGTGGAGTGAGGATACAGGGCGATATGCAGACACCTTCGGCCCCGTCGGGCTCACCATTAGAGCTCGCGGGGCCGGAGGGTGCTGAGCAGGGTGATAACGAGGGAAGGGAGGATATTGGGCCCGGCGAGAGTCTGCAGCGGATATTGAGGTTTGAGTTGAAGGAAGAGGGCAACCATGTGCTGGCGGTGACGGTTACGTATACAGAAACCTTGCTCGCAGGTGAGGGGCGGGCCGCGAGTGGAAGGGTGAGGACATTTCGGAAACTGTACCAGTTTGTGGCGCAGCAATTACTTAGTGTGCGGACGAAGACGGGGGAAGTGGATGCAAGAGAGGGGATGGAGAGGTACTTGCTCGAAGCCCAGCTAGAGAATATGGGGGAGTGCGCGGTATCCCTTGAGGTACGTCGCGTCTTTGTTGGTAATCTAACATGCGTTATTGTTGACAATACAATACCCTTGTTTCTTGAGAATTCGGCACGCGTCTCACGTTATGCGCCCTCATCCTTCACGTTTCCTTTTGCTCGCCTGCACGTTAGAGTTTGTGTGTGAATATGTCAGAGGCTGACAAGTTGGACAGGGTGTGAATGTGAATGCGAAACCCCCATTCGTTTCCACATCTCTGAATTGGGATGTGCATTCATCCGAGACACGCATACCGAATGCGCCGGTACTCAACCCACGCGACGTGGTCCAAGTCGCGTTCTTACTTGAGAAAAAGACGGATGCTGGCGAGGCTGATGACGACCCACGTTTGCTGCCCTCGAATGACGCGAAAAAAACTTTAGGTCAATTGGCGATACAATGGCGAGGCGCGTTGGGAGACCGCGGATCGCTGAGTACCGGATGGCTTACGAGTCGACGGTGAGCTGGAACACTTGCTATCGTTACCCCTGAGCCCCAAACGTGAAATTCCCCACTCAAGCGGCTGCTACGGCACATCAGGACGTGGACTGAGGTATTTCTGGGCATTGAGGATTGTCGCGCAGCTGCATCGTGAGCTTACCCCACGTTCGGAGTTAACGCCCGTGCCACGGGCTCCGGGTGGTGAAACGCCACCGGCATCACATGCGAGATGGAGCTTGCATCAAATTTCTTGGACAGCAAGCCTGCATAACAAACCCCGCAAGTTTGGGAACGAGCTCGACCTCCAAGGCATTCCTGATGCGGATATGTTATCTGTGGCGATCAAAATCGGCTATGCCAAAGGGAGGAGGCACAAGGTGATGCAGACATCAGTTAAGGCGCGGCTTCAAGTGTATATAAACCCTCGGTGCGCCGCTATAGCTCATCAGAACAGCATCGTCTTCCCACATCATTCTTCATCTTTAGTTTCGCAGCTTCTCCAGCACTTCTGCCAGTCTTATCACCCTCTCTCTCTTCATTTCGCTATCTTCGCTACTCTCGTCGGTCTAATCGACTTCATTGCTTCCGCCATCATTGCTCCTATCATCGTTTGCTTCGCCCTTTAGAGCTCTTCACATCAGTGTCATCCTGCTTCAACATAACCACCCATCCTCGTTGCTTCGACCTGCACTCAGATGTTCATCACGTCTTTTAATTACACCGCTTCTTCTAGTATAAACACCACTGATACTCCTCTCATAGGCGAAAAAGCGCTCACACATTCTAAGCGTAAGAGTACCCCAACGGCACCAGAGGTCGTGACGAAGAAAGGAAAAGACAACCACATAAGAACAGCCTATAGCATGACGCCAGAGGTAGAAGAAAAATTGTCCTAATCCGTGTCTAGCTGGAAGGCTGAGTTGGCTAATGTGAGTGGCGAGGAAGAAGAGAAGAGGACGGAGCAAATGGTGAAGAAGCGGGAAAGATCGGAGATCAACGGAGCCGAGTATCGGACAGCCCCCAAACGACACCGGAAGGAAGGCGTTGGCTACGACGATGACGTCGTCTACTTGCGCACGAACCCATGCAGGCGTCCGGATCAGCCGCCGCCAAACGCCAAACGCGGGTTAGCTGCTTTCATATGTCAAAGACTCCCCCAAACCAGATAATCGAGATCATGATAATTTTTCACATCGGGTTCGACTCAACGCTATCAAAGTTTCGTCAATACTCCGAGAACAGTCAACCATTCTCAGCGTAGGCGAGATATTGAAAGTCGAAGCCAGTGTGCTGGACGTCACTGACTACCATGAAAAACAATTTTCCATGACCCTATAGGGGCGCTCAACAAGCAACCTTATGCCTATCAACTCGCACGCAAGATTACAATCCCAGAATATGTTATCGAACCGCTCCCTTCCTATCCCGAACATCTTGCACTCGGCCACACCAACCGTAAACCTTTCCCCACAGTCCGGGATGGAGAGAGAACCCAGTCATCAAGAAATGGGGATACCGGAATCCTCAATACGAAGCTTTGGGATGTTGCGTAGGTGCCCAAAGATGGTTCTGAAGTGCCGAAAGAGTTGTTGCAAGGGGGATGTTAACAAGGAATGTATGGCAAGGATTGGTAGTGTATGGATAAAGCTAGAATCCTATAGCGCGCCATTGATATCGAAGCTGTAGTTCGCAACGGCGGGTTGTACGTAGGTGTGTCTTCGCCTGCAGAAAATTTGAGTTTGAAAGCTCAAAAGAAATTGATGGAGGACATTCGATCTGGACTGGAGATTTGATTGAGGCGAAGGGGGGACTTCGGCACCATTCTTCTATTTAAACATGGCGTTTACCGCTCCAGGGAACCGTTTTACTTGAGTCTGATTCCTCACACTTTCCGTTGCTCTGAATACCTTTATTTGTTACGCTGTTAGATCTCCCTTCTAGTAGAAAATCTATGACTTAAATGTGCGAATTCTAACGTGTTTCCGATGCGGTGTGGACTTGGCCTAGAGACTCTTGGAGCCTTAGAAGAAGCAGCGTCGCAAAACGTCGCAATTTCGCGGTATCAAAATAAACAATAATCATTACATCTTTTTTATCTCAAGTCAACAATACCTCATTCATTTCGTGTCACCTTCTTTATTGTCTTCATCTATTTATATATCCTTGCAAGTAGATAAGCAACGGTAGAGGAGAAGGGGACCGGCGCGCTTCTGGCCGATATGCATTTTTCAACCCCAACGCTAAGAACCCCGGACATGCAAGCCCCTCCTCAAGCAGCGCAGTAACAGGGGCATCCCCGGCGGCGATAATCAAGCAGACACTCCTGTCATGTTTCCGGACGCGGCGACATTTTGAGCGATGATCAAATAGGCAAGAGCTCAACCCTTGACCCCTACGGAAACCGAAAACGGGCACTTAGTCTGATTCGGCCCCAGTGCCTTACAAGACCATGCATGTGGAGTAATTCTTTGGCTTTTTTCGTCTGGGTCACTACCAGCTCCTTCATAATAAGGATGGGGAACTTGAGTAAAGGACTTAGCTTCTAAGGGTCATCTATTAATGATAGGAATTGTGTAGTCATGATGGAATGTATATTACTTTTCGCGACGTTCCAGATAGTGTCATTGTGCCAAATAGCACAGGGAACCCTCACTGACGATCTCCATGCCTTAAACTTATCGTCCGGCACAAAGATCGGTTCTCCATCGGATTTTACGCAACGGTGGTCCAGTTATCATGCTCCGAGTTACCTGGTGGTGGTTAAGCCCGTTACCGATGACGATGTGGCTAAGCTTGTACGTATTCGTTCAAGATCTTCATTCAGCCAGGAATTAATAGCATTTCCCATCCAGATCACATACGCGGCAAACTCACGAACGCCATTCCTATCGACAGGAGGAGGGCATGGATTCACCGTTACTTTCGAGAAACTCCGTTACGGATTCGCACTTGATCTCTCTAACTTTAATCACGTAAGTGTGGATGATAAGGCAAACACCCTGAAGATTGGCGGCGCGGTTCGTTTTCGAGATGTCGTTGGACCACTTGGACGGGCCCGGAAAGAGTTCGGTGAGTCGCCACAGTTGCCGATAGCGAGCACAAATTACTGACGCAGAAGAAGCTATCGGGTTTGAGAAATTGTGTCGGCATGGTTGGAGCTGCGCTTGGGGGTGGCGTGAGTCGATATAACGGCCTCTATGGCATGCTCCTGGACACCTTACTAAGTGTGAAGATGGTTACCGCGGATGGTAAGATAATCACAGTCTCGAATTCGGAGAACTCGGACCTTTTCTGGGCTATTCGTGGTGCTGGATTTAACTATGGTACCATTTTCGAGGCCACGTTTTCCACTTATGACGAAACGGCACCTCTGGTGCTTAATGCCCACTTTCTCTTTCCGCCCAACGCTAGTAAGGCGATCCTAGAGTATTTTAAAACATTTGAAGGCGGCTTGCCGGCGAAGCTATCATTCGTCTCTCTCGCAGCCTATGCGTCCGAACTGGGTGGTGTAAGTTTTCGTGATGAACGAATCTGCTGTTCTCCTTTCACCCGCTGGCAATAAGTGTTGTGTTTAGTTGTTCATCCTCGTCAACGCGGTCTACACCGGTCCTCAAGCAGAGGGCGAGAGGCATCTTCGGCCACTTCTCAACGCTTCGCCAATACGTTCTAATCTTACCATGATCCCTTGGGCGTCGGTCAATTCTCAGTCCTTCTCTACATTTGAGCCAGAGAATTTTACTTGCCCTACAGGCTCCATCCACAATGTCTATGGCCGCGCTGTCTAGTATTTCGACATACCTACCTTTCAAAACTTTTACGAAAACTATGACAAGCTTATTTCATCCATGCCAGAGGAAATGACCGGGACTGTTTACTTCATCGAATTCTTCCCTAAACAGGCGGTAGAAGCCGTGCCCGCTGATGCCACAGCGTATCCATGGCGCAACATTACGGCATATCTGTGAGATGAGACCTCCATGCGACCGTCCTTGGTAGAGCTGACGAAATATGCAAACACAGATTGTTCAATTTTGGATATAAAGACGCTATAGGTGATCTAGATGGCAGGGTCAATGAATTTGGCAAGGCTACGCGTAGGAATTTCACGGCTGTCAGTGGGTTCGCGCAGCCCCAACTGTACGTTCTCCATGGACATGGAGATGAGGATTTGCAAACCTTATGTTCTGCGGAAAACTTGCCGCGCCTGAGGTCGTTGAAGGCAAAGTGGAACCCGGAGAATGTTCACAAATACACATATTCACTAATACCGTAGACAAAGTCGTTGAAATATGTCAGGGCTGGATTTCGGGGAATTTGAGGATATCTGAGTATCAAAGGATGGAAGATTGGGGATCTGTAGCCCGATGAGAGCGGACCCCGTCCACCCTCCGAGCTTGCGAAAATCACTTAGAGTGTTCTACAGTCCGGCATCGCATCATCTTTTCGTGAAAAGCCATATGCTAAATCGCACCGGTCTCGTATCCTATGTAATCTTCCTTACCGAGTATGCGAGACCCGATCTCTGCCACGTCCCGACCCCACAAGGGATCTTTGGTGATGCCATTCAGACATTGATCGATCATAGTAGCGGCGAGTTCCGACACGTGGACCCAAGGTGTGTCCCCAAATTGGCTGATAAGGCTCGTCACTGCGTCATTCTTCGGGTGATCGGGGCCTTCAATGCCTCCAGGCTTAATGACAGTAGCCTGCACGGCGGGTTCATGTTGCTTGGCAAAATCCAAGATTGCGTTCTCAACGCGGCCCTGTGCTTACGAGTCAGTTAAGTTGACTAATAAGGAAGAAGGGAAGGAACCCACGCGCATGAGGCGGTAGTCTGCCAGAAATGGGAGGGACTTGCTCTGGTCACGCTCCACTGTGACACCAGATGTGTAGACGAAGCGGAAGGGATTGTTAGCGAGCGCGGCGATGTTTTGAAGACCATTGATAGTGTAGTCAGAGCAGATCTTAGTGACGTCTGCAAAGTCCATATCTTTGGACTTGGACGGTGTAACTGCTAAGGTCCTAAGAAGACTTATGAGACTGGCGGTATTGATGCCCGGATTTATAGGTTTACAAACCAAATACACGCGTCAGCGCCCTTGAGGTGCTCCTTCACAGACTCAGGATACGGCTCTGTCCAGTCGTCGAGGATAACGGACTGCAGTTTAGATTTATCCGCGTCGGACCCAGCACTCTTAGGCGCTTGAACAGGTCTGCGAGCAAGGGCCACGACGGAGGTAATAGCCTTATTGTGGAGAGCTAGACGTACGACCTCTGTGCCAACGAATCCGGTGGCACCCGTTACTATGAGTTTCATCTTCAAATTCGGGTCTGGGATTTTCAGAATTTATTGTTGTATGGTGTAAGTGGTGAAATTAAAGAAATGAGTGGGTTCTTATTCTGCTTTCCTGCTGCCCCGCAACTGCGCCACCTAGCCATGCGGCGAAGCGAACTCATGACAGAGCACGTGAATTGGCAGGTCATCGGCGAGCATGCTGCATGCAGGGAGGGGAGTGCAGGAGGTTGTACACACTGTCCAAGATAATTAAACACCGCCCGTACTCTCTGCAGGAGATCGGAATTTTTGTGCTCACGCGCGCAATCGGCTACAATCAGGCTCCTGCTTCTGGCCCCCAGTATATGTAGTGTAACAGAACGTGACGGCGTTGCAGATTCCAGGATCATTTGGAGTTTAAAACCAAAATTACCGGAACAAAAGAACACGAAAATCCCATCACTTGCAGACCGAACAACGAGCAATTGTATAGGCCGTATACGTACAAAGCACTGGTGCTACTACCAGGGCATTTCCTGCATCTTGTGCCCCTCCATTTCCCACTGCGTGCCGCCCGGATACTCGTCACTAAGTAGAAGCTGCACCACGACTTCAGCGCCCTCCACAGGGTCTTTGGCTCGCTCATTGAAGCGTTTCAGAGCTGTTTTGAGGAATCCAGGCGCGACCGAATAGTATTTGACCTCGCCACCGTCGGCTATGTCGCCCGTGCCCTTGGCAAGTGCTATGCGATCGTTCTCGGCCACTTGGAGGTGAGCTGTCAGTCCGTTCAAAGCGATTTTGGAGGTGCGGTAAGGACCAGCGCGTTTCAGTTTTTCCGTCAAGCAATGGGTGATGCTACCCAGCACCGATGTGATGTTGATGACCTTAGGCATGGAGGATTTGGCAAGGAGAGGCCGAAATGCCTCGCATAGGCAAGCCACCGACGCTACATTTACAGAGAACATTTCTGTGTACGCAGCACGGAGGGTAGCAAGTGAGCTGTCTTGGGGCAGCCTTGCGATGCCGGCATTGTTGATAAGAACTGTAAACAAGGTTAACTACAGGCTCAAGCCGTTGCCTTCAGATGAGGAATACCTACCGACGAGCTTTCCATGGGTAGTCGTAATATGTTCAACGGCTTTGGCGATGTCTGAATCCTTGGTAACGTCCAACCGCAATACCTCAAGAGGGGCAACAACGCTGCTCTGTTTCAAGTCATCGTCCGCCTTTGCACCAGCCTCAACATCCCGGCAAGCAAGAATATAATGAGCGGAAGGATCTGGAGTTCCTGCTACACGAACAATAGCAAGACCTAGACCTCGGTTAGCGCCGGTAACGAGTACGGTCTTCTGCGTAGTCATGTTTTGAATGGAGCTTTAAAGAGAAGAGAAAGGTCGCCGAGGGAAAGTAGAGAGTTAGATAAAAGGTCAGTGAGACCATGAAGAGAGGATTCTTACAAGAGTGGAAGAATTTTAGTGTGGCGTATCCCTGGACTTTGGGCTGCGTTGGACACGACTCAGAGATGGTCGCAATGTGCATGCCATTACCCGACTCGTTCAAAATCGTCTGGTTTCATCTCAATGCTATGTCGTACGGCCTAGAGGCTCTATTCCCGTCGTTCACGGGAACCCTCCAAGACGCTAAAAACAGCACGAGCAAGCATTCATTAAACCCGAGGCAATGCTTAATCAGCGTCTCCTGAAAGGCCTCCAGCAAGAAGGCTTCCGTCCTCGTTTCGTTACTCTCAGAGATGCATCCACGGCAGACGGAGATATTATTGCCTCTCTCGACCTGGAAACAAATTTTTTTGAGGACATCAACAAAGACAACTTGGCGCTCTTCCAGATTCTATGCCGCAGTTTGGAGGACAGGAATTTCCTGTGGCTCATGCCGCGAACCCAAGTCGGCTGCGTCGACCCTCGAGGAAGCCAGTCACTCGGTATAATCAGGACAGCAAGATCCGAATTTGACCTCTCGATGGCAACGTTGGAAATCGACTCGAGCACTCCAGGCTTCGAAAGCTTCGTTACAGATGTCTTCCAGAAAGTAAGAAGTGGGAAAGGTCACGGTATGCTAGCTCCCGATCGAATTTGTCGTTCAAGGGAACCTCATAAAGGTCGGGCGATACCGTCCGTTTAAGTTGCACCACGATTTCGTGCATCATGTAGACTCTTCGGAAGACGACCGCATTTCACTCCAAACCACAGAGACTCTAAAGACACGTGGTACCGTGCTTTCCAAAGCGACGGTCGTGGCGCGTATCCCACGCGGTGGTTTCATATGCTTCGACCCGAACGTCACCTACATGATGACTGGGGGATTGGGCGGTCTTGGCAGAGCTACCGCCGTCTGGATGGCTGAGCGAGGAGCTTGTCATCTGCTCTTCCTATCACCAAGCGCCGGGAAGAAGCAGAAGGACAAGGATCTATTTACCGAGCTTGAGAGCATGGGCTGTAACGCAGTTGCAATACAAGGGAAGGCGCAAGATGAGGCTGATGTGCGGAGGACGACTACAGCCGCAAAAATGCCGATAAAAGGCGTCCTGCACTTTTCCATGCAGCTTCGGGATGCCTCCATACTTGACATGACCTACGAGGACTGGATGGCTGTAGTGTCGCCAAAAGTCGAAGGCGCCTGGAACCTCCACAGGGTCTTAGAGGATGATTTGGACATCTTCGTCATGGCTAGCTCACTCAGCACTGTCTTGAACCAACCGGGACAGAGCGACTACAATGCAGCAAATACCTTCATGGAATCATTTTGTCAATATCGGCACAGCCTCCATTTGCCGGCCTCGGTATTGAACGTGTGTCCCATCGAAGACATTGGCTTTGTTGCCGAGAACAGCGACGCACGCAGGAAGCTCAAATCGCAGGGCCACTGGTTTCTAGACGAAGGTGCGCTGCTGAACTCCTCCGGGCTCGGCCAGTCCGGCAGCGATCGCGGTAGATGGTGGGTGAACGACAGCCATATCGTCATGGGGCTTCGGTCTGAGCTGCCTCTGGACGACCCATCCAATCATGCAACTTGGCGATACGACTGATGGATGAGTTTGTATCATAATGCTCTAGGTAGGAAAGCGTTTCAGGCGCCGAGCGGACGGGAGGAGCTGAGGGTATTTCTCGCACGCGTGTCTAATCATCCTGATTTGCTGAACGAATCGTCGAGCAAGGCATACTTGGCGGCAGAAATAGGAAAAAGGATCTTCAGCTTCATTATGAGATCTGAGGAAGACATGGACGTGTCACTGACGTTGGCGCAAGTTCGCTTGGATTCGTTGATGGCTATTGAGCGGCGCCGATGGTGGAAGCAAGTATTTGGTGCTGAGATCAGTGTGTTGGAGATTCTGAGCTGTGGGCTGCGCCTTCCACACTCCGGGCTACGAGAGAATTTTGGGAAGGGACAACTTAGTTCACCGGCAGATGATGATGCTGACTTCCAGGAGCGCATCCGACGCCAGGAAAAGTCTGGGAAGCGCGAGACGGAGCTGTGGAGTTGAGCGACCACGAGCTTGCGATGGTGGGATTGATGCGGGCCATCTCTGGTCGGGATCGGTATGTCAGTAAATCCAATGTTGCCAAAAGGTTTGACAGTGATGCCATGCGTGAGCCACTCATGTCTGCTCCCCTCATCTCCTGCTCAATTATGTAGCGCGATGAATAAGCAATTCACCTCACAGGAAGCCACCATGTACCCTCGCACGCATTTGCTCGGACTTCGGCGCGAGCTGCGAGACGAGATTTGGAAAGCTTAAATCACAGTCAATGGTAGTTACATGTACGATTTTCAGTCGGGCAAGTTGATTGCCGCCGATGGCCAACCCATCCACCTAGCTCTCATGTTCACCTGTAGGCTCATCGCCGAAGAAATGAAAGGACTGGCCCTTGATCTTAATTCCGTTACTTTCTCCACCGTCTATTCCGACGATTTGCGCCTACGAGCCGCCAAGTTCGAAGCCTTACTCGAGCGAGTACATGAGGAAGAAGTTCGCATTCTCTATAACCGCGTTGCCATCACTGAGGACCATGCGAACCAAGTGGCTACCGAGTCCCCTCAGTTCCGGGAAGTGCTTAGTCAACTCCAATCGGACCCTAGCGCGTGGGGAGAACTTGTGCGCTATTCTGTAACGCATAACAAGGCATGCGGAGAAACGCCTTCACTCTTCCGACAATTCGTTCACCGGGCCCTGCAACTTGCAGTCAAGCTACCCGACGTTGCTGGCTGTTGCCGGGATGCGCATGCGCTAGTTTCATTACGCCACGTACCATGGAAGATACCCACTGACAGAGATGTCAAAGAGATGATTAGGGCCATCCAGCTGGGATTCTATCCCTCGGATGATCTATCCATGTACCGCTTTTCCGCAGCTGCAGTCACCATCCACTTTCTGCACTCAGTTGACAAGGTCATCCGGACACAGATACGACGAATTGTAATGATAGAGGATCGCCCATCAGTGGCATACCCGGAATGTCACGCTCAAGGCCTTATCCAATTCTGTCAAGAAAACCCGTTGCTTCAAGTTGAGCGCCATGCCCATTTATGGAGGAACTTGCTCTTAAAGGATTATTCACACCGCACTCTGGAATGGCGGGCTCGAATTGGAGAGGCCCAGCTACACTCACAGGATATTGCTATTTCGGTTGCATTATGGATGGTGGAAGCACATGCTCTAGAATCCCTGGGCATGCCTGCAGGCTCCTTCCGCCTAATATTCAATGGCGGCCCAACTCCAGAGCACACAACGGAGATATTTCAGGTGGTGCAAAAATACGCCGTGTGGCAAACCGCACTTGATGAAGCTTACAAGCGCCATCTCACTCGAACCCGTCATACATTATCAGGAGGAAGCATAGATGCTATCTTTACGAGGTATTCCCGAAGGTGCTGAAGGACATGATGGCAGGAGACTCGACAATAAGCTGCGACTTTGACCCTGGAGAACTGGTAGACTGTGAGCAAATACTTGAAGAATGCCGTGAGTGGAGCGCGAACTCCTGGGAGGAAGCGAGGCCATCAACCAATCTCCGGATATTCAACACTGTACCCCCGTTACCTTCATTCAAGGAGGTTCTGGCCGAAAATGTACTGCCCGATCCAACCACTTAGTTCGAAGCTGCTTCTTGAGCTATTCGTATTAGACTAGACTCGGACTGGAGGAGGTGAGTGAGCAACCGGAAGCTGTAGATCACCTATAGCTTCTGCAGCCGTAGCGGCATCACAGCAAGGTTAGTCACATACTACGTAGGCCTTTTGTCCTACTTGATCTTCTTCCGCCTCGCCTTTTAGACCATTGAGATGGAGAGTTCGGGGCTCCATTGCGGCCATGCTTGCACTTTGTAACAACTTGTCGTTCGCGCAAAAAGATTGATGCTGTCTATGACTTTCTTTTAGAAATGTAGAATGATATCCCGTTCATGGTTAGATATGATCTATTTCTTACATTCTTGGTAAGTAAGGCGCTCATAGCAAGCGCTTCGCTGCGCTCCATGATCGACATAATCTGCAGAAGCGAACGAAGACAAAACCTACAAAAGCAACGCAGCTCCCGCGTCGGCGAATAAATTTCTAACAGCTCTCTGATGGCGTCGTTTCGTACTGCTTTCCGTCCCCGTCCCCCTTCTGCTTCTACCACCTACCTTGCTTTAGTCCACAATGCCATGCAGAGTGAAGTGATTGGGAGCTGCATCTTTGAAGACACGTTAAGACGGAAGGCATCTATGCACTCTTCCCAGCATTCTGGACACTAGCCCGTAATTTAGTCGAGGGGTGTGGTGGTGGTGGAGGAGGAGGAGGCGGAGGGAAAAGAGGGGGAAGACAGGAGGAAAGGCAAAGGGTGCGTAAGCTTCAGCTTGGCTTACGCTCTTCCATTCGCGAAATGAATCATGCACACCGGAGATTTTGCTCGTTCTCAAGCCGCGATTACTCGCGTCGTACCAGACTTTCCAAACTCCACGGCCACAGCTTTATCTTCACCCATGCATACGATTTGGTGCCTGTAATGCATCCCAAAGTTCGTGGCTTGTTCAAAGTCAGTACCAACTGTCCCTTCTCTCACCACATACATGCACGATCCAATGATTAATTAATTCGATACTATGCATTAAAAATGCCACATTGTCTTCCCTCGGTCGATTGGTAATGTGTATCTAGAGGTGCTTGGACATTGAGCCCCGTGGATGCCGCGAATTGATGAATACGAGTTATGCACAGTGGAGGATGCACGTTCTGATGGACCCGCGTCGTCCGAGTTTAACGAGTCCAGCCGCCACTTTGTAGCGTGAAGGTGTGCTTGTTTGGGAGGTGGTTTGATTGTTTTACGTTGTGTTGTTGTGTTGTTGTGGTCATATACATTTCAGACTCCAGAAAACGTAGAAACGGTAGAAAACATTGAGGTTCTCGCTTTGGGTTGCCTTCTAGCAGCGCCAAGTCCTGAACCTCGGTTGCTCATGCCTTGGAACATCAACCCTTGACGTTCAATGTTGAAACGAAACCTTATAGAAACCTGGAATATAGTGTCGATCTAGGCCCCCGCTGCTGCCTACCAACGGTAACTGGTTATAATTTATCTCCGCTCTGCGGCTCTATTATCGCGTATAAAGTATAGGTACAGCATCTCTACTGTATACAAACTCCTACTGTGTTTCGGGCGGACCTTACAAAAGAGACTCCCACCGTGCAAATGCAAATCCAAACAAATGGATAGCTGGCATGACGTCTGGGGGCCATGCAGTCGGCCAAGTTTCGATCCTGCTGCTCCTCTACCATTGTGGGATACCATTTTGGCGGAGGAGGGAAGCTTTTAGTTTGCTTGTACTACTAGACTCGCTGGTTTTGGGGCTGCTGAAGATGGTGGGCAGAATGAGGATATGTCAGCACCAAAGGCTGTTTCATGCTTTTGCACACTCATGATAAGCTCGCGCAATCATTCAGGGAGGCGCCACGCTTCACGGCCGTTTATCGTTTCAGGCTGTTTAACCGCTTCCTGCAATACATCGTTTTCTTCTGTAATGAGCGAACGGATCCCCGAAGACGGACGGCAGCGATAATAAAATGCGCGAATCAACTTGGTAAGAGTTCTGAAACAATGCATGTGTTAGCGGATTGGACCACTATGCGCCTACCGTGAAAACGGGATGTCAATCTGCAGAGACAATTCCACAACTTCAGCCGCACTATGTACCTGCAGGACCACGTTTCCAGGGTTACGTATTAGAAGCCAATAGCGCTCGGCCTCAGCATCACCCCGACGGATCAAAGGGCCTGAAACCGTCCCAGCAGGATGGATGACATGCCATGAATAGACAAGTCGCTCAGCAGCCACCTCACACTCTATCGTGTGGGGAGCGTGGTTAAGGTTCACGGCGTTTCTTCTCGCGCGGAAGATTAATTGCGTAATCACCGCATATTGTTGTGTGCTGCAGCTCACTGCAGTAAGCCGGAAGCGGGAGAGTGGACCTGGGGCGAGGCGGGGCGTTGATGCACCTGGATTGGGACGGGGCGTTGATGCACCTGGATTGAGACCGGGCGTCGGGGTTCGGCGTGGAGGATTCGTTTATTGGAGCACGAGCAGGAACTGTTTAAAAGGGAAGGTGAGAAACAGGACATTACTGAGGACGGCACACGTCTGAACCACGTAGGGATGGGCGACGCGGGTTGAGGGAAACGCGCTAGCTATTTTGGGAAGCACGGCGCGAGGACAGGATACCCCGGCCAGGTCTGTGTACAACCGATTCTTCGGTTACGCTGTGGAGCCGCTTTCTGCTCGTCCCTGGACGGCCGGCCAGCCTATTGTAATCTGCATCGCGGCGGGCGAACGGTTTGGGGGTCGTGAGGATTTCGCGGTTCTCAGGAGTCGCGGGCTGGGCGGCTGTCGCAATCGAGATGAGTGGCGCGGGAATAATCGGCTGGCAGAGGATGAAGGATCGATCACCTCGGAGTGCGTGTTGTTCGCCGACTACGGAGATGGGGATTGGCGTCGGCGTTGGAGGATGTCGATGCCCGCGTCCAGCAGTCGTATGGCGCTGGATGCGCAGCAGCACAGCATCTGGACAGACGTGGAGTGGATGCATGTACGGCACAGGCGGCAGGGCCCCAGCGCGCCATACGTTGCTGTTTGGCCATAGCGATGACAAGACATGACGCCTATTGGCGAATGGGGGCGTGCTGAACCACGCGCTAAGCTAGCTGTTTCCTCGAGCTACCTGCTGCCTGGCGGCTGAAGTCTGAGCCAGAAGAGGGCCTTCTCTTTTACAACGTATATTAGACTTCAACCCCACAAAACAGCCAACAACTAAGACGTCTCGTTGGTGTAGTTGGTTATCACGTGGGTCTCACAGATTCTATGGTTGCTCTCAGAGCAGATATCCCAAGGTAAGCTTCTCCAAAATCAAAGCGACCCCTGCTATAATAAGATACTGATGTTCAGCAGGTCGCCAGTTTCTGGCACGGGACAATTTTTTTCTCTAGGATATGGTCGCGAAATATGCCGGATATAAGCCGTAGCGCGCTATGAGCGCTTAACACTAAGATTTCCTGTACATATAGGCTCTATGCACAATTTTGCAGCTCAAAATACGTTTATTCGACCTCTCTGATACCAATTTTATACATATAATGCGTTTTGTGTAGGTTTCGGTATGGTGTGCGAATTGCCAAGATAGCGGCTTATATCCGGATGTTTCGTAGCCATGAGAGGACGGCCTATCTCTGGTAAAATGTTGGTATTAGCTCTCGCTGTGATTCGCTCAGCCTTATTAAAACTCAAACCCAGCTTCTGATTGACTGCGAACCGAAGGCTGATAGCCGTAGTACATGGGATATACAGACACGCTGTTTAAGCATCTTCGTCTTCATCAGTCTCGTCGTTCTTAGCCTGTCCGCGCCTTTTTGCTACCATCTCCAGCACATCTGTTGTATAAGATGTACTTCTACTGCAGAATTTATACAACACACTCCTACAATACATCTACCTTACGATACCCACTACTTGGTGCCCCCATTCTCCTTATAGATACATTTGTTGAGACACCAGCACTAAGAACGGTCACCTCCCAGCCTACCACCCGATCCGTCCTAGCGTCCCGTCGCGCCAACCACCAAAGACGCGAGCGCGTCCCGGGCCCTGAAGACGCACGTAAGACACAAGTTTACGGATAGGGAGGGGGGGGGGGGAAGCACAGTCGACAGCCCGCATGCCATGCCCCTGTTCGCGCCTCGAATGCATTTATCCCAAACATCGACATGCATCCTCCATTGCCTCTATTTATATTGCATGCACACCATCATCGAGTGGTGGTGTTCACTGGGCCGCGCCCCTGAGCCGGGCCCAGGGCAGGGGGGGCCATCCGCTTTGGGACGACGGGCAGGGATCAGGGCTCTGCTGATGTGGAAGGCGGCCGGAAAGGGTCTGGGGTATATCAAACGTGTGTCTGCAGAGCCCGCCATGGGAGCAGGCCACAGTAAAGGTCCACGTAGCTCGCGGTGCAGCAGACGCCGGAACTCGCGACGACGGCGAGGGCTATGAGGCCATGAGGCCATGAGTCGCGCGCGCAGACGGCTTCGCATGGTGTGCCTTGCAGTAGCACGTCTGTGAAAGCCAACCGCAGGCAGGGCAGCGTGCGGGAGGGCAGCGTGCGGGCGGGCTGCGTGCTCGACATGTCCAGGTCGAGAAGCGGCATGGTGCTGGTGTGCGCTAGTCTCCAGAACTAATAGAGCATGCCGCGATAAGGGCCAGCGCGCTACGACAGTGCGGTGCGCCGCGAGGGTCCCAAATAGTGTGCCCTGCGCTCTCGGCCAGCCAGACGTGCGCTGCCCGCTCGTCTCTGCATCTCTGCATCTTTGCGCCTCTGCCTCTCTGCGCCTCTGCCTCTCTCCACCTCTGCATTTTCGCATCCGCGCTGCTCCCTTCCCTCCGCGTCCTCGACTCTCGCCGTCCCCCGCCGTCCCTCGCCGTCGCTCATCCGTTTGCATAGTACAAGCCGCGCCCGTGCAACCGTCCTCAGCGTCGCACAGTCTCAAGCCTGCCGTGCATACGCCCTGCACGCCCGCACACAAACACCGTTGGGCTCGGCGTCCAATCCCCAATGACTTGATCGAGCGGCCGACTTCGACGCCCACACGACGTGCTCTCTCGCACCCGACACTCCTTAAACCCCCGCCGCCGCCGTTGCTGCTTTTTGGCTATCCCATGTCCTAGCATTTACCATGGCCCCAGCATCCACCGCCGATGCCTCCTCCGCGCCCCTCGCCGACTATTTTTTCATATCCGGCATCGAGTCTTCGCAGGTCTACGACGAGCGCGCCCATTCCCAGTCGAGCTCCATCAATGGCCTCGCCGGCCCGCCGCCGCCCGTTGACGTCGATGAGACCATCGAAGAGGACCTGGCCCTGGAGACGGATGCAATTCGCCCCAAGTCGCAGGAGGGCCTATCCAATGGCGAGGGCACCAAGCGCAGGTCGGCACGCTTAAGCTTCGAACACCGCCGCTCCGTCAGCACCATCATTGGCCCAGACTCCAAGCAGACCGCCAGCAACCGGAGCAGCACAACCATAAAGGGCGTCCAGGTGGGCGGCTCCGGGCTCAGCGACGTGGACTTTGAGAATGCCCTGCGAAAATTCGCTTCCGAGCGGGACACATTTTTGGAAGAAATACAATTTACAGCCGGCATCGCACAGCAGAACCGTCCCACGCCAACAAAACCGCGCCCCCGGCCGCCGCGAGTCCAGCACCAGCAACATGACGAGGGTGGTGGTAATCTTAGGTCAGGTGTGGGCAGCATTCGGCGGCGCATTTCGACCATGCAGAGCAGTCTAAAGAGGCAGTCCTCCATGGCACGTCAAGGTAAGCGTGTGCATCCCCACAAATGTCAGCCGTGACGACCCTTGTTCCGCGTCTCACATCATATACTTGCTTTTTCCATTGGCGGCTCACTAACATGGGTCCAGCGTCTGTTCGAACGTCAAAGAGAATGTCGGGCTACAACTCCGTCATCCCGGCCCCGCAGCCCTTCAACCCAGAACCGAACATGCACCCGCTTTTGCGCCGTTACGAGCCCGTCCTCCTGGACCGCTATCCGCCCAAGAACATGGTCGACGAGCTGAAGCGGAGAAACCCCTTCCCCGATTATGTCCCCATGTTTGCTTTCCCTAATGATGTGTCGGTTGTCTCGTCTGACGAGCGGCCCAAAACATTATGGCACGGATTCGCCATGACCAATGCCGACAACTCCAAGCTGTACGGGATATGCATGATTGTCTGGCTACCATTGAACCCTGAGGCGGCGGAAGGCCTCGAGCGGCAGTGCGAAGAATGGCGGAGGCTGCACATGAACCAGGAGGAGCGAGAGTTGGCTAGCAGCTTGGGAGAGCGGCTTGCCTTGGAAAGAGCCAAGTTGTCGCGACTACTGGCAAAACTTCCCACGGTTGCATCCGAGTCCGAAGAGCGAGAGCTCTTGGAAGATGAAATCAGTGCAGTTGAAGAAAAGATTGGCCTGATGACAGATCTGCTGCGTCCGGTGAGGCATGGCGCGGCTTCCAAGATCGAGGGACTTACGGATGGAGAAACCGGACTCTGGATCCCACGTGCATATGGTGTGATGGGCCGCGACGCCGGTCTGACGCCTTTCTGGAAAGAATGGCTCAAGGCCGTTGTGGTGCCCATGACAAACGGCGTGGTGCAGCGCGTGCCCGCAAGTTCTCCGCGTATCGGCATGTGGCAACCTCTCGAACGCTACGTCGTCAACCTCTGCGCAGAGGCGTTGAGCCCCATCACATCCATCACGCAGGTGGAGATCGCAGTCCGCGAGCTTCGACTGTATGCGCGCAAAGACGCCGTCAACGAGCTGCCTGGTTCCCGCAACATTGACATTTACGCCCTCTTCCGCTGCTTATCGATCCCAAATATCGTAACGCTCTTCGAGTATGTCCTCGCCGAATCGAAAATCATCCTGCTATCGTCGCATACGGCAATGCTACACCTAGCCAGCATGGCAATCTCCAATCTGCTGTATCCGTTCAAGTGGGCCGGCGTTTTCATTCCGATTTTACCCGCTCGCCTGGTTCAAACTATCGAAGCGCCATGCCCCTATATCGTGGGCATCGAGCGCAGATACGAACCCGCCGAATACCCTGATGACGAGTACGTGTTGGTCGACCTGGATAACAATTCCATCGTCACCAACGGCAGCGCGCCACCGCCCCTTCCTCGCCAGCAACGCCGCAAACTGACATCTCTACTGCAGCAGTCCGCACCACATCACACACGATATGGTGTGCCAACAGGACCGCCTGTCTATGCCATCGAATCTTATCCGTTGGACACATTTTGTTCTGAGAATCCTGGGGTATTCTCCCACCGCGCACATCCATCGACCATCCATACATATGTGGGACTGAACTCGACGTCATTTGGAACAGTTGTTGGACCATCTAGCTCGCGACCGCTGATCTATAATGCATTCTTACAGTCGAGTGCCCAGAGTCGCGGGAACGACAGACCATCAACGGCGTCCACAGTGAAGACGAGCTCGAATTCTCCCCCATCGCCCAGAACATCCCCCATCTCGGCAGCTTTTCCACCTCTGCCCGGCACCCCAATCTCACGCAGTGACTCCGGCTATGCTCTGCAAGCAAATTTGCGCGAGAAACGGTCCGCCCATTTCGAGACCTCATCTCGGCGAAGTTCCTCGGTACGTTTGTTTGGACTGTTCGGGATGAGCGTACAGCCACTAACCGTGTTTATTAGTTTGGATTCGATCGCGTGCCGCCGACGATTAGAAGACCCAGCCAGTCGGTCCTCGGTCACGCGCCAAGCGCCTCGACATCGTCCCTGAGTCATGAACTTCGCGCGCCATCGTCGTATGTGCCATCGGTGTACGCTCAGTCTACCTTGGCCGCATCGACGATCATGCCCGGCATGGCGATGCAGCCGGTGCGGAATACCGAGACAGTACGGTGGCAAGAAGGCCATTGCATGCAGTGGATACCTTACGAAGACAAAGCGACCTGCTCTATATGCGAGGACAAGGCCGATGAGGGGCTCTATCGTTGCACTGGTAAGTTGCCCATGTCCAGAGCGAAACATTGTCTAATAGATCCAAGGTTGCACTACATATGCGCACGGCAGATGCGTGGGATCGATATGCATAGTCTGCCCTACCGCTTTCCGACCCGACCAAGTTCGCGCATCGTTCGTGAGGTGCTTTGCGAGCCTCCTATATACGTATCGGCGATATATGGTGCCTGCCACGGGCGACCAGAAGAAATCTGGCCTGATCTATCATTTCAAGATGGACGACTTTATGAAGAGCATGCCGCACGAGAATGAGCAGTACATGCTTATGATGCAGCAAACCCAGTGTATGTGACATGCGAATCGAATCCGGTTCCCAGCTAACGCTCGTCCAGGTTTCAACGAATTCATCCACGAGCGAGAAAGTGCCCGTGCCGACGACCCAGCTATCAAATTGTTCGACGAAGTCATTCTTTCGAAACGCAACCGCGGAAAGTCGGCTTTCTTCCACAAGTCAAAAGCCAGTTTCTTGACTAATACAACGGACCACCTCTGGCGCACCGCGGCCGCGACACCGCCGAACTCACGCTTTCCGGGGGATTATCGTGCCGTCATCAGTCGGAGTGAGTATTACTCCTGGTCTACAGCGACGTACACTAATGCATATGCAGTTCCAGCTAAGCTCGATCCCACTCTAATGAAGGAGCCCCGTGTGATTCAGGGCGTTCCCCGCATACCGGCGGCAAAAGCCCGCCGCAGACCCGTACCCTCTATGCTCGGACCAAACGGCGGTCCCAATGGCACGACTTATCCTAAAGAGCCACTCACACCACCCTCATGACCCTCACAATCTCCACACAACCACGAAGAACTACGACTCATCACTATGTCCACTCACGCCTCTCCTCTTTCTTTTTCACCTTTGCTCGGAACTGCAATATTTTTGCATGTACTATATTTACTTCAGCGATGGAGCCTCGGCGTCAAATCGGCTGGGGACATTGAGCCCAGACACACAGTGTAGGGGTTGATTTCCGGACAGATCAATGCCTTTTCTTCTCTGCATATACGGCTTTGTGGGGGCGCATGAGAGGAGGCTTGATTCTCCGCATCATCACTGCTTGTCTTATTTTGTTTTTGGCTGCGATTGGATATCCCGTTGCTCAGCAATCCATCGGATGGGCCTGGCATGGCTCGGTTTGGCGGCCTGCGTCTCTGGTCTCGCGTCTTTTTCTTTACACTCATTATGGGGGTCGCGTGGGCGTCCCGCATAGGCCTCTTTGTATATTATTGGATTGGTACTGCTGGAGCGTGGCTGCGCTATCTATCGAGGAAGCGTTCCCGGAGTAGATTGAGCACGGCTTGCTTGTGCATGGAGAGAAAAGTTTTTGGTTAGTTAGACAGCTGGCTGTGGCTGATACCTAATACTTCTGTCCCACTCATTATATATGCTATTCGAGATGATTAGAAGGCCATTTCTGAGCTGCCCGCATGTCCCGTCAAACTGCTGACACGTGCATGTCAATGCCCCTGACCCGTTCCTGACTAGCGAGCCCTAGCGCACTTCGATATGAGATAGGCGGCCGGAGGTGCACGGGCCGGCGCGTCTCCTGATGGATCTCAGACAGCGGCGCTTCCTTCACCTCTCCGCTTCGTTGTCGATACTTGTCGTCGTAGTTGCGTAGTCGTTCATTACTTCCGTATTGTCGCTCTTTTGGCATCGCCATCCCACTCTCATTTACTCCAATCGCACACCCACGCTCTCGCCCACGCTCTCTCCCGCGCAACGAACCGATCTGTGTCTCATTCATCCATCCACCCATCCACCTACCAAAGCGCCACAATGCTCGCCAAATTCATCCTCCTCCTGACCGTTCTCGCCAACCTCTCCCTCGTCCTCGCCTCCCCGCCCGCCTGCCTCCTTGGCGCCATAAACGAGTACAAAGACCCCTCTGATATCGAAGCGGTGTGCAAGGCCAAAGACACGACGGGCAAGATTGCGAAGATGTGTGGGGATGCCACGGGAGATGCGTTGGCGGCTTTTGCGGATGTTTGTAATGGGGTGGGGGTTGAGGTTTGTGAGTATTGCCCCTTGCTTTTGTGTTCTATTATGTTGCTGGATATATGCTAATTACTTTGTGTTTCCAGCGATTAAACTTCCTACCTCCGCCTCTGCCACCGGAACCGGCTTCCCTACTCCCTCGGGTAACAGCACTCGCTCTGGAACGGGAGTTGCGTCGAACACGGGTTTTGCGCCTGCGACGGGGACGCCGTCCGCATCGGGGGCGGCGGCTCCGGAGCAGACGGGTGCAGCCGGGAGTGTTGAGTTGGCTGGGGGTGCTGTTGCGTTTTTGGCAGGGTTGGGGGCTATGCTTGTTGCTTTGTAGGGAGATAGAGGCGGACCACCGGGTTGGAAATCGGCTTGGGTGGTGTATGGTGAGAAGATGGAGAGTGGAAATAGATGGTTGGGGAGAGGGATGATGGGGGTGTCCGGCATGATGTACAGTGATCGAGTGGAGACTTTTTCAGGGTATATCGTGTTGTGGGTGTCTGGCCTGATGTGTGTAACGTCTTTATGTGAGGGAGTGTATATACCGTTCTAGCAGTTCAGGATGCACATACGTCCTACATGAACACAATTTAAGCGTTACCACACAAAGGTTCCATCTTTGTCAAGGTATGAACAATATGCACTTGTGATGCAGGAAAGTTGAGGTCCGGACTTGACCTATATAATACAGTTCCATGCCGAAGTGAATCTGTCCCAAATATACCACAGAGAAGCGGCTAGTACCACAATCGAAACCGCCCGCCAACCCCCAGCCCCTACTCGCCGCCAACCCCCAGCCCCTACTCGCCGCCAACCAACGCCATCAGCCCAAAATTCAAATTCTCCCCTTGACTCCTCGCAACCATACCCCTAACCACATCCAAGCACTTCGCACCCAGCACATCCTCCCCCTCTGCCATCTCTCCTAGATCAACCGGTCCCCCCTTCCGATCTCCATCCAGCAGAAACAAATGCCCACTCCGATGCGACTTGACGAAGCAGAAGTAGTGAAAGTCGACCTCGGCGTCAGCAGCGGGTGCCGCCGTATGGCCTTCACTAGCGACAGATGCATACGCTGCTTCGAGAGCGGCGCTGGATTCTAGCACGGTTGCGCGGGAGGAGGGCGGGAGAGGTGTGGTTTGGGCTAGGAGGTGGGATAGGATGGATTGGGGCTCTATACCGTAGTGCGTTAGCGTACATGTATGTATGTCTAGGTAAGGAATATTCGAACACTAGGGCGAAGCGAGAGAGCGCTAACGACGTACCAATGTACTTCCTCGCCTCCCCATTACACACGGCATGCAAAATGGCATAAAGCCCACAGGCATTCCAGATCGTCTGTTCAAAATACATTATTCCATCTTCTTCTTTTTCTTCCTCTTCACACGCCTCGTAGCGCTGCGCTTCATGCTCGTCCTTTTCCTCTGCGTCCTTGCCGTACGCTTCGCTCGTCGGACAGACTAGGATGAGGGCATGCGCGGGCCGCGGGATCAAGGCTAGGAGCGAGGCCGAGGAGAGCGAGTATATGTCTTGGAAGGTGAGGGTGGGTGAGACGCCCAGTTTGTGGATTAGGGCTGTGAAGATGCTGGGGTCGGATTCGAGCGGGATGAAGTGTTTGCGGCATTGGGATGGGTGGGAGGTGTTGGGCGTGGACATGGTGTGGTGAGTGGATTGGATATGGAGGGAAGGTGGGGCGGATCTTAGTTGGTGGTTGGTAGGCAGATGCCAAGCATGTTTAGGTTCAGCCTTAGAAGCCCGTCTTCCGCGCTAAATATTGCAGTGCTTCTTCCAGTTCACTGCAACAGTGCGACTGTACGGCGTGTGTGGCTGCCACTAATGTGTTTTGGTTTGACAGACTTAAGTTGGGTGCAGCTATCTTCGTGCTCTAGTAGAGAGCCGTTAAGGTTTGGTTTCGTTTGGTTCATTCTTACGCCATTTAGGTACCTTTTGGCCCGTAGGCTGCCAAAGCTACTTCTGTCCCTTCGAATCGGTGTAATTCTGTAAAGTCCTGGTTTCATGCATCATGGTACCTTAGTTGTCCCTTGCTCTTTATTCTCGTCCTCTTGGCCCCAGTCATCATTTGACTCGCTCGTTCTATGGGAGGACTTTCCAGCACAGCAGGCAGCGATCTGGGACGTGCGGATGGCGTCTGACTTTGTCTTGGAGCGACAATTCACATCGCTGCACACGTTGGAAGAATCTGGGCAAGCGATCCTGCGCAAGATGATGAGTTCCGAACTAGATCTCCATCTCCTTCAGCGCTCCACCGTGGACGACCCTGTCACGTCCATTATCAAACGATTATACGATCAACGAACACTACGACCGACTTTTGGACTTAAAGGCTCAGTGCAGTTTGAGAACCATGCCAACACCCTTAGCCCAGAAACAGAACTAGAGGAGGGTATCGGATCGATGACCGTCTCGGGGGCTCGGCGACGACGGTCCCCACGCCTACAGGCCCGGGCCCAAAACAACTCGCTAGACCGCCCAGAAGCAGTGGCCGCATCACGCGCGAGGACAGCCGGATAGTTCCTGAAAGGCCGCCAGAAGCATTGTATAGTTGTAGGCAGTCCAGCCGTTCTCTTTCGTCGCCCACGAAGAACAGTTCTCTGGACCCGGTACCCGCCTAGCGAGCGGTGCGAGCCCGTGACTCTTAATTATCACAGCTACTGCTGTTATCTGCATGACCTGCCCTTTAGACAAGCTCTAGTCCGGTTTTATCCTCTCTTATACCTGTTTGCTGGTGAGGCTGAGCAGAGCGAAAACTTTGTCGCGAGGGTCTGAACTCTTTCTAGTGCGGAAGCGGCGAAGCATTGAGAGCATTAGCAGCCGAATTCCCTTGCTCTTTGAGGTCCTGATAAATTCTAGATCTAAGTCTGCCTTGGCTAATATTAGAAGAGGGTTGCGGTTATGACCGACACTATTTAAATCTGTTGTTGCAATGCTGTACGTATGTAGCGGCCGCTTAAGCGAATATTGTTTAAGGGCGGACATGTGCCTAAGGTACCCCGTCGCGTTACAAGGCAGAACAGTCTCTTAAATAACCTACGTTCTTTGCCACTAGTTGAGTATGAGCTCTAGACGGCGATTAACAGTAGAGGTAGAAGTAAAAGAAAAGTAACGTACCCAAGACGCTTCTACAATAGCCTAGATATCCCTTTGCACGTGCGACGACTAATTAATTTGTGCAGCACTAGTTATGCTTGCCTTATAGAAGCGGGTTTTCTTTACTGCAGTCCCTCTAGTGAGCCGCCTTAATACCGTAAACGCGCTAAATATGTTACTTAGCTAGAAGAGCGGCATCGCACGCTCTCTAGAGCGAGCGCAGTTATCTTTATATTTGTTGAAACCGTTAGCATACTAGCGCATTATAGCTTTGTCTTTGAAATCACTTTGGCGCTAGAGCCCTTCTTCTTCGTGGTTGTGTCGACGGGCGCGAGATAGCGTAGGAAACGATCTATGCTGAACTGTCCAGTCGTTAGTAAGAGAATAACGAGAGTACTGAACACTAAAAAGGGAATTAAATGCATTACAGTGGTTGTATAGTTTCGCCCCGTAGTTTCTAGACTACTATCTATGCGGATGAGAAGTTGTTTACAAAGAATGGAGGCAATGTCTGGGAACTTTTCGTGAGGTGGGGTCGATTTTGGCCACCCTTGCTTAGAGGATTCGCGATTGGGCAAGAACAGCCGGCTTAAGGGGTCAAAACAGCTCCCTGTCCACGCTAGACAGGGGGGCCTCATGCTGCGCAGCCTCCGCTCAGTCTGCTAAGCCATAACTCAGGGTTCGCTCACGCTCGAGTCAGATTAAAGCGGCGGCTGCTCAGGTTAGCGGCTGTAACTAGGACTAGTTGTGTAAGATAAGTTCAACTGTCTCTATAGGTTGTGAAACCAAGATCGTAACAGATAGACTCCTATAACACCACTCTAACGACACGTAGTCTTTAGCGTTTCTATTAATACTACTTGTTTTTATAGGTTATCTAGGGTTAAGGTATTTAAGAAGGATACTTGGGTGTATCGTTTAATAGCTTTTTAGTATCCTTTTAGACTAGGCCTATTAGTATTTAATTCATCTAAGGTTATTTCTCTAACACGCACTCCTATATGCCTCTATATAGAGTCGCACTAGTTCTGGACCTTTGAGTAACTAGCTCTAATACACGTATAGTATCAAGAGTGTTTTAGATATGCATTAGCCTCTTCTAATCTAACTTAACTTAGAAGTACCCTAGTCCTTGTAACTCAACCCCAACCCTAGGTTAATACGACCCTAACCCAACCCCAAGCCATTTCTTATGAATAGAAATCGGGTTAGGATTGGGTTGGATTAGGGTCTTATGTAAACCAACCCAACCCCAACCCATTTACCACCCTAATTGGATGTACATAGATAACTGAATCTTTAAGGAACCTTAGGGACTTAATGATCCGGACTATATAAGAGGCCCGGCACGTGACCGTGTACGGGTCGACTATGGTCCGATGGGGTTCCGATAGGATGGGCGTGACAGCCACCTTCACTCTCAACCTTCGGTCTTCTTCGCATCGATAAATCGAGCGCCGCCGCCGCCTCCACGTTCCCGTCACACAGCTTCGAAGCCCCACGCATATACACTTGTCAGTCTTTGATAATAGAAGAAAAGATGCATATGGGCGACATTAGGCGAAGCAACAGGTCACGATGAAGATAAACGTAGAAAGCACCGACACCATGTATTGGAATCCGACGATATTAAATTTGAGAAGAAACCACCCCAGAACACCGAAAGTAGAGACCTCATCCACTTCGAACCCTTTCATCCACGACATCTACTTAGCCCTGCCTCATCCCAGCCTCGATCTCCGCTGGTCCGCCGCCAGCATAGTCACAATACTGTTGCTAGAGAAATTCAGAATCTATCTCTTCGACCGCCGCGTCTCTTTGCTCCTCCCTCTTTTCCACCGTCCGCTTATCTATCTCTTGCCCATTACCAATTTCGTCATCGGTGTCGATTATACCTGTACCACCAGGCGGTGGCATACCGTCAGTACCTCGTTCTTTTCCATTGCCCGTATGCATGTATGCATCGAAAAACCAATCCCTTAGGTTATCCTGTGAGCCACGGTTCGAGTTTTCGCCAGGATCCAGCAAATCTTTGAGTAGATTGTCATCACGATCCACCAGTGCGTCGAGATTGTCGAGGAGGCGCTGTATATATCCGGGGTCTAGCATTGACAGCTCATTCCCGTTCGGCGTTTGTGTAGTTGGAGATCTGAAAGCCGATAACGAGTGTTCAGACTTCAACAAATTGCGGATTACGAGGCCATAATTCCAGTCTGATCTTTCATGAAAATCATGGCAATGTCTCTTCCAGTCTTGTTTCGTCTTGAACACCTTTTCCTTGCCGGAATCGCCGCAGAAAGTGCAGAAAGAGGGTGACGAGCCAGGCTTCGAGGACGGCCCCGGTAGTCCGGTGCCTATAGACGCCACGTATTGTCTTGCCAGTTGAGTCTTCCCTCCGCGTGAGATTGCTGGGGTCCATGAGGGAGCTGCTGAAAGAGGAGACTCAATGCGCGCGTCTCGTACCCCGCCGTCGATGAACTCGAATGGTAGACTAGATTCAGGGCCCCTCGTGTCGAAGTAAAACGGCGCTGCTGATGTTGCTCGACCAATCTCCCATATGCTGCTAGCCTTCCTAGTCGGAGTTTGATTTGCACTGTTGAGCCCCATGCAAGCTAACAATTCTTCGATGTCTTGGGTTTTTGACAATCTCTCGGTGTCTGGTATAGAAGCCACGGCAGCTTGCAGTTGCAAAGTATTCAACATGATCAGGTCTTGACGAGCCAGGTCGCTGAGGCGTAGTCGAATCTTCAATTCCTCTGGTTCCGTGAACTTCGAATTTCCTGACGCCCGCCAACGGATCAGCTTCTGGAGCTTCTCCAACAGATCTAGAATTTCCCCGTGTTTAGAATCTGAGGTTGACGTTGTTTTGATGGTCCAGAAGCACTTTCGCAAATCTTCCAAGGCAGAGAGCAATGCCAAGTGGCTTTCCGTTCGGCTCTCAGAAATCCATGCTTTGTTGTTGTTCACGAGGTCGGAAAACGCCGTTATTACGGTCTGGGGTGCTTCGTAATTCATCTGACCCTTAGGTACGCTTGAAAGTGTTTGCAGCATATTCGTGAACCGCAGCGACCGAGAATTAGTTGATGGTGGCGGGTCAAGGGATATGTTGCGGAGCGAAGAGTATGAAGGAGGCGAAGCTGATCGCAATTCTGACCCACTGGCAGCCGGTAATGATTTATTCAGACCCGCGGCGGATGAGACGGTACGGCGTTGACGCCCTCCCACACCCCATGACGCTAGCTCGTTCATGCGTTTGGTGGATAATGCCTGGCGGAATCGCTCAGCCATTTCCTGGCAGAGTCTGTCCTGATCCAGCGGCTCATGAATGCCGCCAGATTGAGTGCCAACACTCGATATTGAAGGTGGCGGCGTATTGCTCGAAAACCCAGACTTTACCGATGTATCGCTTACCGAATTGCGCAGAGGGCGTTGACGAGGGTGTGAAGTGAGTTGGAAAGGAGCAATTGGAGACGGATGAGGAGAAGCGAAGCAACGTTTGCATTGCGCACCTGGATCATGACCGTACCTTCGCATGCCACAGTTGTGACAAACTTCGTTACGTCGCAAAAAGCTCGCATTTGAGCGAACGGGAGGATTGAATGGACCACTTGTGTGGCCAGTCTCGTCAGTCGAATCATAGTATGATGGCGGCCGGGTACTGGACAAGGAGGTACGTTGATAGCGAGGCTCATCAGGCCGACGCCTCCGGTTGCCGATGTCGATGATAACCTCTGGTTTGACAACAACTGGTCTCGGACGCGACCTTGCGGCTCTTCGATAATTGATCCGCGAAGGAACCTTGTCTGATTTCGGTATCGGTGCCCAATCCAAAAGCTTGGGTAGTGTACCAGGTTCTGGATAAGAAGTGACCAATGAAACTCCGGTGAACCTACAAATGATTAATTACAACCTAAGAATTCGCGAAAGAAATATCATTTACGTTGTTTCATAATCAACATTAAGAACCAACCTCCTTTCGGAGCCAGGGGGCCTGTGCGAGTCTAACTCAAAACGACTGGAAGATTTCGGTCGCTCAGAGTCAAAACCTTTGCTAAGAAGTTCCCAGAACTCTTCATTGCTCGAAGCTCCAGGAAATCGGCCTGACATGCCCACAATGGCGATTTTGGGACGCTCTGAGCACTTGTCTTCGGACCTAGATGATGGGCTAGACCCAGCCTCCACGCTGCTGCCGGGGTACTTCCGCTTCCAGTTCTCAGTCTCTGCGATGAGAAAGGCGTTCAATCCACTTAAATTAGGCGGATCGTAAGCTGGCTCCCGTTGCGCATTGAGCGGTTCGTGTTCAGTCCAGTCAGGCGAACGGTCCAGACGATTCTGTTGGCTTTCGTCATGTGTATCTAGGATCTTCGGGCGTCCGATATCCCGGTAGTACTGAGGTGGCACTAAAAGAGCATAATGCATACCGTCATTCTGATTCTGACTGTTTCGACAATCATCAGGGGGCCTCGAACTTTTGTCGAGCAGCTTGGTCTGGATGCCGGCTACACCTGCTTTTGCTAGACGTACAGCGTGTCTAGCGACGGTCTCCACGTCCACATCATCGGCAAGGGAATCGAAAAAGGCAACGGTAGGAACATAAACGCTTGGTGTCGACGGTATGCGAGTTGTCTTGTGGCCTGACTGACCAGGGCCATCTTGAACGGGATCGCTGGCTCTTGCCAGAGGTGCCGAGGAAGATAGGACGGAAATCCGTTCGCGGACCAGCTGTTCTTGCTGCCGAGCCAGTCTTTTCTCGACAGCGGCAGATTCCATCAACCTCTTCATGATCAGAAGCCATGAGTATCCTCGAATACCACCGCCATCAAGGCGTAGGATCCTCAAATCTTGCCGGCAGGCAGTCTGATCGCCAAAAATAAAAAGCTTAGGCGGAGTTATGGGGCCATTGCCAAAGTTCTTCCGTTTCCAGTTCTCGGTCTCTCGGAGCAAGAAAGCGTTGAGATTCCTGGACCGACTAGGGTTTGAACTGACTATAACCTCCATCTCGTTCGTGTGAGGTCTTTCTTGATCGGACCTGAAACCTTCATGAACCTCAAGAGAGGGGGTACCTCCGGCCAAGGTTGATTGCGTATCAGACATTACGGTATTGTTGTTGGAGTACGACGGGACGCTGCGGAGCTGCACGACGTACGGCCGGACTTGAATGGTTGCTTTGCGATTTCGAGGTCCTTTATCAGTCTTGGTGTCGCGATTGTTGCGTCTCTTCTTCCACAGTAGCAGGACAATAACAGAAATCGTACTGGTCAGAATCAAGAGCCCACCAACAGTGACACCAACAATAATACCGATACTATGACGTCCAGCGATGTGCCAACCATGTGGCGGAGCATCGGAAGTGAATGACGAGGCCGGGGCACGACTTGCTTCGAGCCCAAGCTTCGTAAATTGAACGGAAAGTAGTGCTCCAACCAAGATGCTGATAAGAAGTACCGTCATCTGACGGCGAGAGATGATGTGCAGCTTCTGGCGCCAGGCAAGGTACACCAGTGTACAGACCGTGTGAGGAAGAAACACGGGTGGAAAGGAGTAGCCTAGTACGAGCAATCCAGCACCTATCAGAAACACAGTGGGACGCGTACAAACGGGGCTGCCCACCCGATTTTGAGGAGAGCACTGAAGCTTCGAGCAGGATTGAGGATTCCATGAAGGTTCGGTTGAGGCGTATCGTGCGCCCGAGACACCCCAACAGGCGGCCAGTAAATGGATCGAGTACACAATAACCGTCCCTATGCCTACGATATCCAAGGATAGAGGTGTGCTCTTTTGATCGAGGGTTCCGAGGTCCGGGAACAATAGGGGCCTCGGCTTCGCCCAATTTCGTGCCTTAACGTATGACCGGGAATTGATCAGGCCTCCGACCGAGGCGATGGTGAATATTAGGCCCGATTTGAAGGCCGCCATGGATGCGTTCAGCCAGACTCCGGCCGAAATTGATAAGCAGAGTACCCTCCCGGTGTTCAGAAGAACCAGCATTGGCCACCCATAGTCATCAAGTACGAGAATACGGGTACAAAGTCCTACAAAGAGCACGATGCTGCATATGTTAGAAGTCTTTGCGATATTTACCACTACAACTCCCGTGAGCCAGTGAGTTGTAATGACTGAAGCGACCAAGAATAATGGAGGCAAAATCGAAGGCGACAAGAATGGTTCCAGAGGCTGCTGAACATCATATCCAGGAGGTCTGGCCAGCGTCCAATGTAAGGCAATCTGGTTGGGATCTCCCAGCCAGCCAGTAAATGACCATCGTCGATGATCCAAAATGGTAAGCGTTGCCAGAGACATCAACATGCTGGCCGGGGCATTCAGGACGACGTTTGTATCGAGCCAATGCAGTAGCCGTGAGGGCATGCGCAGCACGTAATGTGTTCGCCGAGTTATTTCCTCTGCAGGATGCACGGAAGCCTCTCCCAAAATAGCAAGGAAACCAACGACATCGAGCTGCAGCTCTCGAAGCAAATGGATCATGGAAAAATGGCATAAGATAAGAGACTGGACAACCTGGTAATAGATTGCAATCAGTGGTCCCATCAGGAGGTTCTGTGCGAGTCTTCCTGGTACTTTCGTTGGAGGGCCGCACGCAACAAGCGCATCGGCTAAGCAATGACTAGTAGGCGGCACGTTACTGAAAACATCCAACACCTGGTGTGCAGCCAGAATGTAAGCAGTGCCCGTCGACTTGCAACCAGCGACCAAATGGCCATACGTCTCGCCCGTCACGACGTCAATGACCGCGGAGCCACAGTCACCATTGGCAAGGGCACCGTTCAGTCGCACAACGTGCACCTTCTGGAAGGTCCTGCTGTTCGGTAGGCGTGTAGAGGTTGGTCGACTTGACAGAGTGCCGTAGAGCCTGCCTCCGGAGGCGGTATGGGCGTACACTTCGGCGTTTCCCGTGGACACCCGAGCGACGCGGTTGTATGCTGAAGCCTCTGAAGCTTCCAAAGCGGTCCGTAGACTCTCCTTGGCAATGGGATCCGTCACCTCGATCAGAGCTATGTCTTTCTCCTGAGACCAGTGCACCAATTTACCAAGCGGCGCAAGCGATTCCGGGTCTAGTGCAGTCATCTTCGTTGCAGGGTGCCTTCGGCGGGACCAGGCGAATGGTGATAACATTGTGGTAACATCATCTAATATGGCCTTGACATCCGTCTGTCGCGGAATCTGGGCTCGGCTTTTAGGAGTGGAGCTGGCTGAGAAAATGGATGATCGTCGGGAGCTTCCACTGCTCGAAGATGCGCGATCCGATACGCTGTCAGGTGTCGCACTCGCCTTGCTCATTATGGCAACCTCGGCATCGTCAGCTTCGTCGTCCGAGGTCGAATCGTCTTCAGAGTCATTCTTAGGTGCACTGGAAGACGCCGAATCGATTGAGTGAAGAAGGGGCCGTAGGAAGGCATGATAAACTGTCTGCAGGAAGATTTGATTACCGATTCGCACGACATTTGCTGTCGCAGGTCGTAATGAGCTCGCATGCTTGATGTAGATCACCTGTCCCAATGCGCGTACAGATTTCGAAGCATCGTATAAGACTTGGATAGCTGGTCTATCGACCGTGGTTGCACCATCTGAAGCGAGTTCTTCGATCGAATCGCAGCACGGATCCCTTCGAAGGTACTCGGTCTGGAAAGCGGGAAACCGCGAAAGAACATTGCAGTCCTTCATGGCCTTCCGTGCTTCTTTTCTCGTCTTCTGGCTTTTTGCGATAAAGATAATAGTAGGCACTGCGGTTTCCTCCGACTGTCCTACCATATACAAGGAAAGCGTGACACGGTCGTTTCCTGGGACACTGCTGAAGTGCTTGTTGAGGTAATTCGTAATCTGCGTTTCTATGGTGCGCTCGTACAGCTCTTTCGGTTCTCCTACCGCGTCAAAGCAGAGCTTCGAGCGACCGATCTGTCCAACAGGGTCGCCTAATGGTGATGACTTTTCCGGTGACTTCGCGGGCAACCTGGGTACCTTTTCCGGTGGTTTTGCGCCAAGACTCGTCAGTCTCAGAGAGAGGATCGCTGCAAGAAGTTGGGAGGTCATGACATCTGAACGACAGATGCACGGTATACACTTCAACTGCTCAATGGAGACGAAATGATGGAAGAAAGTGAACTCTAGGGCGACATGAGGGGAAAAGGGCTAGAGAAGGGCGGGTAGACTCAAGATGCGCGTACAACTCTTTCGTCGCCGTCACCTGCACAGCCTGGTTTCAAATCGTCAATCTTCGCTTCGAGGTATTAGCGTAGAATAGTGGCGCATGGTAATGGGGCGCAGCTGTTCGCAAGGCGACGAGGCAACAGGGTCCTCCAGCCTAGCGCATTCAGCTATGACGCTATGGCTTGGTTCTGCATGCGTTCTTTGAGTGGCGCTTCCATCGTCGGACGCACTGTGAGCGAGTCGATACATACAATAGTCACTGGGCGAGAACGGGGAAATGGTAATTGATGGTTGGATGATGAGTGAAGTATGGAAGGTGTGAAGAGCTCGAAAGCGGTGAAAGAGGGAGGAAAGGAACACCCGGTGGCTCGCTTAGCCCTGCTATGTAAATAAAGGCTAGCAAACCACAGCAATTCACCGCTCCTCAGCCACCCCGCCCACGTCAATCGAGCTCTACCCATGCGTATTGGCAAGAGGCATTTTTTGTGAGTCATGAGGGTAACAAAGCATGAACGGTGATAAGATTCAACAATACCGTACCTCCGAAAGAAGACCGACAACAATCATCACTACCCTGAATCTTCCAGAGGCAGCCACTACGTAGGATGATAGGCCTTATACACTTGCATAGCTCCCTCGATGCTCTGCACCAATCCAAAGAAGACCGTCAAAAAGAGGACGAAAACCGCAACCCAAAAAGTATACCACTGATACCCGTTTCTACGATCGTGCCACCATTGGCTGAGCACTTCCGGCCTGCTCTCATCGAACGCCTGCTTCAATATGACCAGTCTATCATGCCAGAACTGATACGTCTCAATCTGTCGATCATCGAGATGCAGCTTACCGACTTTGGCCAAATGTTGGTCAATCGGTGGAGTCGAGGGAAGTGAGAGCACGTATTTTTTCGTCGCGCGGTCGTCTTTTGGGAAGAGAAGAGCGAGAGTGCGCAGTGTCTCATCGATTAAGCCTGGTGGGTACAACGCGTTCTTCTGTCGCTTCAGCATCTGGAGAAAAGATGTATGGTGGAAGATGGCGACTATTTTGTCATCTTCGGCCATTCTCAAGTGATCCACGAGGTTGTCTGTCAGTACGAACTTGATCCCCGCGATGCGCTCGAGATTGCAGGCTGTGAAGGTTTTCTCGAGGCGAACATTGCTGTTGCGTAGTTCTTGCGGCTCGTTGAAGTGTGCATTGAGCAGACTTTGGAGCGTTCCGGTCTTCCATGCCAGCTTTGAACCTCTCTCGGCGGTAGACTTGCTTGCGCCGATGTTTATCATGAGGTATAGTCGAGCTGCGAGATCGACGCTATTGTCCAATATGTGGGCTGCATTCGATGGAGTTTCAGACGTGAAGAGGTCCTTCAGTGACTCTTGTATCTGCTCTCGCGATTGTCCGGTGTCTAGTTTCCGCGCGACGTCGATGATGTGCCGGTGACTTCTCACCACGATATGCCGTCCTCGCTGATGGAGCGCATGGTCGCATTGGCTCTCATAGTACTCGAAATAGGGCTGATAGTCCACTTCTTCTTCAGGTACTTCTTCTTCCCACTCAGTGCTGTCTTTACTTTTTTCCAGGGACTGTGGCCATAACTCTTCCCATATCTCTTCCCTTGCTGCGGGGCCTAGCGGCGTGTCTTGCAATTTTCCGCCGAGGTGTGTCATCCTTGGTGGTTTGAGATGGAATCATTTCGAAGGGACAGAAGATGCCGAGTCCACGAGATAATGCATTGTTCCGACAAGCAGTCGTGGGGCTGAGTCGGTGGCTGGGTTGAGGATAAATGAACACTGATTGGTCGAGATTCGGCTGGCTTAAGCGAGTACGACCCATCGCGACTGCCCTCCGGAACGCCTCACGCCTCCATCATTCTATTTCCCAACTCTATTTTCCATATTCCAGCTCACACAAGCAGCATCTCTCTCGGAAATGCTTGACTACTATGTCTCCTGCAGGTAGTTGTGCAGTGGCGCTTTCCCCGCACCCTTCCGGCCGGCCGCGTGCTTCTGAGGATATCCTGGATCTTGCAATACCTAGAACAGGCACTAGCTAAGCCACCGAACCTTGGCCGCTTGGAAACCTCGTAAAAAGCAAGATGTCGATGCCTGATGCTCGACATGGCTGGCATTTTGATCAGGGCGATATATCCGCCCAACGCTCTATCGCAGTACTTTCTTTCGGATGCGTCGCGTCGATCTCACACTAATACATCGATACCGCCTTCGCTATGAGCAACCTACTCAAACGAATACTAGGCCGCGGTCCTGTTCACACGCCAATCTCACAGGAACCATCCGCCATCCAGCAGGGACCCCCTTCAGAACTTCTACCCAGTGCACCATGGTCACAGCAGCAGTATCTCGAGCCGCCGCGAATGGCTGAATACATGCAGCCCATGTCACCTCTCCAGGAAGATTCTGGACTTATCTCAACCAATGCTGGACCATCCCCAACTGTTGAGCCTCCTCGCGTCCAGCAATATCAATTTGCTAGCTCGCCACTCCCTACGCAACCGGCCCAGTCCTCTTATGCGACATATCCCAATCCATCGACCGCCAGTAGTGCCGGAGCCGGTCAACAATTCTCAACGGGCTACATACCGCCCAACAACAACGCGCGGGAACTCCCTGCAAAAGTCCCACCTGGTGTTCCATTTGAACAGCAAACACCAGAGATCATCGTCAGTCCCGTCGATACAGCATCACTTGCGTCTGTGAGTCCGATCGTAGAGGTTTCCCCATACTTCGCAGACCCGGACGCCCCGACCTTTGCACCACCTGTGGGCGATAATCCGTTAATATCACCTGGTCTGACACCCCCGGTCCCTAACTTCCCAATGAGCACGCCGGATCCATCCGTTGTGATCACTGCCAAGAAGTCTTACGATACCGACAAGCCTACGTGCTCGCTCAATCTCGTCTGCTACCGTGGAGGTGCCCAAGGCTGCGTACTCAGACAAATACAGACAGTGCTTGCTTCCAGGTATTCAGACAAAGAAGCGTTTGAGCTAGCGACGAAAGGGAATGCACAGTTGATCGCTACGGATAAGAGATTCTTCAAAGACTTGCGTAGGATGTACTCCGGCGAAATGTCTGTTATGTGGAGACGATGGTTCAGTCTCAAAACTCTGACAGGCTTTCGACTGCTTTCCGTAGGTCAATACCCCACACCTCTTGTTCATCCTCATTGACACGCCTTGCAGTACTCCCCGGCGACGCGCCCCGTCGTAGTACCCATGGATGAATTCATCCTGCAAGAGATGTTCTACGCCTACGAGCACCCTGAGCGCATCACCAGCCAAACCGACTGGATAGAATGGGTATTCCGACTCCGCCGCCGCGACAAGCGCCACGCACTGGAGTTCGTCGAGGGCTGGAACAGCACCCGTGTTATCTTCGCGGGAATGCTGCCGTGGCTGATATCCTGCATTGTTGGCGTTGCGTGGATAGCTACTGGCAGGGATGCGCAGACTGCCTTCACAGTCGCGAGCTTCATCCTAACGTCAGGCACAGGTAAGGACAAGTCTCCCAATGCGATTGAATGTTCGAAGCCAATTAATATGCCACAGTAATCCTGGCCTTGCTGGCAGTCATCAGCGGCATCGAGTCCTCGGGGAGAATGCACCCTTCAGCGAGCTGATGGTCGCGCAAATACACTGGTACCTCTTCAACCGCACCACTATCCCAAGATATCGTTGTATACTTTGCAAGAGTACTGCTGCTTCACGCTGCTTCTTGGTTGTCCACGAACAAGACCGGGGACCCCGGCCCCCACGCTACCACAGCCTGAGTCTCAATTTCCATTCTGAGATGCGCAATCGTTGAATTCGGTCAACCGGAAGCTAATCCTAAGGTTATTAGTTACTTAAAGGTTATGTCTAAGACGTTTCTAAATTTAGGCTAGAATTTAAGCGTTTACAGCTCACTAATTATGTTTTCGCACGCAAATTGTTAAGAAGCTTTTAAAAACAATCTATTGTTGTCTCTTGCTTTATTGTTAGCCAGGTCCCTCGCTCATTCCAGAACTCAATCTGAGCCTCCCTAATTGTCTTTTGAGTAGCAGCCGCAGATATTCGCTGTCGTTCAGGTGACGACTCAGGCGAGAGGCGAGAGGGATAGACTTCGTCCTGCTTCGTGCAGGGCGGGGGTTGGGTTCGTAGACGCTTCCTTGGTCGTCCGGTCGATGTATGATTCTCAAGGTCCCGACTACACTTCTTGGCCTCAAGGGGCTCGTGGGTGGGTTTAGTATCTGTCCGAGATTTAGAGCTCTTCTCAGTTGCTACTCATATGCGATCACTGCGTCTCGTAGCTTTGCGGATAGCCTGGACTGCAAAGGTCAGAATAGTTGTATAGCACAGCAGGAGTTGCGACGGTATACCCTCTTTCCTCTAGGTCAGTATACGGCGCCTCTTCTAAGCAGCTAGGGGTGACGAACAACTAGCCATAGTAAAAAAGGAATCGCGGGATCGAAGTACTTATATGTTGCCGCTGAGGTTGAAATAGAGGGTTTGCTAGCGTAGGATTCAGAATACAAGCCCGCAGGTAGTAGACGGGAAACGCTAAGCAAGCAAAACGCGCTAGTCCTAATACATATTCCTGACCGTCGGTCTCCTCCGACTACCACTTCTAGTTCTGCATCAACATAGTCATTTTAACAGAGGTTTGCAATAGTAAAGCAGATTTTAGCCACTGTTGTTATATTCGCACTCTTACTTAGAGAGAGTTCTTCTTCATCTTTAGTTACGTCGCCTCGCATCATACAGGATCGCTCTCGCGATTGGGCGCAACCTGGCTCCAACTCTCCCTTGTCCATAGGATAGGCTCTAGCATGAACTCCTAGTGCGAGGATACCCCCGCAGATTTGTTGATGGGACGTGTCAGCACGCAGCCTCGAGCTCTTATTATAATCCTCGCTGGACTGTATCTGTCTCATCAACGCATCCCTCATTTCAGAGTAATATACGATCATTGAGGGGAAATCCTGGGGTTAAACCTCGGTAAAGCCTGGAGTTTGGACCTGGGGAAAAACTTCGGTTAAACTTGTGATCAAATCCTGGGGTAAGACCTCGGCTAAACCTGGGGCAAACCTGGGGTCAATCTTAGGATTGGACTAACGTGGAACGTCTGGGGAATGACGTGCATACCCGCCAATCAGAGGATCAGAGCCAGCGTTACCATACCTAAGTTATGCTTCAATGCCGGACGCACACGGCCTATTTCGACAGTCAGCCGTTCTTATCTCCGTTGAGAACGCCCCGTTTCGTATCCGGTTCTTCTCCGTCCATTGAAGACGATTCCTCTGATACCCCTGAGGGTGTTCCATCCATCTCAGTTATTCGGCACTTCGACGAAGCATTTGCACGTGCAAGAGAGTTATACAGGCCCCACATCACAACTACACCTCTGCCTACCGGCGGGAAGTGAGTTCTATTCCATCCTCATCATCTGTTTCGACCACCCAGAATAAGGAACAATGGCAACAGCCTCCTCCCTCTCATCTCCCAGAATACGCAGAATCAGCCGAGGGTCCTTTGGTTACTTTGCAAGGCTCATGCCCTTTTCCCGGGATCAAAGTTGACCGGCAGCATGACCTCTTTACGGTAGGGTCGCCCGCGCTGCGGTCCTGGCCAATATACTGGGTTACATCACAAACCCCTCCTTTCAAGTCTTTAGGCCCCGCTCTAGCTGCAATCAAGGTATCCGTCCGAGAGGCTGTAACTCATTCGGCATCGGAGGGGTGGTTATGGACGGACGAAATATGGATGGGACTGAGGATATATAACTACGCAGCTGTCTCTCCATCAATAGTAGCAAACTCGGCACCAACTTATTTGAGACTGCTAAGAGCTGAGTCCAGCTATCGCCGTCAATCAAAGACAGACCCCTTAACAACAGAAAAAATGCTGACCACGACTCTCCTCGCTTCCTTGTGCCTTCATTCACTTGCACTTGCTGCCCCGGCGGTCAAGCTCGAGGAGCGCCAGAACAGCTGCGATAGCGTGCACATCTTCCTCGCCCGCGGCACCAGCGAGCCGTATCCTGGCCGTCAGAGTGCTGTGGTGTCGGCCATCTGCAATGGTATCAGCAACTGCGGCTACGAGGACATCACTTACCCGGCCAGCATGGACCCATCGTACTGCAGCTCAGTGGAAGCTGGCGTTGTTGGCGGCACTTCCCAGATCACGGCCTACGCGAACCGTTGCCCAAATGCGCAATTGGTGCTTAGTGGGTATTCACAAGTATGTGGTCATTTTCTAGCTAGGAATGGGCAAGGGGGTGGCTAGTTTACCTCTGAAGAAATGGTCGCTGCGACATAGCAATTGGGCTGGCCTGGAAAGTTTGAAGTTATGAAGGAGAGAATCATACTGACTGCGATCTTTCATCTAGGGTGCCCAACTCTTCAGTGACATACTCGGCGGCGGCGGAGGTGACGCGGGCCTGGGATGCTCAACTCCTACTAACGCCGGCCTAAACCCTTCCTCTTCGCCCGGGAACAAGAGTGAGCTCTCCGGATCCTATACTCATAACTCAACCGGCTAACTAGAACTAATTGCGCAGTCCGCGCGGCCCTTCTATTTGGCGACCCCCGTCACACGGCGAATCAATCATATAACACTGCATCGGGGGCCAATTCTAACGGCGTAAGAGGACCTCTCTGGGAGCTATCAAGCGATAACGTATGGGTATCCCCTTAATGGGCATTTGCTAACGTACCCACTACCTACAGATCAATCCCCGCACAGGCACGCAGCTGACCTCGCTCAACCGCTTCTCCAATGTGCTACGCTCCTGGTGTCTATCGGGCGACCCTATTTGTGCCCGCGGCCGTGACGGCAACGCGCATACCAGTTATTTTAATGTTTTTTCCACAGAGGCAGGTGCTTGGGTCAAGACAAAACTTCGAACGTAACCAGTTCCCCGTTTTGAGTGGAGAGTTGCGGTGTTGGAACCGCAGGGCAGATCCGCTGAGTTACCGACCGCCCGCGGAAAGGCGCATGTCCGTCAATATTGCTAAGATTTGAGTGCATGGCGCGGGAATCAGAAATTCGAGACAGTCTAGCGGATCTATTCTTTGGCGGAAAGACTTAGTGACGACTAAAGTGGGATGGTAGATTCCAACACTGTCCTTATATACCTTTAGCAATGGAGACTTTATTTATATAACATGCATAAACTATTATTGTGGAGCGGGTCTTGTAGGCCTATCTTGGCTAGAGAGGGAGAGAAGAAATGTATATTCTGTTCTGTTCTACCTTGAATGAAACACCTCTTAAGTGCAGCTTGGGCTTCCGTACGTACTCCGGCTGGGTTACCATTAAAAGCTCTCCTCAAGCGCAGCTCGAACCCTTATACATACCCCAGCTAAGTCATATTATAAAAGCTCCTTCGCTATCATACTATTATTACTTATAGGTACCAATAGGGGACGTCATATATCCTAATACTTTTGCGTTTCAAGCTATTCGGGATGAAATACCTTTTAATGCTGCCTTTTTGGGCCATTCCGCGAGTTTGACTACGCGATGGCGGCTACTCATTCGATCACTCGACGCCAGATTTCCTGGCAACCGCCTACTTCAGACCTGAAACCCTAAAAACCCTATTCTTACAAAGTGTTTAGTAGGTAGAAGGTCCGTGCCTATTAGGGTAGGTCGCTTATTTCCCCGGAATTAGGGTTAGAGTCAGTCCAGTCTTGATCAATGATTTCGCCATTCATCAGTACAAAAATCGATGTGTACTGAACTCCGCGCAATGCTATATCCATATGAAGGATGTAAATCACCGCCCTCGAAACGCCAGCTATGAGGACATTCGGCTTACTTACTCCCCCGAGCGACTTGTAGTCTGACCAAGCGATCCATGTTCTGTATCCACTTCTCATCAAAACCCCTATCTGTAAAGCGTCTCGCGGATTTTTGTGCTCTCCTCCGCATAGCTAGTGTCTCCTTTGGTGGAAGTGTGAGGGCTTTACGGAAACCTTCAGCGTATTCCTCCTCTGTTGAAGCGTGAAACCCTGATACAACATTAGCCGTGATCGAACAACAGAATGGTATCGCTTACCAGTAGGCCTTCCATCTATCTCCACTACAATATCCAGCTTCGGCCCCCCTGAATTGTTGACGACGCTGATGAGACCAGCAGCCTGGTATTCGACAACCCCAATGCCGAAATGCTCGTTCCACATGCCGTTGACACCCACGCTTGCTTTACGCATCCAATCGAGCATCTGTGGCCATGTCGCATCGCATACAAATTCTACCTGCTCTTTGATCTTGAGTTCGTGCGCAAGAAGGCGCAATTTGTATACGCGCGTCGCGTCGTCAGAGTCCCGAACTGACCCAATCAAGACGAGTTTCGGTTTTGCACTGGGATAAGAGGGGAGCGTCGGATCGGACGAAAAGAAGCGGGAGAAGGCTTGAAGAATCAGCTGGTGGTTTTTTTCGGGTCGAAATTGCGCAATGTATATGACGTATGGGCCCCTCTTTTTCTCGCTCGCGTCCGAAACGTCGATGGCTTTTTCTAGTTCTTCCACAGCCACGGGCGGGAAAACGACGTCGATGTCGTGGGTAGTTGTTTTGTTGCGGCGGTTGCGGTAGGGGCTCCACAGCGACTTGATGTGCGCTTGTGTCCAGGAGGAATTTGTCATTACCACATCTATTGTGCTGCCAACTTTAGAGTAGAGCCGCGCAAATAGATGCCAATATTGGCGCTTCAGTACTCCTCGATACCCTTCGCCTGTGCCTGCGTTTATGCCTTGACCACCTTCGTTGAGCGAGTCGAGCATGTCGGTGGATATGGTGGGGTAGTGGACGTATGCGCCCGTCGGTACGGTGGGGAAGAGTAGCGAGGATAGAGCAAGCGCAAAGGCATAGCCCATGGTATCGATGAAGACATCCGGTACAAGGAGCGTAAATGCGTCCCAAGCGAGGATCACGGAGCCAATCGACTGCCCTAGTAATGTGAAGCGCGGCCATGTGCTGCTAAGGACGTAATGCCGCGTTGTGAGGTAGAGGAAGTGGACGGTCGGTGAGTGGAGGTGGATGTTGAAGCGCTCCTTGACACGCTTGAGGATATCGGCCTTATCGACGTCGTGGTCGCCTGTGTAGACTATACATGTAGCTTCCGGCCAGCGCTTTTGCGTTGCGCGGATGGCAGCCCAGAGGACGCGTTCGCCGCCGCCGCCTGCATTACTGCAGCATTCGCATTAGCGTTGATTTCTTCCGCAATATATGGTGTTGCCTACCAAAACGGGTGGAAGAAGCCCACGATCCCGCTCCAATCCTTATCCGCCTTCCCGCCGTTGACCGCACTCCCCACCATAGACGCTTCCACCTCTTCCCAGTCGTCTTCATCCTTCCCTTCCCCCCTTTTATGCTCAGCATCATACGTCCGTTGCTCATTTGCGACTCTGGCCAGCAGCAGCTCCCTCCGCGTGCGCGACGACCGGCGTATATAGGACCCCAGCAGCTCTCCCGCAAACCGCAGCGTTTTTGGTAGGAAGATAAATGAGACCGCAAGAACGACCAGTAATGAAAGCATAACAGGGAATAAAGCCATTTTGAGCGAACGCCACACCGTAGGGGTATCACAGGAAAAGTTGTCGAGAAGTGCACTCGAGGTTGAAAGTTTGGAGGTGGGATGGCGCGGCAGCCGACCCGACAGTTTGGAAAGTGCGGCCCAAGCTTCCGCGTCAAGCCCTCGGTCAACGTCAGGAAAACCGCACAACCACGAAACCATCCCAAGATGCTTTCCTCACGACTACTGCGGCCGCCGGCCCGCCAATTGCTCGCCCGAAACATCGATCCACACCGTATCCTACCCAAACGACGCGCTTTCCACGCGACTCCTTCCCGCAAAGATGCGGTCCTCGACGCCCTCCTCTACCTCCCCCACGAGATGATGTCCCAAATCCACACCTGCCTCCCCTGGTACGCCACCATCCCGCTTTCTGCATTCATCATCCGCGGCATCCTCGTCACCACCGCCGGCTCCTGGGCGCGCTCCCTCACCGCGCGCTACATTGGGCTGCAACCCCTCCGTCAAGCCATAGCCTACCAAAAGCGCCACGAACTCGCCAAGAAGGGCGGCTACAGCAACCCGAAAGAAGCAAAGATGATGATTGCGCGCGCGGTCAGGAAAGAAATAAGTGCCTTGGATAAACGGTGGAATTGTACGCTTTGGGGCCAGGTGAACTGGACCTTAGCGCAGATACCCATCTTCTTTACAATGGCAGAGGTTATAAGGCAGATGTGTGCTACGAGGGATGGACTGCTTGGTTTGGCCTTTTCGGGATTAGGGCTCAAGGCGTCGGAGGGCTCAATACATGGCGTACCACTCGCAACCGAGAGCCCTTGGTTCCAACCTAGCCTTGCCAACGAAGGCATGCTCTGGTTTACCGATTTGCTCGTCCCGGATCCGACTGGTGCACTTCCGTTCGTTGTATCTGCGCTCATGTTTACCAATGTGTGGTTTACCAAAAACGGGCCTGCGGAGCCTGACAATATGCCTAGAATTTCTCGCACTATTAGAAGAGTGCTCTTGGGAGTCAGTTTGCTGGTCGGCCCGATGTGTCAGGGCCTGCCAGCGGCACTGATGCTCTATTGGGCAAGTAGTACATCGAGTGTTATCGTATGGAATTGGTGGCTCGATTGGAGGTATCCAGCACCAAAGGATGCTATGGCATGCAAGAGGCCATTGCAAATAATACCAGCGCCAAAGCCAAGGAGGAGAGTGTAGTCGCTTAGAAGGGTGAGGTGCAGATGATTATGTAGGTTTACCTGTAGAATATACAATGTATCTCTTCAGAGCTCGGATGTAGCCCGGGGTGTTAGTCTTGACTACGACTCCCACTTGCTCGTCCTGTAGTCTAGAGAATCTTTGACGGCCTACGTTAGCACTTACGGTGCTCGCCCGTCACCTTCATCACATCATGTATGAACACGTATCAATTCTGCGTGTGGGTGGTTGTGAATCTTCCTTCTATGTATGCTCTACTCTAATGATCCGACCTGTGTATAAAGCGAAGACCTGACAAGTTACTACTACAATCAAGCGAACAAAAGAAGTAGTTTTCTCGATGCACGTTAACCCACACCTTCGTATACCTCGCTAGCTCATCAGACGTCCGAGCGTAGTAGGATACATCAATATCCTGTGTAGCATTAGATCTTCCGCGAATCCCCTCCCTATCTGTCGCGAGATACTTAGTAATTACTCCACGTGGGCCTGTTCCAGGTAGATTGAACAGGCCAACCGCTTTCATGTCCTTATCCCGTAGCATATCTAGACTCGGGATTTCGGATAATGTCTTGCAAACTCGATTTATGTGCGAGAGGGTGCCGCTTTATAGTGTGTTGATGTTGTGTCTTAAATCAACGCTGCCTCATTCGAGGCCAAGGTGGTGAATCGTTGCATAAGTGAATTACTCTATCTGGTGATCCATTCCTCTTCTAAGTAATATTCGGTCTAAGAATTTATTTTGAATTTGCACAGTGGGAGTATCTTTTGTGAGGTCTGATTCGGTCTGAAAATAAACATTGTATCAGAGTTGATGGTTGAACTACGCCAGAGGTGGTTGGACATATTTTTCATCTTGGTAACTCTCCATGCTCGCAAGACGAATGTTATCGAAAACCTGCACTTAGGCAGACTCCTTCCTCGGTTATAACTGCGCCTTTGGATGCGTTGAGCTTGCGTTTGTCTATGCAATTATTTTGCCTGGAGTTTGAAGAGCGAAAATATGCACATTTGACCGAATAAGCACTCCTACCAATTTAGTGAAGTAAAGTTAAGAAGTCATATGCGCTGTACATTGATGTTCGCTAGATCACAAAAAACACCTTCTGGACTCTTACGGGCTCCTTCTCTGTGGCGCATGTGCGGCTTCGCTTTAGGCCTAGGTGTGCACCGACATTGTTACGCTTCCAAGGTTGCCCCCCACAATGCGAAAACATCTCTTGGGTACTAACGCCTGACCCATCGTCCAGCCCGATGCATCCAGAATCATTCATCATGGGCTCTGTATGCAATGTCCGCTCCATCATCTCTTCCTCTTTCGGTGCTTTGTCGCGTGAAACGGCGCCTCGATATATCGATCACTTCAGTCTTTGATTCTCTACCGGCTTGTGCCTTGAAACAAAGCCATCCGAGGTTTGGTGTAATCTCGAGTCCACCAAAGATTTTCGAGCATGCAGCGGGAAGCGGCTGTGCCCGAAACGCACAAAGGACGGGTCAACCGGGCGCTGATGATGTGTACCCGTGGGTGGCATGTGGTTCAGATATGGATGTTTGTGATGGTATGATGTGATGATTCGGTCGCAGTTGTCAGGATCTCGTCCGATGCCTGGTTGAATCGTGTGGGTTCCTTTGGAGCATTACCGAATGCTGCGACCTCATCAAGAAATCACTGTCGTCCGCATGTGACGCGAGAAGAATGGAAGTTTCGAGAAGTAATAAACTTTGCTGCCGGGATCCAGCCCAAATGCACGATATCACAACTTTGAGATAGTAAACAAATAAAAACAAGTAAAATAGCAACAGGAACCCGCGGACAATACTTCTTCCGAGGAAATATCCTCAAGTCTAGTTTGAAGCTGCTCAGAGGAATACTGAAGCGTGATGCCGAAGTAGGCGGAGACAATGCTTTTATATCTTCTGGCACAGATTGCTTACTCAGTACAAAAGGGGCTCAAACCTTGGTTGGCATGGCTAGACCCACCCCAACTACAACACTCGGGGACCCACCTGTTCCGGACCCGTCAGATTGAGTTTACTTGAACGTTCTGTGGGGTATCCCGTAAACAAAGTGTCTTATGTCCAATTTACACTCAAACTAGGATGATGCTCTTAGCGTGATTTTGAGTGTATGTTCAGTGCTTCTAGAATAAAAGTTCTCGCTCTCACTTAATAATGAGACGTCTTCTTCGTCTTCAGTTGAAACCTAGGCTCTCATACTTTCTTTTAATGTTTTTGCGAGGATGAAATTTGTGCAAGTCAACAATCCGGTGGCATCTTTCGTTGGGGACCTGACTTTCCATAGCAGGGTATATTTTCTGGATAAGCGTCTTTGGTTCTAGTCGGGGATCTACGGTCCCCATGAAGAACCGAGCGTGATATGTTATAGAAGTCCATCGAGAACCATGGTCGAAACTTGGTGTGGATATTAGCTCTTTGGCTCGAACATGGTAGGTGGGAAGGGCTGGCAGTTACCATCTCTCCATAAAGGCCGTCCCTCCTGCCTGTTCTTGGAGTCTCTCTCCAAACTTCCTTCCATATCCAAACCAATCCGCAGCTTCCCAAAGCTCTTAACCCACAAGATCTATCACTCTTCAGACCTTCCCAGCTCACAACAACCTTCCAACTCGACAATACTCTTGAGCAAGCTCATCCATCCTTGCTTGACGGCTGCCATCACCTCGTCGTCGCTTTGCTTGCTTCCGGCCGGTGTGGGCTCTCCATCAGACATCGTCAAGGGCCCACATCAACATGAAGACGATGTCTTCCGAGGTCTATCTCGGACCTCAAACCCCTCTGGCGAACAGGAGCAAGAAGAGCCTCGTCAACAAGCAGCTCACCTCCTCGCCAATTTCCCGCCCAGCGCCGACTGCCTCGCCAGCAGCAGTCGCTCAGCCAGCCTCGACGGAGAAGCAGGCGAGATCAAAAGCAGCAAGCAGCAGCCTGCTTCCAGGTCCGCGCGCTTCTCTCGCGCCGGCGGCTACTCCCCAAGTCCCAAAAATGGGCAACTTCGGCTCGTCGCACGTGGCGAGCAACAGCGGCAGAAAGTGGGCCCCGCCTGCCTCCCCGACAGCCGCTGGAAAGTGGGTCTCGCCTCGACTTCAGAGGGTCAAAGAGCGTGAGGGTTCCCAGAACCCCAGCCACCGAACTCTGGTGGAAACCTCAGGGGTCAACCAGAGCCAACCGGCGCCAACACCCGCTTCTCCTCCATCTCTGACGAGCAGGCGCGGCTCGTCAGGCTCATCGGGCTCATCGGGGTCGTCGGACTCCACGGCCTCGCAGCAGTCGTCCAACTGGCGACAAAACGCTGCTCCTCCAACACCTGCCCCACCGGCTATTTCCATTTCGGCACCAAGCTGGAATGAAATCAAGGAGGGCCAGGTCTACCACCTGCCCGACGGATCGCGCATTCCGTCGGAGTCTGCCTACTGGCAGGAGATGAAAGCGGAAAACCGCACAGACAACCCGACAAACCACCCGTGCGTGGTCATCGGGAAGGAGCTCCGGGTGGGCGGTTCAAGGATCGTTGTGGTCTTGCCGCTCACATCTTTCAGCGCAACTGGCAGCAACGGCATCCCAGCCCACAAGTCGGGTACAGCATGGGACCGAATGACGCTCTGCGCCAACCACAACGCGGCAGTTCAGCCGCACAATGGCCTTTTGGACGTCGAAGCCGGCTCCGAAAAATTCCAAAAGGCCACATACATCAACTACTGGGGCCAGATCCCACTGCCCATCGAGGCCGAGCACCTCCGACAATGGAGCACTGCAAACAACAGGCCGATCCAGTTCACTGCGGCTGCGTTGGCGACCATCAAGAGCCAGCACAAGCGGTTCCGGAAGCAGTTCCTCGATGAGCAGCTTCGGCGGAAGGGGTACGCCCAGTGGGGGCGTCAAGGCAACAGGCCTCTCTCGCGCTCCTTTTGAAGATCCAACCTCTCGTGGATCGGAGTTGGACTGGTCGGTGCTCCGGCATTCATCGGATGCACAGCTTGAAGCCGAGCGTAAAGAAGCAGACGCGCAGTACTCGGCGTCAGTGTCATCGAGATCCGGACACGTGCGCGACGAGGGATCCCTTGCACGAAATCCGTCGCCTTCTCCGCTCGCCAGACGTGGAGATGGTGGTCGTAGCGAGCGTGGGCGTGGAGCTGTTGGTCGTGGAGAGCGCGGGCGTGGAAATCGTGCGCGTGGCGACAGCAGTAGCGGGCGTGGTGAGCGTGGCCGTGGCCGTGGTGAGACCCTACTTCCAGAGCGACCAATGTCGACCGCTTCCACCCCGGCCCGATCGGCGAGCCCGAGTGAACCAGTCACCAAGAAGCAAAAGGTGGACAAGGAGAAGACGAATGATCCCTCAACGCAGAATCACATGACCTGCTGCGGCTCCTTCAATACCGGCTTCTGTTGGCTCACGAGACTAAAGCACTCTGGGCAACAGAAACGCCCTCGACAATACCCGGCACAGTTAGCAGCTCCTCAATGCTAAAGCACGTGGATCCCTCTTCTCGGAAGCCTTCGTTGCATCAAAATATATCCGTGCCGTTGCTTGCTATATTTCGGTGACCAAAGCACCTGGGGAATCACCCAGTTTCAACCCCATACCGATAACACCCGGCACCGTTGGCTACCGAGCCTAAAACACCTACAAAAATATTGTTAGCAAAGCTGAGCACACATCTCTGGGATACCCTACCGTCGAGCCAGTACGTCCTGTTTCTGCTCCGGGGGGCTGCGCTGACAAAGCGCGGGAAGAGTCATGTTGGGAAGGGTTGGGTGGAGGCAGTATTGCACGGTGTAGGAAATACGCCGCAAGGCGTTTTGGCTTGGATGTAGGACATAGTTGTATGTCGTTTTGGTCTGTGTGTTCGAGCTTGTATCGATCAATTTTGGTCGAATCGCTCGACATGATGAAAGCAACTCAGGTACTTTGTATAGAATTGAACGGATTAGATACTATCCCTCATCCCTTGCGTGATCTGAACCTGTACTCAAGGAGTAAAGTTCGCGAGAAAATTCCAGCCTTTATGATTTCGCAGTGTCCGCTGCTCCATCCTAGTAAGGAAAGTATCCTGAAGCTGTGCTGAATATGGTGGCAAACTCTCGGTTCTCCTTTCCCGGGCGACGAAAGATATGCTTTGAATTATGACCGAGGCCTTGAATGACGGATATGAAGTAGAGAAAAATAACCTGCGATATGAGAAGCAGCATGGAGATAGATGGTCTGCAGTAACGCGGTCGGGAGGCGCCGATAAAGGAAGCTGACACAATCAAGGAGGTTTCAGCTATAAACGAACAGGATTGGAGCCTCTATAATCAAAGACTGCATCGTCGGTAATCTTCATCAATAGATATAAATTGAGGATTGTCGCCAGTCTTTCAGAGATGATTTTATGAGGAAAGAAGATCGCTAGCTTGCCGCATGGTCGTCCGACACGATAACCTGCACGCCTGTTTGTTGACTTAACTCAAGGAGAACTGTAGAAAATATTTTGCGTTTGTTCTTAACAAGGGTGTATGCCTTGAACAAGAGATGATACTCAGTAGCAGCGTCCAGAGTATGTTGAATCTACGCTTTTCAAATGGAAGCGGCTGTCCAAGGCAACCATGCGGAGATAGTGCACAATTATCAAGATTGGAGTTTTGAAAATGAAGTTGTCATGGCGACTGGAGAGGAGTAGGGATTGCCAAGCCTCTAGCGTCAATTCGGCCAGAAATACTTTGACCTTCGGTCTCCCGGCACACACCAAGGCTCTAGCAATTTTGTCATGGTAGCTTCCAAATAGCATGTCTATACCCCATGGCAGAGAGCGATAAGTTCCCAAGAGCGCTATAATTACTGTCAGCTATATTGACAATTCCAACCCAGCCTTCACCGCTCCACGGCCACCGACCGAGGAACCGTTCTCAATGTCTGCAACCGTCACACCGTCAATTTCATGCGACAACATACAGCACGTCTCTCTCCCGAACATACCATATGTGCCAGAGCGTCCATGGGCGAAGGATAGTATCACGTTATTAGCAAACATCACTACATACCTAGCTTCACGTTGGCTTCACCAGCACGTACGGAATTGACTATAATAGCTTTTGGGCACTAAAAGCAACGCGCATAGTTGCTCAGAAAATGCTGAGGCATCGTTTTTGGTCGGCTTACTTTCTTCTGTTGTGTAATTTCTACGGGAAATAGGCTGCAGCCTGTTGTTGTTGCGCGGCAACGCCAGCAGGATGCGTCACACATGCAGCAGAGTACGGGCCGCAATGATCCATGTTAGCGTGCCCTCGCACATTCTAGCATTGGCCGTTTCGTTCTGTCTCTGACCCGCCGTATTGCAGCCCCCTACATGGCCTTGTTATCCGCCGGCCTTGAGACATCGCCTAACAGTACTTGCCAGTCAATTGGATCTTATACGCGGGTTATTCGTTTGATCTTGTCGCAATCTCCTCTCAGGATCTCGAGCATCGTCCGACTTGGAGGGCACTATTGCTAGGAGTAAGTCATTAGTGAAGGGCAGTAGAAATCCTTTGTACTGAAACTTGTACAGCGTCGAGTATGAAGCCGTCAGCCTTGCATTTGGGCACGCACACGCAAGAAGCAGCCGGTCCAATTTCGCTCAACCCATCCCAGTGCCCATTACGCTCACCAAATGCCACGAATATAGATCCTGGGATAAGCCTACTGCAGCTAACTCCTATTTCGACTCGTACTAGATCGAGGACAACGACGGCCGAACAAAACTTGCGGTATACTGCGTCTGTTGGTAGCACAATCGCAACGAGCATCCCAGCTCGGCAGCCTCTTGCCCCTCTAAGCCTGTCCTCGCAGAACGCACAACCAAAGCAGCAACCCGGATTGAACGCGAAGTCCTCGGAGAAAATAACCTTCCATACACGCGCACGCCTACGAAGGTCTACGTCACGGTGGCTACCCAAGATCCCCTCCCCTCGCCGACCGATTCAAGAGCTTCCGGTGCCTCTCCGAGTATACTTCATGCCTGACGGCCGACACGTACACCAGGATTCTATCATCCACCGGCAAAAGCGACAGAATGGATTCTTCCTGCACCCCATACTCGTTATCCACGTGGACGGGAGGCTCGGTATTGTGCACTTTTATGCGCTTACAAGCAGCCCGCCAGACGCGATTCGGGATCTCGGCATATACCTTCGCTTCGGAACGACAACCGCAAACGAAGGAGAAGATACCTTGAGGCTTGCCAAGGATTCTGACTGTATGCAGCAAGTGACGTTCGTAAATATGGAACAGCTGTTTCGTGTCGAGTGTCAGTTTTTAGACTACTGGAGAGCCAACGTCTCCATTGATGTAAGTGAATGGGCCAAAATTGAGAGGAAGGTCAACTGGCTCGAAGCCGAGCAAAATCGGTACATCTACAAGCCACTTCAGCGTGACATGAAGGATGTCGTCCCCGGAGTAATCCTCATGTTGCCGAACCCTCCGGAGTCTAGCACCTTGGGCGCGCCGATCCTCGTTCTGGAGGTTAACTACCCTCACTTCAGGTTTCTACGCGTGAAGGAGGTTAACGGAAAGGTCAACTTGGATGGCGCGTATAGAAGCAAGGCCACACGAAACCCCTGTCTCAGGTTGTGCCGATATCCGGATCATGCCCACGATGCCGTCTTGTTCTTCGAACCGGACTCACCTTCGATGAGAAACCCTTCCTACTTGGAGTGCAGTAAGAAGTTACGATGGGTTCATTGCGATCATGTCAAGACCTGGTCATATCCACACGTGCGCATTCAAGCTGCGTCGATGAACTGGCTTCTAGACTACCTGACAAAGCTTCCCGAGCCACCCGGCGTCTACACATCTGAACCTGCTACTGTCCCACATTCTCGTTCAATCCCACAGTCTCCCCAGATACGGAGCCCACAATCGACTACGATGTTTCATCCATATACGACCCCACCACCCACGAATACTCCGTATCCCCAGCATAGCTTTTGGTATCCAGCGTCTAGGCAACACAACGCGACCTCGCTCTACAGACATCAAGCCGCCATGCCCCATAACCATACACTGCCCTACAACGGATACGGCACTTATTTGCCGCCAGTGGCGCCTACACCTCTAGCATACCCTCTGGGATGGGGATACCACCAACCTTCGCCTATTGTGCCGTTGACACCACCGATCGGACGGACAGCCTATGCCACAAGCTCGCGTTGCATTTCTGCCGCCAGCTACTATACTGTAGATTCGCGCTCAAGTTCTCGGAATAGCCCTTGTGCAGACGTTCACTTCCCGGCCTGAGGGAGGCACCAGGGCTGATTACTGTTTGACTGTTTTGGTCAGAGATCCGAAAACGAATGGTTTTATACGGGGGTTGCCAATTTTACGGTGGGAACGATGTCAATGTTGGGCACTGTAGGCGGTATTGCGGGGTTGGCGACTGATCGGAGTTTCTGACTACATGTGTGGACATAAACGGAGAATGCGGCGCAGGCGAGTTTGTGTAGACTCTACCTTTGGCTTCTGGATCGTGCCATGCGTTCCAGATTGAATGTGGTTCTTCGCAAGTGCGCCCCTGGGATCTTGCCGTTTTGTACGATGAGATCTGGAATCTCATATGATCGCGTTCATACTACAAACTTGGTGAACATGGGAGAATCTGTTATCAAATCCTCCACGGAGGCATGCGTTGTATGATATCTTTTACGTCTCATCGTTCCTGTGTCTACTACAGCACGATAATGTATAATCTTATTACAACCAACCACTTTTGTTACATTATCCATATAAACTGCTAAAAGAGCTCTATCGAATGAGTATCTGGCATGGGCAAGGTCATCCTGCATGATTACCTCCGAAAATATTATTAGGACTTGCATCAGTCTGAACTCGGCACTCTACTGTGTTAGCGCCACCTAATACTGTTTGCTTTTCAGCCTCGGAGCCCTACGCTTGCATGGGAATCTGCCCGCTGACTCTCTGAGCGTTCTTCCGGTATAGGCGGCTCGATAGTGTAATGTGGCAGATGAACAATTTCCGAGACAAAGTCAAAACGTACTTGTGCCTTGCCTATACTGTTCTACCAGTTGGTCGCATACCGGGGAGCGTCCAAGTGTACAGCTTATTTCCAGCCTCAAAGTGCTGCAGAAAAAACCCTTAAACACTCTTTCTTTTCCATACATCCTTGAATTTCGACAAATCCAGCTTCAGTCTACTAGGAGATTGGTGGAAAACCAGCTCGTCGTCATGCCACTCCCTATCTTTCGCCCCTCTTGCCACAGCGCTACTTTCCAACGCCTTCGCTACGTCGCTCGCCTCATCATCCAGCACTATCTTCCTCATCCAGGCCTGCGGCATCAGCCCCTCGGTTGATGGCGACGCGTGCCGTTCCAGAAACAACATCCTGATTATGCGCAGAATCGAGTACCGCCTCTTCTGTTTCAGCCCGTTGAACACGTCCATTTCTGCTTCGAAAGTCGCTTTGACGTCCATACCGCCATGGTTAAACAGCACGTGGAATATGCGGATCGGGCGTTTGAACCGCTTCAGGTCCAGTACCTCAGTGTTCTTAAGGTAGCAGATATAGCGCTGGTAGAGGGTCTCCTTTCCCGTGCAGGCGGTGGTTTCGGCGCGGTGAATGACAAGGAGCTCGGCGAGTTCGGCGTTGCAAAGGAGGACCAGCAGCGAAGCCACCGCCACATCTTGAAGAGTGGCAAGCGAAAATCGAAGGACGTCCAGGAAGGATGCATTGAATGATTTATTTGTGCATTTCACGATACTATAGCACCCTGGTAGTACTTCTTCACTATAAGTAAGCTCCCCCTCACGTCAGCGACTTGACGGCCGAATCGACCATGTCACGTCACATCACAGCATCAAGGACATCAAACCCTGAGCCAAAATAGCCCGTTATAACTATCTATTACAAAAATATCAATTTGTGGGAAAGAAAGGAAACAAGGCGCACACGCATAGGCTCCTCTCAGACATCCCCAGCACGCAATGATCCCACGTCAAGAGTCAAGAAGAATCTAGACATGCACTCCCAAAATGCCCCATTTTTGAGAACCGCAGCGGTGGTGCTAACAAGTTTATAAAATATATTAAGTAGTAACTACTAGCGTAACTAGCTGCAGAAAGCAATATTTTGTATGGCGCACACGATTTTATAGGGAGTGCAACATCCCTGTATGCGCAGCTTCTGGGTGGCCGAGCTTATAAAGTTTCCGGTCTCTAATTACCAGAGATGCCCTTGTTTTCTCGACGTTCTTACAGATGCACCCAGATCACGCGTCCCGGGAAGCCTTATGAAATATTTCCCAATGCTTTGATTACTTCCATCAAGCAAATATTGCTCTTATATCCTCCAACACTAGCTCCGGTACACTTAAGGCTGGGAAATGAGCCCCCCTGCTATGGCGCGCAAAGTACGTTACATTCGAGTAGCGCTCGACCCAATCGCGGGGCTGTGAACAGAAGTCAGTCAAAGTGGAGGCAGAGTAAAGGAGAAAGGGGAAAAATGAGCAGCCAACTTACAACGTAGTTGAAACTAGCGAGCTCTGGGTACGCGCTCTGGCTTGTAAAACCGAATTGCAACGCACTCGTCGGGACTGTCGTCTTCTTCTCGGGGGCAAAATTTGCTAGCGCGTACAGCTCTTTGTAGCTCCTTATATTTCCGTACACTCCGGGGATGTAAAGCAGGAGAGCTTGCCTGATGAGCTCGGATTCCGTGTACACTTGGTCACTGACCGTGTAAACGAGCTGATACATCCATCCAAGGAAGCCGACAGGGCTGTCGTTGAGCGCGTACGCGATGGACAATGGATATGTTGAGTGTATGGCGGAGTACGCGGCGTGATTAGTGAGGAACGCATTAAACGACTCGATATACGCGGTCTCCTCGGGCGTAGTTTTGTTTGCGGTATAACGGGCTAAATCGGCGTCGTTTGGAGGCACGAGAAGCATGTCCACAATGTGGTTTATAATGCGCCGTTCGTATGCCACCACCATCTTCAGAGCTACGACTACCCCAAGATCCGTACTGTACACTGCGTACCTGTCATACCCAAGCTGCTCCATCAGGCTTGCAAAGACGGTGCTTTGTTCTGAAGGCCCCAAACCAGGGGCTGTGGGCGCGGGTGAGAAGCCGTATCCAGGGAGGTCGGGCGCGACAATGTGGAAAGCTGGCTTGGTATCGTCCGCCGGGTCTACGAGGCCGGGAATGATATTTTCCCATTCAAGACTTGTAGAAGGCCAGCCATGCAGTAAGAGTAGGGGTATAGCGTTATCTCTCTTGCTACGTTGGTGGATGAAGTGTATATCCAGGGGGTCGTTGTATTTGCCTCCGGGAGGCGGTACAGTGGTAATGTAATGGGAGAACTTGGCGTTGATTTCGGATTGATCCGCGAACCAGTCGTATTCTTCCGCCCAGTATTTCGCGAGGGAGGTTATGTTGGAGGTTGGTGGACCATCGAACCATGCTGGCTGAGCGATGTCGAGTGAAGGGCGAAATTTGCTGGCTTTTACACGCGTTTCTTCAATGAAGGACGGGTCGACATCAATTGTGTAGGGCCGGGGTTGGTACGTGGAGTTGTTGTTATTCGACGCGTGAGCAATAGTAAGGAGCGTCGAGGCCCAGACAGATATAGAAACGAATATACGACGAGGGGGATGCATCGTGATGATTCTGATATTGGTGCTACAACTGCGAGTAAATATTAGAAGGGTTCAGATGTTGTCATACGACAGACTTTCATCAGCTTCACCAAGGGTATTGCTAGCTTACCTTCTATATAGGTGGGTTGCAACGAACAGAGGAGAAGAGCAGGGCCACGTAGATTTATACCATTGATATTTCCAGTTCATGAAGCCGCTTTTCGTCCATACCAAGAGATGCAGCTATTGCATTTGTAATGAGAAGCACGGCCGCGTAATAGGATTTGTGATTAGCAATCGTTCTTACTGTCGATGCTTGGCGTCATATTAGCGTGTAAACATGTCATGATGGTCAGAAGCTAGCGCGGGGAGAGTAAGCGACTAGGTTGCGTCGCGTCGCGCGCGGGCGGAAGATTGGCTGCCGACGATAGTGCGCAGAACAGGCGGAGGATGCCGGGAGAGTCACGGCCAACATTAAGCATTCTCATTGCAATCATAGCGTTGCGGACGGGCGGGTGCACTACGTGCGGTCTGCACCAGTAGCGACGAAGCCAAAACAAAAAGCACAAGCATGTTTCCCAACTGACTTAGTATGCACATCTCGGGCGAAACGCACCGAGCATGTCAAACGCGAGGGCGCCGACCCACTCTGTCCGCAAGCCTCCGGAAACAACTTACCATAAGAGCTGGGTGATACGTTCTCCCTATTTTCACGCTCTGTCATCCTAATACGCCCAGTCCCTCGAAATACTCTTTTTGTGTCACATTTTTGGGTTATTCCGCGAGTTTGACCGCGCGATAGCTGCTACTCATTCGATATACTCTTGGATTTTACCCCCGTCCGCGCCATTCCGCAAGCGATAAGCGCTACCATTTTCAGGATAGCGTTGGCACGGGCCTTCGCGGGGTAAGTGCGTGCATTTGGTTATCTCATAAATCAGACGCTCCGCGAATTACGAGTTTTAGCCAATTAGAATATAGGATTTTTATCTAGCCAATAGGAGCGGGGTTATATAAGCAGGCCAAAAACATTCGCGGAGCGTCTGAGAAAAAATGGTTCCAGTTTGTGTAAGTTTGCGTTACGGGCGGGGTCAGCTTCAGCACCTATTTATCTATTAACTTATACAATACTACGACTAGCTATTATTACGGTACCGGATTATATAGGTAGCGCAAGTATTTCTCTATCTAATAATATATATTTAAACGCTCTAGTCTATCGCTATGGGTACGAAGTATCGCGTACAAGCCGCTGCGTTTTCCGTCGAGTTTGCGTTATAAACAACCGCCCAACCCCTCCCCCCCCCACTACCTACCCACCAACGGGCTTCTCGCTCCAGCGTATATACGCTGTAATTATATAAAGCCTTCTTATTCCCCTTAGGCCACCAAATCGTTGTTTCTATCAGGGGGGGTGGGGTACCGTCGTCGCGTCAGTATATGCGTTGGTGCTGGATACTGAGCCAGCTGCTGCGCTCGATATCAGCCAGCTACTGAGCTCGATACTGAGCCAGCTACTGAGCAGCAGCGGACTGCGCAGGCGCTGCGCGGCTAGAAGGAAATACTATATCGGATTGTAAAAATAGCTATAAAGATAAAGAATCGATTAGACGTAAAATAATATCTATATAACGTCGTTATAGTGGTAATATAGGTAGTGTAGTATAGCTATTGGCGCCTACTCTAACGAAAATCAATCTCACATAACCTGGAACCATTTTTCCTCAGACGCTCCTGCTGAAATAGCCGAAGCACCAGTAATATTAGCCGAAATATTGATTTTTTTTTGATTGGCTGAACCCCCCGCCCTCAATGAGGCTTATTTCAGCAGGAGCGTCTGATTCATGAGATAATGCATTTGGTAGAGGCCGAATTCGAAAATGGCTATATCAGAACCTAGCAATGTCCCTCTCTATAAAGCCCCAGTTCCATCTATCCCGTTTAGTTAAGAGGCCGGACTTCGATCCCCACAAGAAGTCACAGTCGAGCAACTCCTAACACCTCTTGATGAAGCTATAGCCCGCTATGAAGCATCAAGCAACTTTTCTTGTGGCGGTTCTCTCGAGACATTATATGATGCTTAGAATTTGGCTCGTACTCGGTAACTTTACCAGCAAGAAGAAGGCCGTCAAATACGCGGCTATCACTGTCCGTTGGGACGGAAGAGACGGCGCCTTGAAGAAAACCACCTTCGACCCAGCCCCAGTTTACCGAGATCGGAATTCAACCCTTGAGGACTTGGTTCAAGATTGCGGGCCGGCTACCTTCGGGTTTGATGGCAAAAACGTGTTCGACGACGCGGTTCGAAAAGCCGGCAAATTGGAAGCATACATGTTTTCAACCAACTTCAATCCGTATGATTACAGAATCTTCGATATGGTTGCTCAAGAGCTCTTGCCAGGAATCGTAGGGGCTGGGAGGCAGCCGACTGTGGATCTCTGGGGAGTCGCAGAGCTCTATAAGCTAAATGTGTACTCTTGTCCTTCTGGGATGTTTAAACCACACATTGACACTCCCGAGGGCGGACTCAGTTTGGATGGTGTGCTTGCCAACTAAATTTGAAGGTACTATCGATGCTAACTATCGTCTCTCACAAGGCCCCTACGGAATGAACTACTAACCAAAGAGAGGCGGCCAACTCCGAGTTGCTCACAAGGGCAGGGAACGACTCTTCGACTTTGGTGGCGGGGGCAAGTATTCCGAAATCAAATGAGTGGCCTTCTACGGCGACTACGAGCACGAGGTCCTCCCAGTTACCTTCGGGCACCGCGTGACCCTTACATATCAACTCTATGTCTCTGAAAACGTTGGTGGCCTGTTGCAACCCACATTCCGAACCCCGGATTCGAAAACATATCCATTGTATCGTAGCATCAAGAACATACTATCTTCGCACATGTTCATGAAGAATGGAGGATGTACTAATTCGATCATAGGCCTACTGACACTATCGCTATGGTCGGCATTTCAGCAAATTTTCTCCGTGGCAACTTCGTCAATTTCGATCTCTTCGCTCATCTTGGGCTAGACCCCTACACAACTACCATCACACCGGATACGTGGAGAAAACTCTTTAGAACGGCTATGCTTTGTATGCATTACGATCGACTCAAGCGTACTGGACGTACTCTTCCACCAGGCCTAGATATCGCCAAGCTGGTATCACTGAATGATGAGCTCTCAAACTGCCACCGGGACGTCGCTACGAAGATTCTCAACAGTTTCAATAAGCGCGGTCGCAACAAATGGCGACCAGTATGGGATGCCCGTACCCAGTCCATTCAGTCTGGCCAGCTGTACCCGCCATTTGCACCTTCATCAGAGATGTTTAAGCACTCAGTGTGCCCGGAGGATATCTAATATCAGGCATCGGGCTGACCGGCCTGCATGGTCTGCGATCAAGCGTTCCGAAAAGGTACGCCTAAGGGGTAATCGCGAAAATCCTATAGATGTGGATGGTGAGGGGTCCTACGACGCTCCATGGGTGATAAGTGACGATGATGACTAGAGATTGGAGTGGCATTGAGAACAGAAATAGAAGGCTAGGTGGCTCACAATTCTATCACTATATCCTGATGCTCTTGTCCCCTCTCCTCCGTGTTCGGCTACGTCAGTCAGAGTGACTTGTGTCTGGTGTCGTATTTGTGTTTTGTGTGCACCATTGATGTCGAAGCAGGACGAAGCACAGTGCTCAATCACACGCACGTAATTAGACTCACTCAAAGAATGTCATCAGCAGTTGTGAGGGCCCAAGACATAACTCGAGCCCAGCCGAGGCCGTACAGTCATGCAACGAGTTGGACTCTGAGCGCTGAAATGGCCCTTCACTAGCAAGCAGGTGGAGAAGATGGTCGTTAATCTTGAGCAGTATGACCATCTTTTCAGCCTGGCACTTCAAGTCGATCGAACATAAGTTATAGTCATTTGATAGTGTAAGCACAGTTAAACGATAAATCTGTATAGAGAGCTTATCCGAAGAAGCCCGGACATGAAAAGGGCCAACCTTGGAATCAGCAATTTACAAACAAATTGATCGGGTGAGGAGACTTCGTTGCTAACATAGTGGCCGTAAAGAGATTCGTATGGTCATCAAAGTCCTCTTCAAGACCACTTGATCGCCAATTCGTTCCATGATATCACCTGCGCATACCATTTGGAAAACTCCTCCCACTGCACCTCCCGCTTCACGTCTTCCCCTTCTGACTTTTTTATGACGATCTTCTGATCAAAGAAGACTGGTCCTGCAATGAAATCGTCGAAAGTGTGCTTGACGGCCTCGCTAAGTCGGTCTAGGTCGTCCGTTTTCTTAGACCTCCACACATGTGAAGTGTACTTAGCCAAAGTTCCCACCGGTCCAAACACGAAACCAGCCACAGGGACTCCCGTTAGCAGGCCCGAAGATACGTCAATGAAGAGATCGGATAGAATCCTTTTACTCCGAAAGTCTTCCTTAGACTTGAAAATGTATCTTTGAACTCCAGCAAGCATCAAGCCAGCATGGCAACCTAAATCCCTGATAGTTAGCTTCAGCCGCTCTTGTTCACTATGCAACGGGTAGTGCTTTGTGACATCGTCCTTCAACATCAACGAGCTGGCCAACAAGGTCTTGAATTTTTCCTTCTCCTCCTTCTTCTCCTCCGTCTCCTCCTCCTCCTCCTCCTCCTCCTCCTCCTCCTCCTTATCCCGGTCTTCGCTCTGTTCCGGCTTCGTTATCCTTATCGTCAATTTCCTCCTCTCCTTCTCCTCCTCTTCCTTCTTTTCCTCCTTCTTCTTCTCCTTTTGTATAAACACTTCGAATTGCTCCAGTGCGGTTGCGATTGCATCGACCGTCCGTATTGCCAGCCTCACCGGCTCGGGCGATCGGTCCGTTTTCTCCGAGCGGGCGATTCTAAGGGCAGGTTTGCAACGTTAGTATATCCTTTTAACGAAACACATTGCCCAAGTTTTTGCTCCCCCCGCCGTCATCGGATGTCATTGTAGAGATTGCGCCAAACGCAATCTGAATCGACATAGACATTGGCGAGGAGAATTCACTTGGTGGCCGGCTCATACATACTGTCGCACAGCACAGTGGATAAAGATGGGCAGCTTCTCCAGCGTGATTAGGGGCGGTCGAAGATAATAGGATAGCTCTTCGACAGTGTCCGGGTTAGCACAGCCGACGAGCTCTGCAAAGAGATCGGTGGGGTTGAAATGTTCCGCGTTCTCAGCAACCTCCGCGTTCTCAGCGGCCTCTGCTTGGCTTCCCTTCAAAGCGACAGCAACAACGAGTATTGCTGCGATGGATAGCGTTCTCTCTTCTTGGATTTCCTTTGGCAATGAGTCTCCTTCAATCGCGACTGTCCGCTTTGGGTAGGCTTTTGTGTTTGCAAGGACACGCAGCACATTGCGCTTCTGCTGTCGATCCAAGTTCTTGGAAATGGCCTCGGGCTCCAGTTTCTGAATAATGAAGGTCTTCTTATCTTTCTCTCCATCATTCCAAAGGTCATGCATGCACTCTTTCAATTTTTTCTTGAGGGTTACTGTCCCGTCGAATTCTGAAGCGCGTTTAGATCGGAAAAAGAACTTTTTGCTTGTTGCTCCTTGAATTGTGCCTAGTAGGTCGACCGGCTTATCTGAATCCTCGGCTTTGCGACTGTAGCGTTCTTGCTTCTTGGAAGAGTCATGCCTCGTGTTTCTTTTTACAGGTCCTGGCTTGTTGTTTTCAGTCTCGACTTTGCTTCCGTCGCTCATCTTTAGTCCTTCAGAGAGGCTGTCGCAGAGATCCAGAAGATGCGAAGCTGCAAAGGTTGAGTCTATAACCGCTGTGCGATGCGCCTCCCTTAAATGCACAAGGATTTCAGCCGCTGCAAGTTAGCCCGTATGCATTCCCCATAATTCCCGACTATTGGGACGGTCCTTCAATGGGACTAGCTGCAACTATCCTTTCCCTAAAGATTGGCTGCCGCATCATGTCTGCATCTCCTGGAAGAGGGCTTTGTGACGTGGCACTTACCCGGTTGCGGCAGTTACACTTTATTGGTTTTGGGTAGCCTTTGCCACGTCAACATGCTGCAAAGCGGAGACGCCGACGCTGTTATGTACATAGTCTCTGCACATTGGGTTATACCCTATTTGCTCCGATCGAATCACACATTCTTATTTCCTTGGGCGCGACTGTTGATTTGGTATACGCAAGGTGGGGTTAAACCCAATGTGCAGGAGACCCTGTACGATAAGCATGACAAGGTTAGGAGGGGGTGGAGTAAGCTAGATTATGGGGTTTCCGCGCACCAGGGGTTTCCGCGCACCCCATCAAAACAACTCCGTCGCTAGAAAAGACGCCAGAATCAACAGCGCTCTATTATAATTGCCAATCTATACGCATAGACTCGAAGCTAGGGATAGGTATTCATTTGCTAGTATGTGAAATTTTCTACGTTATATACTCAACAACCTTAATATTATTTAATTTAGATTTGTATAGTGGGAGTCTCTTTAGAAGGTCCGTACGAAATATAGTAGGAGTTTTTATATAGTAGAGGTACTATACCTATACCTTATATACGATAATAGAGCTATAGAGCTATATATAGTACTATCGATCGTGAGCGAGGTGATGTTTCGAATATTAAGACGCTAGACGAGAAATAATATATAATGCCGAACCATAGAGTGTTGGGAGACCAATAGCGGTAGCGATGAGTTAGCGCACCTACACTACTACCTACAGTATAAAAATTGCCTGCGATGATACCAGCATCCTACTTACATCTATCTCTTATCCTCAGCCAGCTTCTTCACATCCATCTCTTATCCTCAGCCAGCTTCCTCATATCTATCTCTTATCCTCAGCCAGCTTCCTCACATCAACACCCACCAACCACATGTCTTCACCAACGATCGTTCGCCTAGTCCTTTAGGAGGACCTTTAGTAGGAGGTAGAGCATAATAGGCTATTCGAGTACAGCGCTCTAAACCTTTCTAATATCGCGGCGGAGCATCCCCGGCGCTATAGGCGGGAGGTACTATCGATAGGGCTCCTCGATTATAATAACTATTATAATAGTATAAAACTAACTACACGTTAGATATATTCGAGGGAACGAGCGGCGACAGGATTCTCGTATAGCTATTAGTAGTTACTTATATTATATTCCTATCCGAGGTCCTATATAACGAGGATAGGCGTTTCGTCTAGAGGTAGCTATACCGTCTACGTAGGCTAGGGGAAAAGCTTGTATAGGGAAGATAGTTAAGGAAGGAGGAATCGGCCTTCTTAAGAGGCTATTAAGGGAGCGAATACCTAACGTAGAAGATAGAGCTGGTATCCATAGTGGATACGATACGAACGATGGCGTAGGGGTTATATCGAATACGGAGGAACTGGTGGGGATAGGTAGAAGTAGGGGGTTCGGCGTTGTCGGCGCGTTTAACTATCTATATATATTATTAGTAAATTAGGAGCTATTATTATCGTATAGTTACTACCTATACTATTATATAAGATGTCGAAATATTAAAATATAATAAGGTAATTAGAATTACGAAAAATACAGCCAGCCTAGGAGTTAACGTAACGTTACGCTAGGTAGTGGCCTAAGCTCCTAGGGGAGGGTAATCTTAATATTATATACTTACCCTCTCGCTCCTCCTTAATAGTAATATAATAAGAACTATATAGTTTATACGACTAAGTAAGGTACCCTCCTAAGCTCGATATAGGCCAGCCGCTGAGCTCACGCGATTAGTCGTTTAATCGCGAGGGCTGTTGGTTCGCTGTACCTAGTAAGCCCTCATGATTAGTCGACTAATTATAAGGGCTCTACGTAGTATTTAAAGTAATAAGAGAAATCAATATTTCAAAATATTTAAAAAAAAATTACAATTTTTTTCATAATATTTTACTGTCTTTAAACGTTTTTGGTTTTTTTGGTTTTTTTTTGGTTTTTTTCCTTAAAATTAGGGCCCCGCCGGGCCTCCCTAATTTTAGGGGGGACTGGAACCGTAGTGAGATATCAAGCTCAGTAGCTAGCTCATATCTAGCTGGCTGATATCGAGCTCGGTGGCTAGCCTATATCAAGTTCGGTGGCTGGCTGATATCGAGCTCAGTGCCTAGCTCAGCGGTTGGCCTATATCAAGATCAGTATCAGGCTTAGTATTAGGCCTATATATAACTCGCTCCGCTTTCCAATTCTCGTTTACGAAAGATTGGGTAATTTTATAGATTTGTAGTTATATCGTTATGAAGATACTACGATTAGGGGGGGTAGAAACCCTAAATTAGGGGTGCCCCCCCTATATTAGGGGTGCTCGGAACCGTAGTGGTGGCAACATTCATTGCCAAATCCTCTTCATGTCTATTCGCTTTCGCTTACAGGTGTGCTTACTCAGCCACGCCTTGTCGAATTTTTGAATCTACCACAGCCGTAGTTCTTTGGTTGCTCGACCCGTGCGCGTCTTGCCTATATCTATCCGCTAATCCTTATCTAGGGCTCGCCGACAATCCTCTCCCCATAAGAGGCGAAAAGGACTTTGGAATATAGGTCGAACAACCGGGGTATTATAGAAGTTGGACCATCTGAGGTGTCGTCCTTGGGCGTCCTCGCTTGCGTTACGGGTTGCTTGAATTTGATAGCGCGGAATTTGCGGCGGTTGATAGTTTTGCAGAGCCTGAATCTGGTCGCCTGGAAGAGGGCTTCGTTCTTCAGCTGATCGAGCGGGATTAACATTATTCCAAGCTGGATGGTCGATCAAGCCATATAATACATTTTTTGCGATAGATCGGAATTTCCATATGGTTTCAATCGGCTCCAGGCTAGACGCCGATTTGCAGTGCAGGCCACGCTAGCGATGAAAAGAGACGCGCGTACAAGTAAACCTTAGCCGCCGGGGGGGTATATCAGTCTAGATGCCGTGCACTATGGTTGCAGGGGGGAAATATTGTCACATCGCCACCTCGGAGTTGCCTCATGACTTATGCTCCAGAACCATCTAGAATGTGTATTTTTACTGAGTTTCTCAGAGATCAATACTTAATAGGATGGCGGCGGTAATCAGGGCTGAGGGTCGCCATACAAATACTAGCTCAATACGACTTTTTTCGGTTTCTCCTACCTATTTTGGCTAGATTTTGTGCTTATGGCACTGTATTTGAATACAAAACAAATGACTGAGCACCATACAAGGTTCGGAGCTCTCAATGTCAAAACCGGGATATCGAGGTGGGGATGCGACAATAATTCCCCCTTGCAACCATAGGATAGGGGATGTCCAAGCGGTCACCCGCAGCTCTGTGCAGGACACTATCGAGACTCCTTCCCTTCTGTAAACCAAATAGCTTCTTCCTAACTTTCGTCGACCTCACAGACATCTTCTTCACGTCGGATAGACTTCCTCTTTGCCACGTATGCCATGCCCGCATTATACAGCAGGAGACCCCACTCTTTAATGTGACTATTCTTAAAAGCCAGGGGTTGGTCAATGAGGCGTTCGCTAATCGTGTTCTGCTAACGTAATAGGTCCGATACTCGCATCGACCCACCATTCCCCTGCAAACTCTAATTATTCAACAATTCAAGAGGTCATGTCGAGTTGTGAATAAACTCCCCACACCATAGACTGAGGTGCGCCACTAAGCTCAGAAGCCGGCAGTGTTCCACACAAATATCAGCAATACAAGCACCGGAATTGAGGAAACTCTCTCGTATGGATTAACAGCAAGCAAAGTCCTTCATCGGCGATGCTGAAGCCTCGCTTTCCCAGCCAGAATCCTATTGGCTCACTCCGAACGCTAACATGAGTCAAAACTCCGTTTTTGCTTTACGTGGTAGTGTGACATTGGTTATGGAGCATTGAGGGCTGAGTCGAACTGCTTAGAGCGCACATCATCCGAAGAAAAGGCTGCCTTAAGCAGTGTAAGGCAACGAGATAAAGAGAGAGGACATCCGACGTTCCAATATCCATAATCGGTGGGATGCCTTCACTTTTCTCAAACGCTGAAGCATATAATTCTAGCAACGTCTGCTCCTTCGCCCAACTCCTATTATTTTCGGTGGCCGACCCCAAATCTGTTACTCAATGTATTCTCCAACCCTTTCGCAGCGAGGCGAAGTAGTTGGTGTGATACCCCCTCCTCCAGGTATTACGCCTGATTTTGCCAATCCGCCGTCCAGAGTGCAGGTTGTTTTCACTGTTCACATCGTGTCTGTGATTATCTCAACTTTGTTCGTTGGGTTACGTTTCTACACTGTTCGTTTTATCACACACCGCGTAAGGGTAGAAGATTGTAGGCTGTACTCCCCTCTTACCAACGATCTCGGCTGATGTTTGTAGATCTGTTAATTGCCGCATGGGTTAGGCTTCAAATTTTATTTATGGTGATGTTTTGCTAAACAACCCGAATTCAGTTCCTCGCTCTGGTGTATTCCGTGCTTGGCTGCATCAGTAGGTAGCTCATACATTCGCGCCGACGCAGACAATTAACTAAATATTCCAGTGACGCAGTATGGATTCGGTCGGCACCTATGGGATGTCCCAGTTCCAGTTTTTATTCCCAATTCTATAAAAGTGAGTAACCCTCCCATCTTACCTCGTTGCGCACTCAATGGATAGATTAGCTAATCCATTCTCAAGTTTGCGGCTATTAGCGGAACGTTTTACGGCATCTCAATTATGCTCACAAAACTCTCTATCCTCATATTGTTCATTCAATTTGCACTATGGGGAAAGCTCCGAGTTGCTATATACATCATCATGGCAATTGTTGTTGCATATAGCCTAGTGGCATCATTCGAATGGGTATACGCCTGCCGGCCACTAGAGAAACACTGGGATCCTACAATTACTGGTTCATGTATTAACTGGTTAAAGGTTACACTCTTCAGTGCTGTTATGAATACCACTACAGACGCTGCAATTCTTATCCTGCCCGTTCTACTTTTACGAGATCTCGGGCTGCCTATGAAGCAAAAGATTGGTGTTATGGTGGTGCTGATGACAGGAGGATTGTATGTTCTATTATCGGCTGGAAGCAGAATCAACTAACATGCGAACTAGTGTTTTGATTGTCAGCATCATAAGACTAAAGCTCACTGTGGATATAGTCCACACAATGGACATTTCCTGGGAGGGCGTAACATCAATAGTGTGGTGGTAAGTGCAAGCGATTTCCGAGATAATCTTTTCTGACGCTAGGCTCTTAGGACGATTGAGGTACATATAGCCATCGTTTGCGCCTGCCTCCCAGGTGGAAAACCCTTTCTCCGGAAACACATGCCCGGCCTCATCGGAAATACCCACGGTACTTCCACTAGGATGAGACATGCTATACGTTCCACTCATGCACGACACCTTCCTCGGAGGGATCAAGTCGAAGAAGCTCAAGACATCACTTTGGAAGACAATACACGTGGTAAGCTGCGGAGATAGTTGGACTTTATATAGCCCGCTAACAATTGTGACATAGGGAGAGGTTCCGAGATTATATCCCCCACGACAGTCGAATTCGCCACAGAACGGGCCGTTCAAACAGAACACATTTCAGACGAAGGATTGTTCATTACAGACCGTTGAGAACCAGGGCATGATATTCCTTAGCCTCTACTTACATACTAATTGGCATTACTTGAGGTATCGGTATGAGAGATATACTTGTCTCCGTGCATATAATATAACTGGGAATACCTCACCCGAAACCTCTAATTATGCTCTTTCTGAATCACGTTCTGGGTTGGACAGTCCGCTGGGAGATATACGATGCGGGCCTAGGGTAGACTGCGGGGATTCGACGAACCAAGAGAAAATTGTGCCCCGTCTTTCGGAATGTCTTTAACATTGTTCATATGGTTGATCCTTTCGCTTGTAAGCTGCAGGGTGGTGATGGCACTGGCGGTTATACTGAGCGGGTCCACAGTATGGTAAGCCGCGATGAAGGTGGATGCCGTTAGTGACTCGTACCGGCTTTGAGAACCCCGCAGCAGCAGGAATGGGGTGACCGTATCATCACCTTTATCGTGATCGCATGCATACCTCAGCTGGCTAAGGAATCTTTTGTCTCAATTCTTTGATTGGTAGCTGGGAGGCCTTTTTCTTCGGATGGGAAGCACGGCTCATTAGACGTTTGCGCGGGTCAAATCGAGGCATTTTGGAGAGAGAACCAATCTCTGTGGATGAGCTTGTGTTCACTAAACGTTTGGTTCATCTATACTGCCTCATCTCTACATGAGGGGCAGTTGGAGAACGCGGAAGCCGTAGTCTGAAAGGAATTTATTTCGTAGAGCGAGATGTGGTCTAGTCGAGATGGAGCTTGTAGGAGCTGATAAATGTCTAGCCAATCTATTTCCTGGCTTTGTATCCCGCACATGTGCCTTCACACCACCAAACTCCCTGTCGCCATGAACTACATTCGGTCCAATTCCTCACTTTGCCCTCATTACCTTCAAGATCCCGGACCGCTACCCGAGTAGCCTCCACAATAAACGCATATATCTTCGATTCCCTGAAGACTCGTTGCTCTTCTTTGACTTGATCGCCTATCCCACAGTGCCACTCTTGAACACCGATTTTCAATCTACGCAACGACTGTGGTAAGGCATTGAGGAAGGCCAGTTCGCAGCATGGAAGTCTAGAGCTGAATGGCTTTGTCCAGCAACCGGCTGAAACGAACAACTCCAGGTTGGTTAGCTCCAGCATTTCGGGTTGCAGATGGCGAAGGAGCGCGGCGGCTCGGCCACGATGATCCAAAGTAGGCAGAATAGCACCCATTTCCCAAGGAAATCGTCCCTGGACATTCTGAAACTTCAGGAAGCGCGCGTGGTGTATATCTGGTCCTCCGACGCCACGGAAGAGGCGAGTAGTCAATATTTTAGTGGGTTTCTCAAGCCAGTGGTGCTCCCACGAAGCTGGTGGGAGGCCAACGGCAGACACTATGAAGACGGCACGTCGATAAAACTGTTCCATAGCCTCTTTTTTGACCATTGAGTTACTTTGCATCCACGTCGGGTGTCGTGGTATGCTCAACCCGGGTTCCTCGCTGTCATAGCTTGCCCAGGTCGTTGCTTCGATCGAATCCTCTTCGTATTTGAGTTCGTGCCGAAAGGAGAAAATATTCCCTTCCAACAAGTAATGATAGACCAAATCTCTCAATTCAGGCGGGAGGCGAAAGAAGCCAGATGATCCCATGTTTCGGTAGTTTGGGCTTGCTCTTTCTCTTTCCTGTAGATTACCTATCCTGATAGCCTTCGATGGACAATACTTGCTAGTAATTGGTTGCGGATTTTGGTAATTGGAAAAAAAGGCACAGGCGTGAACCGTTTTGTATAAGATGATGAAGAGAACGAAGAGTATTAAAGTAGGAAAGGGAACGGAACGAAAACTTCATTCTCACGCTTGGCGGCGTGATATCGATCCAGCTGTCGCTGACACTCAGAACCATGGCTTAGATCAAAGTGGTGACGCATTAGCTCTGGGGGCAGTTCCTCTAAAAGCTTAAAACTGGGATTTTAGTTTTGAGGGCAACTTTTAACTGGATACGTTGAATATTTATGTGTTCCAAATAATACAGTCGAACCGGAGTTTTTAATGCTTTGATGTGGTAATCTACCGAGAAAGAAACGCCTTAAAATATTTCGCACAGAGTACACAGATTTGAAGAGCATTCTATCTTTATGTAAGCATGTTCCTCAATCGCCATGTTCAAAGGTGGTTTACTCTATACTGATTGATGCGTCAATGAATCCCACCACCTTTCAGGAAAAGATAATTTCAAAGCCCACAGAGTAACGAATATTGCCCATCGCCCATACCGTAGAAACCCATGACATTCAATCTAAACTCTCTCACCATTGTAGGTGTCTAAACCATCAATGTACCGTCGATAGTATGCCCATCTCGCTTCACACCACCACACCAATCTATCAGTAGTGTACCGCTCAACCCCGCTCCATATCGTCCCAGGCTCCTCTTCAGAGGTACTCGCCGCCGCTTTCGCCACCTTCATGATCATGCCTAAGCAGCCCGCACGAAACGCCCTTGGAGCTGACCGAAACGAGATGCGCTCGCAGCTCCAAACTCCCTCTTCCACTCGTATTCTGACCCTCTTTAAACAGCGCGGGAAACAGTGGATGAGGGCAGGACTATTATTCCATGGCCCCCGTGACCAACCCTTTACGGTACCATTTTCCATGCACAAGGAGTGAACAGCGTTGGTAAGGTCGATTTCAAGCGTCCGTAACATGGGAGCAATACACATGAAGTTCCCGAGCAGCCTCAGTGTTAGTTCATCGTGGAATGTGAGAGTTTTCTAGCCTGAAAGTGACGAGCAAGGTTCAAATCCGGGCTATCCAAGTCGTCCGGATGGAACACCACATGTGGGTGGAATGGCTTTTTCCATTCTATGCTTGTCACCACGAAGACGGCGCATTGGTGAAACTGCTGGAGCGCTTCCTGGCGCATCATAGCATCAGCCTGGAACCATAATGGGAAGTTCCATGTTGGAAGGCTTCGTTTCTTGCTATTGTAGCTCGCGAGATAGTTCACCAGGTTCTCTGTATCGAAATCAGGCGCTGAGACGTTGAATTTGCTGCTGAACGCGATCTTAATGCCTAGCAGTGCCTGGTGGTAAATCCCATTTCGTAGCTCAGGCGGCAGCCGGAAAAAAAGCGGCACGCATGTTCTGGGGGATGTGTCTGTTCGGTAGGCGGATATTCGGGGCCTGCTGCTACCATGAGACTTTGTGCATAGGAGGCTGATGGTGTGCTTGCACTTACTGCAATTCAGCTCGAGCTGAAAGGTCGAATAACTTTCAGGTTGCGAATCCATGTGTGTCGAGAGTCCCTGAACCAGGAGAAAACAATAAGTGCGGTTAAGAAAAGCGGAATGAAATAGCTGGTGGGTCGCAAGGAAGCGAGGAGTGATGATTAAGAAGCATAGAAGAAGCGATTAAAGAGGTTGCTTAGGCAGGCATATCTCGGAAAAGGAGCTTCTGAGTTTCTAGATGTCTTGCTTGGAAAATTCGGTGTTCTCAACCACGGATGTGTAGGCTATCAGTCATCAGTCCCAGCGCAACTGCGAACACATGACTATAAGTACGTATTTCCGATGATCATTACAAGGAATGACCTTGTAGTCTTTTTCACGTCTGGTCGACAACACAGAAATCGAGATGTTGCAACACTAAGAGAAAAGGGACACTGCCCGATTAAACCATGGTGGTTTTACTAGTGCGCCTAAGTTTGATATAGATGTATTCACTCTATGAAAAATCATGTTTGGGCGCGGAATGCCATTTAGGTACCACGGATAGTACCTTGAGTCGGGTGCGACAGGTTTCCGCGGTCCTGCCGACCTCCAACCCGGCAGCGACTACGAACAAAGGTGCACCAGACGACAGTGAGGATCCCAAAACATGGTTTGAGGAAGTAAAGACGTGAGACTCGAGAGATGCTGGCAAAGCCGTGGATGAAACATTCACAGCCTTGGTTGGCGGGAATTCGAGCTTCACTACATATTCATAGAAGCTCCAAGGTATGATATGGAGCGAATGCAACCAGCATAGTTCGTGAGGAGGACCTGGGAAACCTCTGCGAAACATCGCGCCCTATTCCTCACTAGGGTACTACATCTTTTCGTTACGGTCCTCAGCGACACCACTACAGGTTAGACTTGCCACAACTAGGATAAGAACAAACAATCATCCTAACCACTGCTATATTGATGAAGATTGTTGGATTTACCGGTGAGAGGCTATCTTGCCCGCTTCAACCAAGTTCCCGCATTCAGTTTTCGCCGCATTTCTCAACAGCAATCTTGAAACTAGACGCTTAGGTTTACACACATACGTAATTGGGCTATATGTGGAACACTAGGTTCTACTTTAAGTGTGTATCGAATGAGTAGCAGCCATCGCGTCATCAAACTCGCGGAATAACCCAAAAAGGTGACACAAAAAGGCATTTCGTCCCGAATACCTTGAAACGCAAGTGGGTTGTTGGTTGCAGTCATTACCTGTGATTGCCTGAGGTGTCACGGCATGACTGCGAGGGCAACGGCCCGAGCCTCATGAAAGAGGGCGTGGCGCGTGCCATTTTAAGTGTGTATCTTGTGACGAGAGTGTATAAACTAGGGCGAAATCGAGGATATAGCGGCGTTACTCGGTACCCAAAGCATACCCCAGAACCAGATATTGCCAGCTACTACCGCCAATGCGAACTGTAATAGCCTAAGATCTACCGCGCTACCGAGAAACTTTGTAAAAGTATTATCATTTCTTTCCTTGAGGCGAGGCGATATGTGTGGTGCGGCGGAATGTTTAAATACCACTGCTCATGGTAGCGCAACCTGGTGGACATGAGCATCCTTGTTTGTAGGTAGCCTGTGTTCGCTCATAGCAAAATTCCGTTTCACTTGAAGGGCATTTGGTCCCGTGGACAGTATCTCGGGTGCTCGTGTAAAGTTGCTCCTACCGCACATAGACGGCCATCAAATCGGCAGATGAGATACTCCCAGAGCACAACGCTGATGTCGTCGTGTCTAATCAATCCCGGACCGAGCATCGCACCATTCTTTCCTCATACCGAGCTCGAATCGAGCGGCTATCCACTTCTAACCGCTTTAAATGATCTACACCATCGGATGCAGAACCATGCTTCCCCGATCACCCACCCAGCCACGCCCACCGCAAACACACCACCTCACAAACTACAATCTCGATGCAACCAAAACCCCAATCTCGATAAACCTTCCCGCACCGCTCAAGCACGAAGTGCGGTTGGCAGTTGTCACGGATGAGTCATTCACCAATCAGCATGCAGGTATATCGTGACAGTCGCGTCATGATCGGCGGACCGTCTTCCCACGACATGTCATAACAGAGCTTCTGACTTCATTGTAAAGTTTAGGCAATACGCAAGCGCGGTAAGAGCATTGGACTAATTCGTGCGAAAGGACATACGTTGGTTGCGTGACTGCATCGTGATATGTTGCCCTGATTCGCACTATCGAGCCCACAAGGATCTCACACGACTTCGGCATGACGCCCATCGCGATAAGAGCAAGGAAATGTGAAACCGACGGGAGTTAAGCTAAGCGCATGAATAGGCAGAATGGCATAGACATGACGAAAAGCGCGAAACTCTCTCCATCGAACCATCCACTTACCAACCTGCAACACATGCAAAACCCACAATACAAACGCCGACACTGACGTGTGCCCAAGATGCTCCGCGACCATCCTATTAGGCTGCATAAATCGAGCCCATCGCGTGAACCACCTACGCAACGAATCCCAAGCCCGCGGCCCTCTCTTGTGACGCGCCCCAGAATATGCAGCCCTACGAAAAGCATGGCCGTTGTATACCTCCCCCCCTAGACGATGACGCAATCCGAGCAATTGCCGAGCCGGCGGCCGGCGGCCGGCCTTCGGCGAACTTCGGCATTCCTCACCAATCACAACACCACACACGCGACAATTTATCAAGCCACGCCACAGTATCGCAAATAGAACAGAAACAGCGCATACGAGTACGAAGAAAGGTGTGATGATCGGTAAAGCAGACCGGCAGCGTTCCATCGCAGCCACACATGCAAATGGCCATGCAACCCACCCCCCATCAAAGGCCACGTATTGAAGGTAGAAGCGCCACACAACACAGCCACCATCGCATTCTCACCCACAAATCCCACCCACCCAACTAGTCTACCACTCACAGCACCCACATCGCGCAAGCCCTACCCGCACACCCATCTCCGATCCAAAATAAAGTGCTTACACCCACAAGCGCCACGAAAAAAAATATCGTACATGGTGGAGGGGCCCAGATGCTAACTCGAAATGTAAGGTGAGTGGGTTGAGGCTCCCCGTCAGCTGGGTAGGGATCACGGTCGCTGCATGGCGTGCAGAAAAGGGGCTGGATTAGGCATCGCATGGGAGGGTAGAAGTAGACGGAACGGTATTCATAAAGGGTAGGTAGTAGTAGAGTAAGGCAAGACGTGCAGCTCCAACGTAGGACAGAGTCGCAAACATATGCACGTCAGCGCATAACGGGATGAGACAGCGTTCCCTACGCCGTTCTCGGCCCCCTTAATAAAGCGCATCTACAGCAGTAGGAGCCTGCTCATTCGTTCCTTGCCAAACCGACGCCATGGTAGCTGACGGAGAGCCTCACGGAGAGCGCGAAAAAGTCGGTAAAAAAGGTGTTGCTACTTGCGCTGAGACTCCCGTCCAGGCCCGTTTTTGTTTTGTCAAAAGCTATCTAGACCATGTAGTGTACATCCCAAGCTTCCCTTGCATATTCTAAAGGGGTATCGTGTGTGATGAAGGAAATGTGGTGATACATGTTATTCGCGGACATATACAGGCGCTTAAGTGTACAGTGGGAGCGTTACGAAAAGCGAGAGGCAGGTAGTACACTGTGTTTGAGAGACGGATAGTACTGCAATTTGAAGCGAAATGGATGTGAAAATCCAGGGAATGTGACTTTTGAACCGAATGGAAAGGTGAGAGATTATACAGAGAAAAGTCGCCACAGACGGCGACCGAATTGGGAGAATTAGACGGACAACATTATGAGAACCACAACGCCTTTCCCAGTCCAACCTAAACCGGGCTCTGCGGCCAACCTGATCATCTAAACAGTCGTCTTTTTTCCGATACATTCAGTCGATTAGATCCGGCTCTTTCATTCTTTCATCATTCATCAGTCCGCCCGCTAAGCGCACGACGGAAAAGCAATAGCAAAGAAATCTGTGAAATGAAACTAAATGAAACGAACCACACTCCGAAGGGGTTGTTGTCGTCCGCAGAACGCCGGCCGGACCTCTCATCCGCGTACCGTCCCGACCAGCGAGAATCGGGCAGGAGGTGCAGCAAACGCTGTGAGGTCACACCCCAAAAAGCGCGCAGATGCAGCATGGGGGTAAGTCGCTCACGCCAAATATTCCTCCTCCTGCGCGGTAAAGAAAATTTTCTATCGTACAGCCTTCGCTCTCGGCCGATCTAAAAATTTGGCGTTCATGCAGAGCATCGAGTGCGTTGGTCATGATCCGGACTTCGGGGCCCGGCGAGAGCCGCCGCACTAGCGACCACCTCGGTAGACGGACAGCACTCAGTCGTGGTTACCTCCGCGGCGTCTGTGCTTGCCGGGGAAATCGACCTCAGGATGGACAACGCGCTGCGAAATGTTAGCGAGGCTGCGCTTCGATCGAGAACTGCGATGGTGGACTCTTACCATGTGGCGCGTCAGTGCATCGTTGCGCGAGAACGTCTTTTCTTCAACGCACAGTGCGCAGCGCACTTTTTGCTTGCGTACGTTGTGAATCGTGTCCTCGTGCCTAGTGAGGTCGTAAGGCCGCGAGAAGATGGTGTTGCAGGGCTTGCCCGTGGTGGGGTTGATGCGCTCACACTTGTGAGGCCCCGCTTGCGAGTTGCGTTCCAACAGAGCCGCTGATGTCATGCTGCTCGTGCCGATGGGCGCGCCATTGCGATGGCCGTCGCGCTTGTGCTTCTGCAACTTTTGCGGAGTTTCGAAACGCTGCGTGCAGCCGTGATACGTACATGTGTAGGTACCGTGGTCAGCGCTTGAGTTTGCGGGCTTCTGGAGATGGTCGCTCGACTGGCTGCTGGGATCGGGGCCAGCTTCGCTGCAGCTGGATTCCATCGAAGTGAGATGCGCTGGGAACTCCGGGTTCGGCTCAGATCCAGTTGGCATGCTCGATGTAGGGCGGTAGTTCGATGTTGGTGCAAAGTTGATGCCGTGCAGGTTGCCCGCTATTGACGGCTGCGTAAAGGCGAAAGTCGAAGTTGGTTGAGAAGTGCTAGGGGTAGATGCCGGGAAGTTTGGTGAAAACTGTGGTGTTGCCCAACTGTCTCGCTGGTAAGACCGTGGTGTTGTGTCGAAGGTCGATTGGGTGGCGTTTCTATATTGGTTGCCACCGCGGTATTGGTGGTCGTACTCGCTTGCGCCACCGTCAGGGAACAATGGCACCTTCGAGTCTTCGTCAGCATCCCGGTAGTCCAATAGCGCGTCCTTGGGCGATATGGTCTTTGGTTGAGCCTCCTCACTAGGCTGCACTTGCGACTTCATCGCGTAAGCCGCGTCAGCCTCGGCCTTTTGCTCACGTGCTGCCACAGCCGTGCCCACTGCCATACGCGGTGACTGGTAATTGCTGGAGGGCTGGCGGTATGGCGAGCCGCGTCGGAACGGTGAGTCACCGCGTGACACTGAGCTGGACGGTGATTGTGAGCGTGCGATCTGGGCTGCCTGGAGGCTGCGCTGGACCATGTCGTTGGGGTTGCTGCGGTAAGGCGACAGCAGTGTGTTTGCTGCCGGCTTGGACTGCGGTACTGACTGTTTCTGCGCAACGACAGCACTCGGGTCGAAGGAGTAGTCGGCAGCTACGTCGGTGTACGTCCGCTCGAACTTGGGAACAGTGTGCTGTCGCATGTCTGGTTCGTCATCGTAAGTAATGAACTGATTGAACAGCCACGAGTCGACCTTGTGGAGGGTCTCACCATTGGGGGGCATCTTGAAGTCCATCTCATCCCCATGTGTGGTATGAGGCGTTGCAGGTGAGTCGTGCCCGTAGCTCGACACCGACTGCCGCGCCGAGTGACCGAAGCCTGGGACGTCATCCTCAGGGACGTGCTGGTCCATGAGCGCCTGCTTCATCGACATGTGCGCGGACATGGTCGAGTCCATGCTGGATGTGTGCGGGGTGTAGGTGTTGAAGTTGGCGTTCATGAAGGCGTCTTGTGTCGGCGTGTGGGTTGGTGTGGGCAGACTGTGGTTTGGCACGTTCGAGAAGGCTCTTGAAGGTTGGTCAGCGTTGTTAGATGAGTCAACCTTGACGGCTGAGCTCGAAGGCGAACTCTCGGAGTGAGCGACGTACGGGTAGCCGGCAGCCGGACCTACGGCCTGGTACTGCGAGCCGGAAGAGCCTATCGACGACGAAGACGACGCGCGGTGGTGCGTCCTCCTTGACCGACTCACGGGTGTCTGCAGCGACTGGCTTTGCACATTGTTGTACGAACTCCAACTGTCGAGTCCGGAAGCGGCGGTGTCGGTCGACAGCATCGAGGTTGGTGAGTAGCTTGTGGACAGTTGCGGTGTGGGTGTCGACTGCTGGATTCTGATGTCAGGGTTCGAGCAGTCGTATGCGCTCGTCATGAACGGGTTGGACTGAGTGTCGAGGACGACGGCGGGGTCGAACGACTGCTGCTGCGAATCGAGGTAGTCGTGCAGCAGCTTCTGGTCGTAGAGTTGCTGGGCGGAAAGTTGCTGGGCGAGTTGGTCGAAGGAGAAGGGTTGGTGTTGTGGTAGGTGCTGACGTCTTGGTTGTACAGCCAACATTATGGGTCGGAAGAAAAGTGAAGGGACAAGCGCGGGTGGCGAGATGCTTTATAGGCAAGCGAGCGGCCGACTAGGACTCGGGCGGACTGGCCGGTGGACCCTGATGAGGTGATCTAGCGATGGAACTTGGTGGAACTGGTGAAATGCTTAGCTCGCGACCTCGGAGCTAAGTTTTGAGCGGACCGAAACGATTGTGAAATGCTGAGCGAGTGTTTGTCGGCCTTGTTGAGCATCTGAAATCGTGCGCGACACTTCTTTTCATACTAGCCGATGACGTTGACCGTGCACGGACTGAATGCGCGATCGACCGACCGATGGCATCCTTCTAGAAGCGCTAGCGCACGCCCTGCATATAGGCTGTGCACTGCCCGCCGCGGGAGTGCCAGCATTGCTAGCCGAGAAGGTGCGCGCCCGACAGCTGGAAAACTCTGTCCCAACGATGCTGGGCTCGGATGCTATCCGACGCCTCACTGAGCAACCATGTGCTGCTCCAGGAACAAGCCGTGATGCTTGCGCCACATCACGGGGTTGAAACGTACGCTTCCCAGCCGAGGCCGTTACTCATCCGCTGCGTCCGGACAAGGCGTCCGTCGGCATCTGTCCACGGACAGTCAACGCAGCGGCTCGTCTATCTAGCCGATTGTTTGGGACTGCGGACATTTCTCGCCCGCAGCGCACCTTCAAACATCAGCCAACTGCATCGCCTGCCCCGAGTGTCCTGCTCGAGCCTGACTCCGCGAGAGCAAAGCCACGGCTCTGGACTCGGGTCACATGACATGGCGCGTGACTGTATGCTTCTTTCATCCAACGTATTGGACAGCCTCCCTGCTTCAGCTATCATGGTATATCGAGACGCGCAACACCGCAGCGCTGCAATATGGCGGTTCCTGGCGAACTGAGGCCAGCATGCACGTCCACACCCGTTGATTCGCACTTCAGCAGACACTATCCCACTAGCATAGGACATAAACCCGCAAATCTCTACCTCTAACCAATACCCCGGGCTCTTCACCCACCATAAACCAAACAGCCAGTGCACCCAGCTCACGCTGTCGGCGCGCAGATGCGCGCAAAGCACGGCAGTGTTGCCCTACACGCACGACGTTGCCGAAAGGATGCCGCCCATCCGAACCGAGCACAGAAAACTCTGCATCTGCGGAATAGGGGGACCTGTAACGTGCAGTAAGGCTGCGGCCGTTGCAATAGAGTCCGCATGTACACGGTGCGAAAACGTGGAGGGTGGAGCAATACTGCCCGTCTAGGGAAGTCCAGCCCACCGTTGGCGGGAGCGATTGGTGGAGAAGTTTTCAGGGTCTATAGCTGCGTGGCTGAGTGCAGCCCTACGCGCACGGATGCTGCCATCGGTGAGGCCGGGGTCTGGATCGCCCAAGGTAGCATCGCATAGGGCACTAGCCACGTCTACAAGCCACTCGTCTGCGAGCCGAAGCACATCGCTTGCTACGGAAGCCTTGAATCCGATTAAACAGGATTGAGTTCGAAAGGCCTTCGCTGTGGCAGCTTCCTGCTCTCTCGATGTGTTGCGACTCCGTGAGACGCCAAGCACACGCTTCGTTGGCGACAAGAGGAATGACATCATCGCCATTAAGGTTTTCCTCGCCCAGACTAACCTAACTCTGCAGCAACAATTGCTTCACGATTCTATTTTTACGCGACGCAAAAAGACGTCTATCTTTCCCTGCTTGGTTATTTCAATATCTTGATTCGCTACGTCGTCAGCATATCAATACTGAAGAGCGCTGTCTACATCATAGGCGGTCATGATCGTCCCGGCTTGTGGGAACTTCTCCACAATGGGTCCGTGTAACGATACGTTATTCGATGCTAGCGCAACTGTCAACCAATCCGTGCGCGTGGGTGAAGACGATGTCAGGGCGGACGCGGGGTGTTCCCCAAAAGCATGGAAGTGCGTTGCCCTGCGTCGACCTGACGAGTTTCTTCCCGCTTCGTTCTGCATGGAGGGGTAGGTATGTCGATCATGACGTGAATTCTCCGGCACATTCCATCTCCAGCAACCACTCAATGCTACTTGCCAACTTTATCCAGACCACTACGCATCGGCATTTTGTTCTATTCTCAACTGCCTTCTTCGGTGCCGTTTCTTGTGCCTTGAAGGAAACGCAGGGCGTCGGGTATCCGTGGCTTCCTCCGGCCTTGCATTATGCAGGGCAAAGTGGCGAAAATACTGCAACCCAATCCATCTCAATGCCTGCAGGGCTTAATTTATCGACGTTCCGTGCCCGCATCCGAGGCGCTAGTGCTCTTGCCGTATCAGCGCGCATTGGGGAAGTTGGCCCCATGTTCACACCACACTATTAGGATCACTCATCACTGTGAATGCGCTCTCGTACATTACGAAGGCCGACTTCAACGTTGCTTCGAAATCCACAAATACCGCGCATCTAAGCCATGGAGTTAGGCGGACATCCTGGAGAAACGAACTTCGCCCGAGCATCTTCGTCGCACTCTTACTCAAACGCTGTCGTACGCGTATTTCCAATCGCTTATAGAACTGTCCTCATCCGAGATTCGGCGTCAACATGCCGATTTTCCAGCCGGCGGCAAAACTTCGGAGCCGGTCGGAAGGTCTGACCCTCCGCATCCGGGACCGTATCGGCGGATTTCGCAATTTTTGCGCAACATCTCCGGACATTAGACTCGAGCCCTCCAATTATATCCTGCTTATAATATCTCTCGTAACCCTTCTGCACGCTATTTGTTACATTCGAGAGGGATTGCCGTTAGCGTCCGACTTGTTGAGATGCGAGAGAGGCTTACCTGAGCTGACTGCCTCGTTAGCCGAAAAATTAAGCAAGGGGTATTTCAGCTTTGCCGTGCCGTGGATTCTCGTAATGGCATCTCGAATCGAGGCGCTGATCTCGGTAATCTGGGGTAGTCAGCCGTCGCGGCGGGCCACGTGGAGAACTCGTACCATGCGGCGCTTTTAGTCTTTGTAATGGCTCATTCAGACTGGTGGCGAAGACGCGGCGGTCAAGACGCTGCATCTCGATTATTATTGCTTTCCAGCCCCGTGTGAGCTGAGGAGTAAATTTAGGTTTTATCAGGTACAGCGTAGAGATACCTCATCGGGTTTATATGATTTGCGTATCAGACGTCCCATTTAAGCATCGCTCTATTAAATATTAATTTAATCTAAATAGTGTTGCTGCATCCGTTGATGTTGTCCAGGAAAGGCTGTGGGTTCCTTAAATCAGCCCCCACAAGTAGCGGCGCTTGTTCATCCATCGTTCCCGGGGCTGGAATGGACGTCTGGCGATCATAGCAGATCACGATCAGCTAACCTTAAAGCAACGTCCACATGTTGTTATACGAATACCGGTAGATCTTTCCAAGATTACAGATGTTGAGTCTACGCACAGCCAGCTCTTGAATCTGTGCGTAGATTGGCTTTGTGCGGTTAACCAATAAATACAATAGGTTACGATATCAGCCCCAGCCTAGATCAGCCTCAGCCTAGTTATTTCGCAAGATTTCAGCGAGCGCTATCGTTTTCCCGCTAGTATTTTTCATTCGCAATTGAGAAGAAGCATGTGATGAAACTGAGGAAACGGTGTCTGCAAAGGCTGCACGCGAGGCTAAAGTACCGAAATCCTGCTGCCTGGTCTCAAATTGGACTTTTGCGCGCATGAAGGACTAGCGTTGAGTTTAGATGATGAGGCTGTGAAACAGGCACCTATCCTTTCTACCTCGCGCATTCGTTCTACGCTCAAACAAATAAAATACAGCATGGCCCACGTTTTGCTCGCGAAACTACTGTGAAAGTACATGGAGCATCGAAAGAACCTTGCTGCGCTAATCTTAGCATCACGATCGGAAGAGTGGCGTTGCACGCCCGCACTGGTGCACAATCTCCGGAGAGCTGTCCCAGCATACCAGAAGAGGCCAACCCTATCCATAAGAAGCAGAGCGGTACGAGACAAACATAGAGCAGGGAAATCACCGTATAAAGTCTCAATGGGTATCTTCGATCATCCCTACAAGACTGGGAGTGCTGCTGAATACGGCACGGGTCAACCTCGAAGCCTTCTTACAGGTTCACCGATGGCGGATAGACGCTTCCCATTTTTTACCCTCCTTCGTGAACCGCGAGATGTCGTGTACCACTTCCTCGGGAAAGGCACGTAGTTCCAACTGCAACAGTCGCAGGGCGTAATCTCTGTCCAGGGACCCCCTCCTTCGGATTTAGTCTGGTCCCTCGCTTATCCGTATCGGGCGTCGCTCCTTGCTCTATTAACCCGCCGCTCTTGACGTCCAGCAAGTGCTTACTCTCTACCGTTAGGCTTCCTCGTCTCTTTCCCTTAATTCTCTAATCTAGCTCCAGCGCTTCTACTGCCAAGCGGTCTGCGCCTTTCTGTCGGTACTCTCGTCTTCCTACTCTAGTTATCGTCCTATTTTCTATACCTAATATCTATGAAAACAGCGGTCGTACGAATAATTTTGTCGGATAGGTAAGATGTAAATCGGTCGCAATCGCGCTACAAGGTACCGTGGATAGGGTGGAACCAAAAGTTTAAAATATAATCACCTTAGTATCACGATTGATACCATTGAAAACTAATAGAGACTCATGATTGGCAGAGGTATACCATAGTGTAGGTTACTTGTACATGACAAAGCCGCCAGGAGGCACCGAAATGGAAACCGCCTTACCGTTCATCTCCAGAACCTCAGTCCTCTCGGGAGGCAAGGAGCTTTCGTCCGCCGGTGATCGATACATGGCCTTTAATTTATCTCCTTTGAAATGCAATTTTGCGTCGATAGTGACGAAAGTCTTCAGAGTGTTGTTTGTATCGGTGTTGATAGCACAGAGAATCTCCTCGTCCGCGAAAATTCTCGACCATGCGACGATTGACTTCATTCTTCCTCCCAAGATATGCGGAACGCCAAAACCCTTACCATCCGTGGAGACCTCGCGAATATATTGGCGACCCCGTCGAAGTGCGAGGTTTTGCTGTCTTAATTTGCTGATCTTAGCGACCTCCTGGTAAACGGAGTTCGCTTCGTTGAAGACATGCCGGTATTTTGATCGAAATGCGCCGAATGAGCCACCGAACATGGTTTCACGGATAAACCTGTCACTTCCTCCTCGGCCATCAAGCAACTGCTCAGTCCCGTAATAGATGCAGGGGATCCCCAGAGTCGTGAGGTTGAGAGCCAAGGCCGCGAGCGCGAGTCTATCACCTTCCGAGTCGGAGCAAAAGCGGGCCTTGTCGCTCCCACCACGCCAAACTTGATCGTGATCATCAATCATGGTGACAACCCTGTCGCGCATCCAAGCGTTCGTGCCTTTCTTAAGATACGTTGCATTTCGAAATAGGTCAAAGTAGTCCGCAGGGTTAGTGAGGCCCTTGGGTAGCTTCCATAGAGTTTCCTGAACGTGCCCAATTCCTAGCGCAGCATCCAGTCCAGTAACCTCTACAGTATCGAAGGACCGGGGGCCCGTGACTTCGCCTACGAGAAAGAATCTTTCCTTGCCGAGAGCCGACGCATACTCGTGGAGGGTGGTGCAGAGATAGCGAGTTGGACCATCACCCATATGCTTTACTGTGTCAATTCGATACCCATCCAGGTCAGCATATGCGATCCAGTATTTGTAGACTTCGCAGAGGGCATGTAGCGCCCGTGTCGGAGTGAAGCCGTCGGGCGCATCGGGGCCGAGGTCAATGTCCTTGAGCGAAAGGAAATCGCCCCGGATGTACTCTGGCCAGTAGTCCCAGTTCGAGATGGCACCTTCGCAAGTAAACGTTCCTGTGTCTTGTAGTTCGGCTGGCCATATCGCGCAGTCTGCGGCGTCTTCGGGTAATTCGGTGGCTTCAAGTCGACGGAAAGGCAATGAAGGTTTTCCAGCAGAGTCACGAAAGCCTTCAACCTCAAATTGATGGCCATTCCACCGCTTCTCCCCTCCCTTGTAGGCAAACACATCGCCGCTATGGTTGAGAATAATGTCAAGGATGACATAGATGCCCTGCTCGTGTGCCTCCCGTACTAGTTCGCGTAAATCTTCCTTTGCCCCAAAATGGGGATCGACTTCGAGAAAGTTCTGGACCGCATATCCATGATATAAATGATCGTCATTGGGAACTTGCTTGAAGATGGGGCCAACCCAGAGAGCTGTGATGCCTAGTCGCTTCAAATACCCCAGCTTACTCTTGATGCCCTTGATTGTGCCTCCTTGGAATATCGTCCCGTTCTCTTCCCAGCTCTTAGCTTCGCTGCTCGTAGCGATGGCGTTGCCATTGTCCGCAGGAGAGAAAGCCCCGACTTCTCCACGTGCGGGCTTGCCTTCAACGTCCAGAGCGCCATCTTCTTTGCCGTTAGAGAACCGGTCTGGCAAAAGAAAATATAGCTGCTGGTCTTCCCATGCAAGGGGTGATTGGTAGTATCGTCCGGCATCTGATGAGACTGGCGAGATAATGGCCCGAGCTTCGGGATCATTCACGCTTTTCAGCCCATGGGATGCTTTCGATGTCTGAAGCTCTTTCTTGACCATTATTCAAATGATTTTTGGTGAGTATCTCCGGTGAAAAGCGATGAAGAAACGGGATCTAGACATTCAAATATTTAAATTACGTTCTTCAGCGTTCCGCATTGCTTTTTCAATTTTCAGCTCGGCGTCGGGGCGCCACAGCCATCTCACCATAATTTGACGCTAGGCAGCACCAGCTGCATGCACTTCATCACATGATAGATCCACATTCGTGGACGCGCTTAGAGTGTGGGCTGACATCCATCGAGTGTAGCACCTGATGGAATATGGAGGCAGGCAATTGGCGGGCGACGTGAGGTTTGTGGCGAGGCTGCATTTCGTCTAAACGCCGCATGAACGCCACGAAATGGGATCCAGCCTTCACGTTTAATACAATAATAAGTGCTGGAAATGTGCAGGACGCGAGCTAAGCGAAAGTTCGATGGGTGATAACACGAATAGTGCGGTGAACGGTTCGTACAAGCGCCTTGGCCAAGTATGAGGCCATAGTACAGATGGGAAACGCTAGTACTGGAATAGCTACCGCTGCTAGTTTCAGAGGCCGGTATCGCTTTAGAGATACCACAAACTCCGGCAAGGCGAGAGTACTGATGGGAAATTCGGTTGAGAATAAGGGCTTCTGAGGTTGAGGGAATATCGCAGGCTAAAAGGAGACAGGGGAGAAGTAGAAGTTGCTAAGGATGGGATAGAAGCGCTAGGGTAGGGGAAGTAACCTATATCTAACGCTAAATATGGCTGCACTGCTAAATATCCGAATCATCGTCCGGCATAGCATCGTCCTTCCGCAGGACATAGCGGAATACGCCGCGCAAATAGCGCCACTTACGGACTGCGAAATGGCGGATCGAGACTGCGACTGGAGGTAATATTAGCCCGGAGCGTACGAACCACCGCCGATAGTTCGACGAAGCCGGCGAGTGTATGGGAAGAGGGAAAGGAAGAAGAAGGGCGGAAGGGGGTTTGGGGCCGCGAGAAGTGGGGGTTTTGCGAATAATTAGGGAAGGCGCCACCCACAAACTTGATCTAATTCCTCTAGGGTGTACAGCTTTGTCTCGCGGCAGAGGAAGTATATCATCCCCATTGCAAGAACGTTAAGTGCACTGGCACAATACATATTAGTCAGCTCGTCTTCTTTCGCGTGCCTCTCGAAGGGACGATGGACGTTGCAGGTGAGACTCACGCAAAGGTAACAAGAGTGTAATTTGGCCCGTAGACCCCCTCCAAACGTTTTTTGAAGTAGCTGTTCATGACGGGGTATAGGATAGCGAGGGCTCCGGCCCTAGAAGGGTCAGCTCTGTTTGTTTTGCTGCCACCGCGCATGAGACGCGACCGGGGGTTGGACATGGGGAGCCGCTGAATGAGGACATACGAGAATAGGTTGATGGCGACCGAAAATGACATTCCGAGCTCACGATGCGTAACGGGGAAAGCCTCGCTAGCGTACAAAAACGCGACGGGTCCTGTGTCTCCCGTCAGTCCCGGTCCTCATGTCCCTTCGCCTCTCCCTCGGCCCCCACCTCCTTCGCGCCCCACGTATGCAAAGAAGACCAAGTGACTCACCTTGCGCAGGCGAATACGACGCCACAAACAAGTACATGAAGGTCGCGATGACTCCTAAGCTAACACGTGTCTCGGGGATCATGTAGCTTAGTCCCGTCGCGAGCATGAAGACGAAGTTGGTCGGATATAGCCAGAGTAGGAGGCGGCGACGGCCGAGGATGTCGGAATAGTAGAGGCCCAGTAGACCGGCACTATTGGAGAAGGGAAATCAGTGTTTGGATTGAGTCAAGCGGATTGGGGCTTCTACGAGAAGACAAGGGGATTAGAAAAAGGGGTAGGGTTTATAGAAGGGTCCGGGCGATGGACCGTTTTCATTTTTTGGGTTTTGGACCAGAAAGGAAACGATCGAAGCAAGGAGCGGTTGAAGGTGGCGCTGAAGAAGGGGGGAAGCAAGGGGGACTTGCATCATATTAAGGAAGCCGATGCCTATGAGATTTAGTGAGTGCGATGCTCGAGGGATTGAAACTGAAAATTACGGAGCACGTACCCCACATGAGCCATAGTGAGGACGTCGCGCGGCCCGATGCGGTATTTGCATTATCGGGGAAGAGGCCGAAGCCGAAAAAGACGATAACGTTGACTGCAATATCAGCATGGTGGACATAGAGAAGAGGTATGGAGGACGTACTACCGCAGAGTTGCTGACCCTGATGCACTTCAGCTTCATTCCACACCGGAACAAAAGTAGAGGCAGCAGAGTCAGATGACCGAAAGCCCGGTTTGAGAGAGAAAATAGCAGCCTTCCGTCGGAAGGAACAGACTCTTGCCCAGAAAGAGGAGGTGAAGGGTACTTACTAACATGATCGTCGACGCTGCCACCGTCGCCGACCGATTTCTCCTTCTTGAGAATAGCTGTACAAACCGCATTCCATATGTGGATCCTGTACAACCCGACCGAACTGTCAGCCGGTCATTCTTCCTTGCTCTCGCCCAAGGAGATGAAGAAAAAGAACCCACGATTCCCCCCTGTTTCAAGCAGGAGCTTCCTCTCGAGCCGGACCTGCGCGGCAATTGAGTAGAAGTCGCGGGCGGCCTGAATAGGGCGGTTACGGATGCGAGTTAGGGTATCGTAGGCTTCGCGGTAGCGGCCTTGAGTTGTTCGTCAGCAAGCTCCCTCGAGGAAAATTGGCGACTACGGGTGGGGAGGGTACGGGACCTTTCTTGATCTGCCACCGTGGCGACTCCACGCAGAACCAGTAGATGGCCATGAGCGGCAGCGACAGGATGAAGGGTGATCCGATCTGGTATCTCCATGCGTCCTTCCCCTTGTCGTTCGCGACCAGGGCGGCCGTGTACCCCCTGTGGACTAGTCAGCTCCAAACCATGCCTCCCCTCGTTTCAAAACGCGGGGCGAAAGCAGCAATTAGGAAACACCAACATCCAAATCCCACCGGCCACGCATATTTGCCACGCACCCATGACTAGCGACCCTCTGATGCTCGGGGGTGAAATCTCGGAAGCGAGGATCGGGGCTACGCTCGCTTTCAACCCCATGGAGACACCCGTGATCCCGCGACAAATCAGGACATGCCACCATTGCTGTCCCAAGCCGGCCCCCAGCGCTGCAAAAAGGTTCACCACGGCCGCAGCGAGAAGCGGCCCACGCCGGCCATAGCGCTCGTTCAGCGGCTCGCTGAGCCAGCACCCCACCAGCGCGGCGATGAAGTACGGGCTCGAAACTACCAGGCCAAGATGCCAGTCGTCCAGCTCAAACCATCCCTCGTTCCCGGGCGCAAAAGCCGCCTGCGACCAGCCTTGCAGCACCGCCGCTGCGGAGCACGCGGCCAGCGAATTCCACAGCTTCGCCGGATGGTGGTACGGCCTCTCGTTCTCGTCGCGGAGGGCGGTGAGGTCGGCTAACGCGAGCCGTTCGGTGTTCTGAGGCGCGTGCGGGGCGCGAGCGAGTTCAGCGCCTTCGCGTAGGAGGGGGCCTAGGTCAGCGAGGCCGTGCTGTGTGATGAAGGCTCTGACTTCGGTTTCGAGATCCTCGGCGGAGAGGGAGCGGATTGGGTGTTGGAGGAAGCCGAGAGGAGGGGGGTGGGATGCATGGTGTTGCGAGTTCGCAGGTTGGCTAATGTCAGGTGTCGGCCCCTAAGGGAGTCACCTGATAGCCTTATATATCTCCCGGGCGGATCGTACCCCAGAGGGGTAGCGATTCGTCTCGTCTACACCAGAATGCTACCATTTGCTCCCAACTAGGGAACTTATCCTCTACGTTGCCTTTTAAGAACCCATTTCCTAACATTCGAATCGCTCCCCATACAAGGCAGCCTAGAGCGACGAAGTTGTCCAATACTACCGGAGCAAAGAACCAACGCCGCTGACACGGACAGTGTTGCCGCCCGAGTATTACATCGGAGGCAGCGAATATCTCATACCCCAGCTCAATCCCATTCATCAACACTATCAGGCTAAATGGCTAAAAACATTCCAGAAAGCCCCACTCCGGACTAGATTGCGGCCGAACTCGCCCAACTACGCGAGTAGAAGTAAAATAAACTTAACAAGGCTATACTAGCCTAACTACGCGAAGAACGTAGGCGATATAAGGTAGGAGACCTTACGGCAATCTAACTAGAGGTTATTCCTCCCGTTAATACTCGAATAATAGCGCCGCCCCCTACGAACGGCCTTCTACGCCCGAAGGATCCCTATATATTTATAAAGAAGGATCGTCGGGATTATAACCTTTAGGTAGTAGATTACGAGGCCTATTTTATAGATAATCTACAAAACTTCCTTTAAGAATATTAGAAGGTATCTTTTAGTACTCGTTATATTTCGGAAGAGCTTAAGACGTCTTAGAGGATAGAATAATAACGATAACTAGCCCTTAACCCTATATAGGAACTAACTTAGGAACGATTATTAAAGAAGATACTAGATACGCTAGGAACGGAACTAGAAAGAAAGTAACGGGTAATAGAAGCTCTTAAAAATTATAAATAGCGCCCTTATTAAAGTTCTACCGACCTTCTTAACTATATAAGACCTCTCTAGGAGGAGATCGATCAGGTATCCGAAAGTAATTAGGTCTTAGAGTTTTTTAACTACCTACTAGAGTAGATTAAGGATAATTTATTTTACTAGGACCCCGAAAGGCGATTAAGCGTCCGAGACTGTAAAGAGGCGGCTAACGCGAGTTAGCGTTGCTATTAATATAAGTAGGGAAAGCCTAAGACTAAACCTAAAGGAAAGAGGTAGAAATCCGACTAGGAAAATAACGGGGGCCTAGTAAAGACCCCGAAAAAGTTTAAGTAGGGTAAAGGGCGCCTATTAGGGCCTAAAAAGGATACTAAGCCTAATAGTAACGCTACTAGTTCTAGAGTAGTCTATTACTACTATAATAAGCCTAGATATATAAAACTAGACTACGAAGTATTTAAGAAGACTAAGACGACTAAAAAAGAGAGGTCGGAAAAAGCTACGGGTCTAAAGAAATAATCTTCGCTCTTTTAGCCTATATAGACCTTATTAAGAAGATATCTAGAGAGGATCTAAGTTAACTATATAATATACTTTACCTAAAGTCTATAAAATTACTAACTATCCTTATAACGGTTAAGTCTAAAGATCTAGAGGTACTTATTAACCCGGGGTTATAGTTTAATCTCCTATCGGCTAAAGCTATTAAGGAGATAGACTTAATAGTAGAACCCTTACCTAAACTCCTTACAGAGGCGGCTAATAGGTCTACTATAATAGTATACGGGATAACCGTTATTAATATATATATTAAGGATATCCGTAGACGTATTTAGATATATAATTTATTATTTATAGTTATAGACCTTAATTAATATTCTATATACTTAGGGATACCGTAGATTAAAGTCTATAACCCGAAATTAAATTTCGTAACGAGGTAAATACGGTATTAGGGAACGCTAGATAAATCTACTAGTTAGTACTAGAAGGTAGTAACTAAATCTACTAAAGAGTTTAATAAAATGGTAAGAAGTCCCTTAGTAGACGTTTATACCGTTATTATTTATAATTTAGCCCTTTTAGATATAGTTTAAAGTCTACCAACCTACTAGCCTAAATATTATACCGATATAGTAGACGTAGAATTAAAAGACTCCGTAACGGAGCTTCTAGACTATAGGCCTTACGATCTAAGTATAGATCTAGAACCTAGAGGGGTTCTATCTTATTAACTATTATATAACCTCTTAGCCTTAGAATTAGAGATATTAAGGAAGTATATTAATAAGTATCTAGCTAGAGACTAGATTAGGTACTTAAAGTCCCCTACTAGAGTACTAATTCTCTTTATAAAGAAGAAAGATAGTAGCTTAAGGCTATATATAGACTATAGAGGTCTAAATAAGATTACGATTAAAAATCATAGCCCTTTACCCCTAATCTAAGAATCTTTAGAATATTTAGCCTAGGTAAGGTAGTTTACTAAGCTTAACTTAAGCGAAGCTTACTACTAAGTCCGAATAAGAGAAGAGGACAAATAAAAGACTACCTTCTAAATACGTTATAGGTATTTTAAATATATAGTAATATCTTTTAGGCTAATAAATACCCCGGCTACCTTCTAGGTCTATATTAACTATATTCTAGTAGGACTAGTAGATATAATGTATATTATATACCTCGATAATATTTTAATCTTCTCTAATACGGAGGAGGAATATAAGGTATATATTTAGAAAGTATTATAGAGATTACGTAAAGTAAAGCTTTTCTATAATCTAAAGAAGTACGAATAGTATACTAGGTCTATAGAATACCTAAGGTATCTAATTATACCCGAAGGAATCTCGATAGACCTAGAAAGGATTAAAATTATCTAAGAATAGTCTATACCCTATACTATACGCGATATTTATATATTTATCGGCTTTATAAACTATTATCGTCGTTTTATTAATAGATTTAGCCGAAAAGCGCTTCTACTTACCTAAATAATATAAAAGACGCCCGGAGCTACCCGAACCGGGCGAGCTATAAGAAGGGAGGAAAGCTAACCCCTAGATATAGGTCTAGAGGGAAGAAAGGTATAGAACGAGCTAAAAGGCTTATTTACTACGATACCGATCCTTACTTATTTTAAGAGGGGACGAGAAACTAGGGTAGAGATTAATATCTTAAGAGACGTAATCGTAGATATATTAAGCTAATTAGTACCTAATAGTAATAGAAAGACCTAATAGAGGCCTATTAACTTCTACTTAAGAAAATTAGTTATAGCCGAGTATAATTATAATATATACGACTAAGAACTTCTTATAATTATTAAAAGTTTAACCTATTAGAGATATTACCTTAATAGATAGTTTTTCGAAGTACTTACGGACTATAATAACCTAAAATAGTTTATAAAGACGAAATCTCTTAATTAATATTAAGTCTATTCCTATTTAGTACTATTAAAGTTCGATTTTATTATTAAATACCGATTAGGATCTATAAACCCGGCGGATAGACCCTTATATCGACCTAATTATATTATAGAGGTAAAAGAACTAGTATAAAAATAAAATAAGTTTTTTATTAAGCTAATATAAGATTTACTAAGTAGGAGTCTATAAAAGACTAGCGTTCTTATTACTACTATTACGCGAGCTATAACGGCCTAAGAAAAAACTAATAAAATAAAAAGAGCTATTTATTACTTTTAATATAAAGACTTAGCTTAGAAGGAGATAAAATACTATCGAAAGACGTCGACGAGGAAGAAAGAAGATAACTTAGAAATAGAGGAGAACTCCGACGACCTAGATAACTTAATAGACGTCGAGAGTAACCTTAACGAAGAGTCGGAGGTAAATAAAGATATAGAAACTCCTATAGACTCTAAAGGTAATAAAACGTACTAAAATAGACCTAAACGCCTTATAACGATAGAAGAAATAGCTATAGTAATTTAAGAGTACTACGATATCCCTCTATTTAACTATTTTAGCGTAATAAGAATATTAGCTAAGCTATAGAGAAAATATATATAGACTAAAATAATAGAAGTAGTAAGAAAGTATATCTACGACTATATATACTATAATAAAGTAGTCGCCCGTCGTTATAAACTATACGGGCTATTATAACTATTACTAATCCCTAGTAGCCCTTAATAAGAGGTTACGATAGATTTTATTACTAAACTACCTCTAAGTAAAAATAATAGGGTAGTATACGACGCTATCCTAGTCGTAGTATATTATTTCTCTAAAATAGTATACTATATCCTAGCGTAAAGCGATTAGAATAGTATTAATTTAGTCTAAGCCTAGATCCGTAAGATTATCTAATTATATAGTACTCCTACTATAGTTCTATCCGATCGAGGTCTAATTATAAATACGAAGTATTAGAACTCTTTTAATTACTATTTAAACTTAAAAAGGGTTCTTACTTCTATATACTATCTATAAACTAATAGTTAAACCAAAAGATAGAATTAAACGCTAGAATAATACCTAAGATACTATTATTACGTTAAATAAGATAATTAGGCGCTATAGATATTCTTAGTAGAGTTTATATATAATAATAGTATATATTCGACTATAAAGTAAATACTATTCTATATCTATTACGGATTTACGCTATAAGGCGTAGATTAGCCTATTCGGCCGCTTAGCGACGGAGAATCGCCCCGTAGGTATATAATAGCTACTAGATTAATTAAGATTAGGGCCGAATATACCCGAAAACTTAAGGCCGCTAATAAATACTAATAATAACTCTAAAATAAGAAAAGAATACCCCTTAAACTAGAGATAGGGGACTAAGTATACGTTTTAATACGCTACTTTAGATCTTATCGCCTAAAAAAGAAATTAGACTAGAAATACTTAGGCCTAGGTATAGTAATAGAAAAAATTAGAATAGTAGTCTACTAAGTAGACCTACTAGGTACCTTAGATATCTATCTAGTCTTTTATATATCCCTACTAGAACTATATAACCTAAAGGAATCGCTACTATATCTAGAAGGCCTAGCTATAGATATACTCTAATAAGTAGGAGATAATATCTACGAAATTAATAAATTAATTAATAGAGAACGAGATAAAGACGGAAATTAGCGTTATCTAGTTTTTTAGAAAGGTTATCTACTAGAAGAGAACTCTTAGGAACCTAGTATAAATATAAGCGGAAATATACTTAAAATATTCTATTTAAAGAAAGGAATCGCTCTAAGGCGCTAAAAGGCGCCTAAAAAGTCTAAAAAATAACCGCCGGGTCGTTAGTTACTAAGAAGGGGGATAGTAATAAATAGAAAAGCCTATTAAGAATAAAACTATTTTAATATACCTTCTACTATTAGTAATATATTTTAAGAAAAATATTTCTAAGTTAGATTTTCCCTAAGGCCGAAGGGCCTAGGGTTTTTACTAGTAGAAATATTCTTAGTAGTAGTTTAACGGTATTAAGAAAAGGAAGAGATAGTATAGTTAGTTATATTTAGTTATAAAAGGGTAAAGTTAGAGGTAATCGGTAAGATTATAACTACCTAAGAGCTAGAGTTTTCTAATATCCTACCGGACGAACTAGCTAGGCGTAAACCTATTCTAAACGCCGAAATTTATAGTCGGGTATTATAGAAAAGACCTACGTTATACCAAGTACCTTATTCCTTAAGGAAGAGGGATAAATTCCGCCTAAATATACCCGAAAAGGCCTAAAGTCGCTATATTATACTAAATAACTAGTAAGTAAAGTTAAAGGCCGTCTAATACTCCCGATTCTTCTTCGATTTCTAAGCGGAAGATATATTATAGAAATTAGTACTATAAGCGCTATTAAACTCTTTAAGACGAGTAGCCTAGATCTAATAGCTACTACGAGGAATAGGTCGATTTGTATTACCACCGCGACTACGATTTAGTACTAAACTACGCCTAATAGGTACCCGCTCGCTATTAGAGGTAGATTCTTCCTCCCTCTTAGCCTTACGACGGTACTATTACTCTATAGCCTTTTTACGGGCCTTCTTAAGCTTAAGATTAGTCTTAATAGTATATCGTAGATTACTAGGGGTCTAAATATACTAATTAGTACCTAAATATATCTAAAAGGTCCCTAATACTACTTATACGCTCTTTCTTAGGAGAAAGGAGATTAGAAGACTCGTTACTAGTCTTATTATTAGAATAGTTCCGTTTTAATTTCTTTTAGAGACTCTTATTATCTCGGTAACGACTATAGAATATAATACCCGTCTAAGTATACCGATTATCTAAAGTAAGAGCTCTATTATACCCTTAGAATTTATCGGAGAATAAACTACCCCCTCTAGAGTATATTAGCTAAAAATCCGACTAAATATACCTAATAGTACCTAAAAGGAACCTACTTTTTTAAATCGGCTATAAGCCGATTATATAGGCTTATTACTTCCTTATTAGCTTAACGACGCTACCCCTAGGTCGCTACGGTAGGTACTTCCTCCCGAGAATAGATAGAGGGTACCTAAGTAGCTAATATAGATAAGACGTCCTCTAGAGTACCTATAGTAGTAGAGTCGAAGGAAACTAGTATATTAGGGTCGGTATTAGTCTCTTTCTAGCGCGTAATAATACGCTCCTACTCCCTCTTATAGCGATGGTCGAGAACCTCCTAGTTAGGGCTTAAAACGATTTCGATTTAAGCCTCGATACGTTTAAGGCTACGAAGGTACTTTAGAGGAACCTAATAGGGTTAGTTATAATCTAAAAGCGCCTAAAAGCGCCTAAGGGCGACCTACTACGAAATAAGAAGACTATTTATATAAGTAATCCTTATAATACTTCTACCGGCGACCCTCGAACTTATAGGAGTCCTATTCGTTATCGTTCGGGTCGAAAAAGTACTACCGGGCTTAACTAATAACGTCTTCCTCTATTATAATAGTAATATAGGAGATATACGGTAATTCGGTATATACGCCGTCCTTAAGGATAGCTTTAAGCCGATAGTCCCTAATAGAACGCTTCTTAGGAGTACTATCTATTCTAGGGGAGTTACGGAGCTAATTCGGGCGAAAAAGGAACTAAAGAGTATAAAAAGAGGAAATCTACGCCCGTTAGCGCCTAAATACGCCTAAAACTTCCTAGGGAAAGGATAGAATACTTACCTAGAAATGTAGTAAAGAGATATTAGGGAAAGAAAATAGAAGGTTAGACTGGGGATATCTATAGTTAAGTACTAAGACTTCTGTTTACTACTAAGGTTATATAACCTACTAGCGCGGCGGCCGTATAACGTCCTACTAGTTAAGGTAAGAGAAAAGTGAAGCCCTCCTAAAAGCCTATATAGAGGTCCAATTCTAAGCCAAAATAGGCCCAAACGGGACCAAAAGAGGCTCGGGGGTAGTTTTCATCTCCAATAGGGTGCCAAGGTCGCTTATAGAACTGGCCCAGACCCGAGCAACTCTAGGATCAGCAGAGGGGCAAGAAATGGGCCAAACGGTGCCCGAAAAGGTTTTTTGGACTTCTCGGGTCGAGGAGTCCCAAGGAGGGGGATAATGTCAGGTGTCGGCCCCTAAGGGAGTCACCTGATAGCCTTATATATCTCCCGGGCGGATCGTACCCCAGAGGGGTAGCGATTCGTCTCGTCTACACCAGAATGCTACCATTTGCTCCCAACTAGGGAACTTGTCCTCTACGTTGCCTTTTGAGAACCCATTTCCTGACAGCTAACGGGTTGGAGTGGAATGCCGTTCTGGGGAGGGGAGCCAACAGGCGCGATGTGATTGTGCGAGTTCATTTGACGGTTTGAATTGTGTGAGTGCTTGTCGGAGGCAGGTAGGTAGGACGGCTACGGTGCTTAAGTAGGCTGGGAGGAGGCTCATCCATCAGGCGAGGGCCTGCAGAATGGAAAAATACGAATCCCTTTGCGAAGAGTACTCCATACGGAGTCCTGCAGTAGCGACTCTGCGAGGACGAGACAGCCGCAAGACAGTGAATAGGCGAATGGGTCGCGGGTGGCGGCCCTCCTCGCGCATCACTGGACGGAGTGCTCCGTACGGAGTACTAGGCTGAGCAGGGCGAGTCAGGACCGCTTTGCCAGCCGGGGCTCTCATCTTCCCGGTTCGTGTTCGCGGTTTACAGTTTCCCCAGTGGAGGGCTATGGAGGGTTGTGGAGGCTGCACCGCAGGACACGATATCCAGTAGTGTATAGTACAATACAGCATGGCACTCGCCACGCCCTCTGTTGCCCTCGCAGTCGGGCCGTGACGCCTCAGGCAACGACTGCGTTTCAAGTTATTCCGCGAGTTTGACGACGCGATGGCTGCTGCTCATTCGATAGAACAGTACAGCATGGTATGTGCGCATGGCGTCGCTCGGCATATTCCGTTCAGCTGTTCAAGCGAGGGCGCAAGGCGAAAATCGACGTCTTGTGTGATTACTTTTCTACAATAACAACTAATTTAAAGACACAATCACAGTCTCCGGAACCGAAACTATGCGCTCATGAATCTTTTAAGCCAAAAACCAGTGTTCCGTGAAGATGCCAAATCGCACTCGACATCAATGGACAGAAGGAGAAGTCTAGAGCCGCCACTCTTTCAGTCAGCCTCAGCCCGTGTCAGTGACCGGATCAGGCAGCATATGCTAGCGCAGCAGGACGTTTCCCACACTGAGAGCGAGGCGCTGTTTGCTGGGCTACAGCCAACTAGTTGACTCCCAGGCCCCCGCTCTTGAAACTGGAGCGGTAACCTCACCAACTATCCAACTCCGTCTATGTCCACTTCTCCCATCCCTCCCACCTAGCATGAGCGGGCTCGATGTCGCCGCTGCCACGGCGCAGATGCTGGGCGTGGCCGGAGCAATAGTCACAAAGTCAGCGAAACCGCCATGATCGGAAGGCGATTAAGCGTCCATCATGGCCTTTCTCGGTTGTGAACCCGTCCTTGACTGCTGACATCGCTTCAGACTCGTCCCTTTCCTCGCCGATACGAAGTATACCGACCAGAGCATTCGCACGCTCAGGCAGGACCTCGAGGACTTCCGGACCGTCATCCGCAGGGTCGAGAAGACGTTTGGCCTCAGTAGTAAGCATCCACTCGGCTCGGAGAGCCTCCGCAAGCTGCATGAGCACCTGCGAAATGGCAGGGGCCTGCTCGAGGAGCTTCGTGGGGAGCTCCCAGACGTCCCTGCCGAGGACCGCAACATAGCCGTCCAGTTCATCACCCAGATGAGACAGCTCGTCCGTTCGAAAAGAATCTCTCGCATGTGTAGCAGCGTGATGGAGATGAAGCTGGCCTTGCAGCTGTGGATCGAGATTGTTGCAGCGTAAGTGCCATCCTCGTGCTACCGTCGCTACTTAAACTCACCAACTTCCCTCAGGGAGGAGGTGCGCGGATCCAAGCAACAGCAAGAGAAAGACCAAGTCATGGTGGATCAGCGACTCGGCCATCTCACGGTAGCGGTCCACTCACTGCACGAGCTGCTGCTGGCACAAACCGATGATCCCGGCGTGTCTGCGGCCGAAAGCAACGTTCGGCGCAACGCCAAAGAATGTCTCGTCCAGGCAGAATCTGTCCACCAAGCATTGAGCACCACCGGACCCACTAGATCGTCGATGCACACAGAATCAATCTCAGCCTGGGGCGACGAAATGCTTCCAAATGAGTTTCGTTCCCGGGAATCGGCAAGCAAAGCGGAACCCACTCCTGATTCAACATCGTGGAGCAAACGGGCGCACGGTGAGGACGAGTGCCTCACCGAAAAAATGTACAGAGATTTGATCGACGACTGCGTACGTGACGTGCGCCGGTTCCGCGGTAGAAACGACCTCGATTCCGCCGCCGCCGCCCAGTACGATGCCATCAACTACTCGCTAAAGCGGAAAGTTCACCACGGCATTGATTTCCACAACGAACGAGACATGAAGATGACGTTGGCTGATCTGCATATAGCGCGGCAGTACTACTCTAGTGCGTGCGAGATCTTCGAAGAGCTATTAGAAGAAGATAAATTGGACTCTGCAGAAGCCTTGGCACTGAATTATAGTCTGACCCACGCGTACTTCCAGGACAACAACCTCGACCGCGCGCTCCATCACGCGAACGAGGCCTACACCGGTCGTCTCAGGGACCTTGAGAGGGGTAACCCTCTCATCATCGCAACGGTCCGCCTCCTGCAACAGATTTGGGACGCCAAAGGCCAGCCAAGGGAAGCCCGCATTTACGCGAGAGAAGCCCTACAACATCGCATCCTCCAAAACGACGCCTCAGACGCCGAACTGGAAAGGCTCGTGACCGAAAAAGAGGACCCCAAAGCCATCCCGCGCTTCCTCTCCGCCCTCGACGCGGACGTTCATGACATCGAAGCCGTCGCCCTCAAGAGCTTCCACCACGCCGTCGCCCTGAACAATCTCGCCGTGGCTAAGGAGCTCTTCGCCTCCATTCCCGCCGTCCGCAAGCACCCGGACCTTCCCAACGCCCTGGGCACCACGCCGCTCATGTCCGCGACGGAATGGGGCCACACGGACATGGTCGCGTGGCTCCTCGCCACCGCCGAATGCGACGTTAATGTGCGGGCGTCGCACGACTTGAGCGACAACACGGCACTCATGATCGCTGCGGGGCGGCAGTCCGCGCCGCTGATCAACTTACTCCTCGCCCACCACGCTAGCCCCTCCGACCACAACCGCTACGGCCGCACGGCGCTCCACCACGCGGCGAGCGTGCCGGCGCGCGACGCAGCCGCCATCGCCGCGCAGGTCGCCGTCGTACGCGCCCTCCTTGGCGCTGGCGGCCCGGTGCTGCTCCGCAAGAAGTGCAAGGCGAGCAAGACGCCGCTGCACGATGCGGCCGAGGCCGGGAATGCGGCGATCGCGGTGCTGTTCGCGCAAGAGGGCGCCGCTCTCGAGGCGCGCGACGTTGGCGGGCGCACGCCGTTGTTCGCGGCGATCGATGCGGGAAAACCGGAAGCGGTGGCGGTGTTGCTCGATGCAGGAGCAGATTGGGATGCCAGGGATAAATTTGGGAGGACGACCTTCCAGGCGGCGCGGCAGCCCGTTGGCGGATCAAAGAAGATGCGGAAGATGTTGAAGAGGAGGAAAAAGGAGGCAAGAGGGAATGCGAAGCTGGACCCCGCGTGCGACCCCACGGGCAGGGGTACGGGCGCGGGAACTGCCAGCCGTATCGGTACGCTCGACGACATCGGCAGCGGAGCCCCCGGCGCGGGCAACGGTGCGGAAGCAGCCGTGTCCCCGTCCGCCTTGGGCTCGACAAGGCGTAGCTCGGCCCAGAGCGCGGCGAGCTCGCTCGTCCACGTGACGCTGCCACTGGCGGCACCGGCGCCGGCGTGGAAGGTGGCGATTTTTGCGGGCCGTGAGGAGCACGCCGTTGCTCGAGGCATGGCGGCCGGGTCCATTGGAGCAGGACAGGGCTTGGGGCTGACGGCGGGTAGCACGGCAGGAATAGAGATGGAACCCAACACGAGGGTCAGGGCTATGTCGATGGCGATGTCGACGGCGACAACTTGGGGGGCCGGGGTTGGTAGGCTATTATCGGGGGTTTAGGGGAGGAATGGTTGGATTAAGACGGTTAGGAGGTATTATAACCCTAGAGCCAGAGGGGAAGGAGAGGTACTCTGACGTGGCTAAAGATATTGGTTATTGCTTAGTTAGTAATCTAATATTACGTCGTAGGAATACGCCAACATAGAATATAGGTAATAATTAGTATAACTATTTAAGAATAGTTAAATATCTATTAAATAAGTAGTCAGAGTTCTATAAGGTATAGTATATATTTAATATATTCTATCGAATGAGTAGCAGCCATCGCGTCGTCAAACTCGCGGAATAACCCAAAAAGGTGATATAAAAAGGTATTTCGTCCCGAATACCTTAAAACGCAAGAAGGTTGTTGGTTGCAGTCATTACCTATGATTGCCTGAGGTTCACGTCACGGGAATGACTGAGGGCAACGGCCCGAGACTAATGAAAGAGGGCGAGCCGCATGGCGTGGGCAACGGCCAGAGCCTCAGAGAGAGCGTGGCGCGTGCCGCTAGGAAGATAGGTATAACGAAGAATATATCGATAATATACTAATAGAATAGATCTAGATCTATTTTTATATATATTTAGTTATTATAAATTTTAGGAAGTATAAAACGACATAGAATAGGGCGGTATGTAAACTAGGTAAAACAAGCTAACAGGGTTATGGGGTTTAGGCTTAGTACCCTAGGTATAAGTAACTCCAACAGTGGCGATAGAAAACACCCAAAAACGGAGCCAAAGGTCCCCGGACATAGAGTTACTGTGGTAAACATGTCCCGGGCCGTAATAGTGCGATATGATCGACAGTGCATCGCAAAGAACACCACCACGTCCCCAGCATGGCTGCTTCTCCACCCACGCATATGCGTCGAAGCTCTACAGAAATTCTATCTCCACGCCTACATAATCGTTCTTCCCGACCACCACACCTTGCCTCGTCCGCCAACCCAACCCATCCAAGAACTAGCTCTCCATCGCATCCGCAAACTAAACCTCGCCCAAGTCAAACCCAAATGCAGTAGCTGGAAATACAGCAACACCAACAACGTACTCCACGTCACCCTCGAAACAACCGACGAAGCAACAACAACTCTCCTCCACGCTTTCTAACCACAACAGGGACGAACTACCTTGCGCGAACTCGTCCTGAACTTGCATGTCTACGAGTGCGCGCTGATTCCGCCGACGGGCCTCTTTGATTGGATTCGCTTCTTTACCGAGTTCTTTGAACGCGTTCCACACGGGTTGCAGTGTCTTCGTTTTCAGATTACGAATGGGCTTGGAGAGGGAGATTTGTGGGATTACCATAGGCGGGTTATGGATTCGCTGAAGACGAAATGCTTGCAAGTTGCTCGGTCGAAGGTTGGGCGGTGTGAGGGAGGGGGAAGAGGGGAGGTTATTGTGAGGCAATGGGGAAGTGGGGTGGAGCGGGCGTCTGTTTGGAAATGTTAGGTTAGCATTGCCGTGTGAGGATGTTGAGTTGTACGTTTGAGCTTGTTGTGGATTGAATGAAGAATTTATTCGTGCTCTATACAAGATATTACCAACTATATTCGTCACGAAATGTAAGATCGCAGGAGGATGAGGAAGAAATGCGCATCGACTACGTGAGTTTCGGCGACACTGTATCCACGGGGCTGTTTCGTGGCAACAGGCCGCTTTCTATAGTACAATCGCATCTCCCCTCTCCACTGGGTCCGCTCTTCTCGCCATGCATCTGATTTCCCAACCTCCTTTTCCCTATTCCCCCAGACCAGGGGGCGGTATTGGGCCGTAAGGTTCTTCGAGGACGACACCCACATCCTCAATTGCTCGGACATGTTCTTCCGTAATTTCATCCATCTCAGCTAACACTTGCTCCATTCTGTCGTGAAAGTATCCGTTCACGAATCCCTGAAAGGTGCCGTCGAACTCTGCTTCAAACTCGATCATTAAAGTGTCGAGCTTTTCAATGAGAGCCCTATCCTCGTCGTGAATTTCGCGCACCTCTTCTTCTGGCATCCGAATCCACCCGTACCACCGGAAGCAGGAAAGCTCATGGCACGTATGCCGAATACCCAGCCTTTCAAAAGCGAGGACGCGGAGGACGGCAAGACCGAGTTGAGGTTGTTGTGCAACTATAGGCTCCATGAACTTCGTGAGATGGTCTAGGACCACGGGCCAAGAGGAGTTGATATCGGCTAGACAGGGTGGGTTTTTGAACAACGTCATTTGATCATATATGTGCTTTCCCAAGTTCGAGAACTTGGCAGCACAAGCGATAGGTAGGCAGCCGCCGTGTGACGAACAGGCGCAATGACACCTGTCGAGGCAGTTCTTGGCAAACGCTTTTGCATGAAACTCATGCAAGCTAGCCTTATGCAAGCTCTCCATAGCATCTAAGCCATTTCCACAGCGGAAGAAAAAGACACTCAGACTAGCGCAAATGAGGTGGGCTGGCGTAGATCCAAAACCAGGATGGACATAGTCCATTCTGGCTCCCTTCATCTCAAGCCAGCGTAAAAGCATCATCTTGTCAAAGGTGTTGTGGACGGCGAGGAGTCCGCCAAAGAGGAGATAGCTAGCTTGGTTCCAGAGAGGGGTACTTCGTGTGTTTCCATAGAACGGATTTGGCAACTCAATATCGATACCCTGAAATCCAGCATCGTATAGTTCGGTTGCGAAGTCTAACGACATTTTTCGGTCCCCGAATGTGACGCCAAATTCAGACCGGGAAATGCGGTATTTTGAGACCTGGTGAGTTAGTCGATCAAGAACTCTTTGATATATATCCGTGTCTCCATATCCCACGACCCATGATACCAACTCAGCTGATATATCAAAGCCAGCATCAAGGAGAAGGGTTACGGATTCATTGTTTTTGTGAAGGAATGCGCTCCACAGAGTTGCCGTTCTGCATATGGTGGTAAGGACTGCATAGTTATAGGTTTGAAGTAGAAGTTGGAGTCCCTCAGTCCAATCTGCCGATAGAATCAATAATCGCATGATTGCTTGTTCGTTAGTTATCATCGAACGTTCGTATCTGAGCAGCGCATGTAGTCCTGGGCTCGATCTTTGCATAATGGCAACTTCCAATGGGTTTCCGTTGAATGCTAATTACATTAGCTGATACCGACAATGAACAGGATAATGGCGGCTTTTCACCTTCACGAGTAGACTCCCTGCCTAAAAATTTAGCCATCGTCTGCGTCTCAATTACGTACAGCCAGTTGGGATATCTTCCAAACCAATGATCATCCCACTGTGCACCGGTCTCAGCGAGAAAAATGGCTAGATATTCTTGTCCTTCGACGTTCGTGTCCCAAGCGCATTCCAGAAGCACATCTAGTGCAGATCCACTCTCACTTTAGCCGTTAGCAAATGTGTTCAAGCTTTAGTACCCATGCCAGCTAAATACTTACTCTTCATCGTGCATTGGAATGCCAGAATCAATGAAATATTGAAGAAAATTGCGCATGTCTTCCACGCTATGGTTTTCACGCACTTCCTTCCTGTTAATCAAACTGCATGCCGCCTACCATGCGGTTAGTAGATCGGCGGATATGACGAGTAAAAATCTTACATGAAGGTATGTCGCTCCAGATTCATATCTGTCCAATGGATGCGCACGTCCACACCGAAACAATGTATCCATTTGCCGTTGGACATAACTCAAAACTCTAGCTGGGCCTTCGGCGAGAACTGGCAACCTTTTTAGATCATAATCTGGCCACCAGTAGAGCCTTAGGTATTCACACGACGGATGACCGAATCCTATCCATCTGCTTGCGTGTAGACCAAAGCTTATGGACATACCACCCGCACCTTGCTGAGATGTCATGCTTGCTTGGATTAGTGTTTTCATATACTTGCCATATACAGTAACATAAGCACCGATTGTATTAGTACCCGAGGAGGCACCCGAACACGGACAAGATCGGCGATGTCCACTGTTGCGCCGCCGGTAAAACCCAAAGGTGCTGTAAAATGGTATTGACAGCTTCGGCGAGGTCGACGTACATGAGCATTTACTTTATACGTTAGTGATTGTTTAAGAAAGTAAGGAAGCTTAGAAGGTACATTGGTCTCTTACGGAGTTTCCACGCAGGTTGTATCAATGAGGAATGGGGTTCAAGTCCTTCCTTCATTACACTTGGCGCCGGGAATTCACGCATCTGTAGACAATGATTCATGTGGCTCTGAAAACTCATTAGTCTCTCTTTATGTATGTGCTAGACAACCGCTTTACCATTTGTCTTTCCATCGTCTCCATACGGGATGAGAGGTCCTCGAGATTGCCCTGCGTTTGGATGGACGAGGACTGGGTTTGCTGACTATGAGACAGGGCCAACTCTTGAACTGATTGGAGAAGCTCGAGCCCGTGTATTTGCCGGTTCTTCAACTGATCGTTTTGGTGCTGTATGAAGGTAGCCCTCTTCTCAGCTCGCTCATCCAACCGGATTGCGGTATCACTGAGACCATTAATATATATTGGAGACCAAACATTTGCGAATACTCACAGTTGAAGCGCACTCAGAATAGTATCCAGGGTAGTCTGGATGTTGCTCACGTTACTACTCATCTCGTCCAAGGTCCCTTTTCGGAAGGGGAACATGGCCTTTTCTTTGACAAGCCTAAACCGAGATTTTTCCGTGCCAGGAATGTGGAATTTACTGCATTGCTCAACTAGGAGCCGCAACTTCTCTAAGGCCTCTTCGCACGACGTTATAGTTATGCGTACTTGTTCCGAGATGGTGTTGTTGTCCAGTTCAAGCTTGCGCACTGGGCCTTCAAGACCTGCCAGTGTACCATTCAAGCGCTCAATTCGATGTACAGTTTGTGCGATGTTACTATCGAATGCTTTGAAATGTCCATAGTACTTTGATAAGCTTTGGCAGACTTGGATCGTAAGTGAGACGACTCCAACTATTCCTCCCGGATCCATGATGAAGGGAGGTTTTGAGGATGGGGAGATCAATGCGACGAAGATATCGGCATCCAGTGGGGAATTTTTTAATTGGAAAGAAACCAGTTGAAATGCCTGGTTACGTGAAAAGGTTAGCCTTGTGCACTGCTGCCTGTTCAAGTTACGCCTAGTATCCACGGAACATGGTGCATTAAAGCCAATGATTTTCGGGAGATCACGCACCGACCATTAGCAAACCCCGTATGGCTGTAGGCCTCAAGATGGTTTACAACGAATATCACTTGCTATACTTGACTTCACGAGAGACGCTGCCGGAGTTGAGAGTCGCTAGTAAGTGCCGGAGGAATTGCATGTAAGGAATCGGGTTTTTTGAGAGCTGGGGATCTCAAAATGAGTTGGAGGGTGTAAGCTGATATCTACTAGATCACGACGTTGCCCTGGACTGATTTCAGCCTTGTCTCTCAGCGCAACCTACGTGGCAGTTTGTGGTTGCTGGCTCGGTTATTAGCCGGAACTTAAAGTTTTTGTCGGTTCGTTTACGAGAAAATTCTTTCTAATATATATTTACTTAAGTTTGTAGAGCCTTGCCAATCGACTTACTGCGCGGCCTGACTCTAATGGCTGCCATGCGTCGTATAATTCGCTTTCGCGGTTCACCTTTGAGGTCATATTAGCACCACACGGCGAACGGAAAAGATCGACGAGAAAATTAAAAAAAAAATGGCATAAGGAGGGCAAGCCAGCCCTGGTCACAGTCAAACAAGGCTGAGCAGTTTGCCAAGCGAGCAGGCTGCTTACACGCGTTTATCACCGGTCAACGTCGAGAAGCGAACGAATGCTCTATCGTGCTATCAGGCAGTGAGACATTTTCCGACCGGTGAGATGCAGTTCTGGAGGGGTCCCCGGTTAATTTTTCACCAATAAAAGAGCTGAGGTTGCGACAACATACGTAGTGACAACGCAGCAGTATACAGCACTAATTGCCGCCCCCAAATAGGCACTTACTGGCACAAACAGCTTTTAATATAGAGAAAGTAACTGCGGCTATTTAAAAAAGTCTCTAGCTGATTTCTCATTGCTTGCGTTCAGTACAAATCGCAATGTGCGGAGACATCAAGATCGACGACATTCCCGTTCTTCTCGAGAGCCCGCGTTTGTCCGATTTTTCTCTCGGGCGCATTATCTGTAACTCTCATGTTTCTCATGGGCAGGCCTATTCTCAAGAACGCTCATGGTTATTTTCAGAGCTGAAGCATATCACACCGGTAGCTTCCCGCAGCCTCAAGAACGAACCCCAGATAGTGCATCAAACCTCGGACTTGAGGGCCATGCGTACACCAAATTAACACAAAAAGATTCTATTCGGCTTCTGCGTATCGAACGGAGACCAACAGTCCGCTATAGTGTGAACTTGAACCGACAAGGCTATCTCAGCCGTCCCATCCCTACGAGGCCATATCGTACGTCTGGGGAACCAATCCAAAGCGGGTCCAGATATCGAGTCATTCCGGACCTCTTAACGCTACTTAAAATCTTGGTGATACCTTGCAATGATTGCGTCTTGCAGACCGGCCTAGATATATTTAGGCGGATGTAATCGGTATCAACCAAGAGGATATAGAAGAGAGAAACGAACAAATGCGCCTGATGCGAACCATCTACCAACATGCATCCCAAGTCCTGATTTGTGCGTTCTCCGCCCTTTACGACGTTGTCTCAGGCATTGCTTTAGAGATGAAAACACCATTGCTCATGTAGCGTACAAATGGAACGGGGTGATCTCCCTATCCATTCCGCACCTTCCCGGCCATGACAAGCTCCGAGTTGACTCGCCACTGTGGGCGGCAGTAGCAAAATTGTTCGAAAACCCACGGTTCTGGTGTGTTTGTGGCAGACAGGCCAAGGAGCCCAAATATTCTATCTCTTAGATCCGTGGCTTCGAAATGTCGCGTGACAGCAACTAAACGGGAGAAAGACATACTCTGAGGCTCAATGTCCGCCTCTCCTTGGGAGATCTTGTACATGAGACATGCGTTGAAAATACCGTCCATCTTGTATTGCTGCAAGATCTGGTGATCATGAGCTTGCATGCAAACGGCCGCAAGTCCAACCCATCTCCAAGCCATTTCACACTCGCCCCATATGATCGATGCCGACGGTGCCAGAGCAACCTATTGCGCTCTATAGTATATAAAGTAGCAGGTCTAGCGCTAAAGGCGTTAACTACTAAATTAAGCGTATAAAGAGAAAGGATAGAGAAGGCGTTAAAAAGCGTTAGGTTAATATAGGTCTTAAGAATATAGTAAGTATGAAGGAAGGTGATCGCTGTGTGATTTATACGCCCGGTAGAGGCGGATAGGGGAAGGCGAACATGGACGATCGAGAAACAGAGGATGGAGAAGCTATTGGTGGTGTAGATGCAAAGGCCTGGTATCTGCGAGCCGCGGGAAGTGTCGCTACCATGATGAGCGCGCAGGCGGAGTCCAACTGAGGACCGAAAACATTGAAGAGGCCGTCATTAAATGAGCAAAACGACACCCCAGCACAGAAGAAGCGGTGCGCCGCGACACTTTCCAAATTCGTAGCTCCCGACTCACAATCCCCCAAACTCCAGCGTCCTTGCGCCGACGCTGCTAACGCTAATTTGATTGCCGTGGTGTAGCTCTCAGACGCGTTAGCATCGTCCTCGCCGGCGCCTGCTCCCATCTCGGCGGCATTGTCGGCTTCGCATCGAGATTCGTCGCAGGCAAGATCGGAAGCACAGCACGTTTCTCCTCCACCAAAACAGCATTCTCTTCCGCGAGCGCAAGCCGACGCGATGAGTTCGTACCCCGGATCGCCAATCCGCCACCCGGCAGCGCCTCCAACAAACCCAACTCCAGACTGCGCTTCACCCAGTTCACATCCGGCCTGATGGCCTTCGCGGACGCAAGACGTTTGGCATCTGGGTCCAGGCTGTACGAAGATGCCAGCTTCTTCAGCGCCGCGGCATTGGGATTTGTGGTATACCAGCGGTCGTCCGTCAGAAGGGCATAGCCCGGGTCCTCAGAAACAATAGCTTCAGGCCAGCACGGATTCTCTTTCAGGCCCCAATCGTTACCTGCGGACGGCCTTGTGGCGCCGGCGAAGTCGAACACCACCGACAAGACCGCGCGCGTGAAGTCAACCTCCCAGAACTCAGTCGTCGACTGCCCGTTCACCCGCTTGTTCGGAGTGCCCTTGAACTTGACCAGTTTTTTGTTGAACTCGGCACCTATCTTCTGGCCGTTGCCTTCTCCACCATCATTCTCCGGACAGAACGCGCGCCAGATACGCTGCGGTACGCCTCCGTTCTCGTTGGAAGGAATCCAGCGGATTATCTGACCTTGACTGTTCGGGATGTTCTGCGGCGCTTTCTTTGGCCAGAAGTAGCCGGGCGGGTATTCATCCGCTTGGCAAACGACAGGCTCATCCCGCCCTTGAAAATCGTACACTCGGTCGGTGAACGCTTGCCACTTGGCGTTGGCATGCTCCTTGTACCAGTCGCGTGTAGCGTAGCCGTCCATGCGGCTGTTCTTGTCGGTACAGGTCAGGTAATTGTTTACCCAGGGGTAGTTCAGCGAGGCCGAGTAGTAGTGGTAGCAGGCCTGAGAGTACAGAGATGCGGTACATGTCTTCTTGATTGTCGTGAGCTGGGGATTGGACTTGGTGATGGAGGTGATGGTCACGCCATTAGTTCCGGTTGGGCGACCTGTTGTAGTCGTTGTGGGGCGGCCCGGGTTGCCTCTATCGCCTTTCTGTCCGCTCCCTTTGGGGATGTTCTTGGGTGGCTCCCAGCCTGCCACACCACCCGCCACGTCTTCGAGGATGCCGAAGATCTCTTTGAGTTTGTCCGGGACGAGACCGGAGCCGCCGCATGGAGCGAGCCAGAAGTCGAATGCGTCTTGAGGCATCTGTGAAGCGTCGTATGCGTAGCCTAGCGTTTTCGCGGCGCTGATCAAGGCTTCTGAGGGAGGATTAGTGGCCACCTTAGCATCACTGAGGTCCAATCATCCTTACTCATGCCAGCGTTGACACCTTCGCCAACTCCAGGGATAGCGTCTAGTCCAATCTCGACCAGCAGTTTCAGTGTCGACATGACTATAAAGCAGCCAATCTTGGAGCCGTCAGTCTTTACGTTTCAAGTGTAATCGGCTATGAACGTACCTGTGCAATAGCAGGAAGAGCATCGATAATGATATTCGCAATCTCGTTCACGAACTGATTATCGCAGCTGCACTTACCTGGGTGAAAACTCAGTCACGTGATGGGACTCTTTCACTAGCTAACAACTTACCTGGGGTGTAAATCAAGTCCGTACTCGCTTCAGCACAAAACGTTAGCATGATGGCACTCGCCTGGCCTCGCTGCGTCATGACTTACGATAGCGCAACCAGGGGATCTCTTGGTCCAGCGGGGTGAAGGAAACACAGCCATAAGATGTTGTTCTCCCGGCTGCCTTGGCCTTCTCGATCTCGACCTTGCACGCATTGTAGCATTGATCCTCGGTCCAATCTCTTCTGGGCGGTTTGAAGATCTGGCAATTCAGCCGCTCTTGCCATCGAGCGTCGCTGTAGTTGAGCCATGAATTCGGATCGGTGATTACCACCGGAGTCTTGGTCGGCGTAGTCGCGCTTGTGGTTGGGTCGGGTGGCGGTGGCGGAACCACGCACTTGTCCTTGTTGGCTGGGTCACGATTGCAGTTCTCCGTGCAGAAGAAGTCGTCACGGAATAGGCACACGTACGAGCATAGCCCTTTGTACTCGCACTCTTTCCCTGGATTCGGGTATCCCTCGCCATATTTGGCTGCACCGGGGTCGATTTTGCGACCCATCATAGCGCAGGAACAGGGACCTGGAGGACAGTAGTCATGACCACAAGCGAACGTGCAAAGCTTTTGGAGATTGCCTTCGCCGGTGCCCGAAATGCAACCTTGCTGCGAGATGGGAACGGGAGTCGCGCTGACCGTGGCACCCCATTTGCCGCCGGTCCATGCGTTCCAATTGTTGATGCCGTTCGTGCAGGTGCTGTCGCTGATTTTTTCGCCCGTGTAGCTCAGTATTCGGCCAGAGTTGGTTATTTCGACTGTTACCGCACCTGATTTACCGTCCATTGACACGCTTCCGTGCCAGAGGCCGATATAATCCGCGGGGTTACTGAGGGGAGTTAGCCTGTTGCCATCTCTGATTAGGGTGCCACATAACTTACGAATCCCATAATGCGTTTACCCAATCGTTGTCCCCAATCTTGACGCGGACTTTGGTGTCTTTGTTGCCAGCGAGAAGGGCCGAGAAGAAGACACGGTCCTCGGCACATTTAGAAGGATTTAACTCGGTCTGCACCTGACTCGCGGTATTGCACGTTGTGCCGCCAGTAGAACAAGATCGCGCATGATTGAGACGGTACCAAACGCTCACGCCCTCCTTGGTGATGGCCGGGGCCCCACCCTTGTACATATCGATGGTATGTGGAAGGAACATACGCCAGGCGTCGTGCGGACGATTGAGCGCGTAGTTGTACGGACCTTCTCCGACGTCGAATGCAATCATGGCATTTTCACGGACAGGCCCGATGTGATGTGATTCTCCATAGTCATTCCACGAAATGATTTGGACGTATTCCGGCCTTGGTTTCGTTAGCTAATGCATGAATCTGGTATAAAAGTCGCTCACTTGAGATACCATACTTGGTACCATCGGTCCCACCATGCATTGTCGCCTCTCCATAACCAGTTTTTATCCCAATGCGGAAGATCTGGAAAGCGTTAAATAAGACGCGTCTCATTGGCTGGGACACACCTACTCGTAAAGAACCATGGCGATACAGGCATCATATACGGCTTTCCACCAGCCTGGCTCAAGAAATCGAGGTAGCTAGCATCGATCTTGGTCGTCATAGCATTGTCGCCCTCAGCCCATCCTGCCCACGAGAAAAGGCCATCTGCAACACCATTCTCCTTCTGAAGTGCCTTCTTCGCCCCCAGCGAAGACCAACTCGGCATAAAGAAGCAGTTTGTTTCCGCCTTGATATCCGGCCAGTCAGGAGCTTGATTCGGGCCTTCGAAGGTACTGACGAGCGGTTTCTCGCCATGATGGTAAAAGTACGCGCGGCTCGTCTTCCGATAATTGATTAGGTCGATGACATCCTGCTTGGGCCACGCCCCGTTGCCCGCGTAGTCGAACGAGAAGAACAGCTTAAAGCCTTTGCTCTCAGCGACAGCGAACATGTAATTTAGGCCATAATCGTTGGCATCGTCATCATACGCAATGTTGAGGGCGAAACCGTCGATGTGTGCTTCTTGCGCTTTCGTGATGTCGTCTTCGAAGTCGGAGTATGCGTAGTTGCCGGTGTTGCCAATCATGAAGTGGGCGAACACGGTGGCTGCATTGACACGCACATAGAAGAGTAGGCTTGCTATGAGAAGCAACAGCAACATATTTAGGATCTTTAAGAATGAAAGACTGTCAAGGAAAGGGAACCTTAAAGAATGCTCTGGGGGTAATCCATGGGCCTTTTAAGACAATCTCGCCATGGACATCGCCAAGGCATTTATTGCTGGATCTATATCATGCCGCATACCCAACACGGGAACTTCGTCTCGAAGTGTTCGAACGGCGAAGGGGTTTCAATCCTTCGGCTTGAACGAGGACCCGAGTTGGGTCTGTCACTGCTCGCACAAGGGATGCCCGAAGCGAGGTTGACAGGCGGCTTTCCCATGGCGCAAGTAGCAACTGGCCACGATACGCGGGTCCCGGTAAGTCCAGAGCCTGGCGCTGAGTATACCCGGTCTGGTAGACGGATGTTCCCTCTAGCAGGGATGCGGAAGTGGAAATAAAGTGCACCGGGTTTGGGCTACACTATTCCTGGATCCCGGGGCGTTCCATACGGGACAGCCACGGCCACGTGGGGATCACGACCCAGGTCTGGAATGAGTTCCGCACTGCACGGCGCGCGTTGGATTTCCTCTTGCGTATTTCGCCCATGGTTCCACCTTAGCGCGGCTGTAGTTTTACTCTATTCAGGGTGATAGGTACGTCTTTGAAATTGGCGGTTAGAAAAGGGTATGGTTTTGTGCAGAGGCCTTACCGTGGGACCCTTGTGGGGCGATCACATGGAGTGCAAAGAAAGCCTTGCGCAGCAATCTTAGGTAGAGGGAGATTATTAATACGAGACTGTCCGTGCAGAGTACATAGTCTGCCGACACTAAAATTGTGTGATCCGTGCCAGGTTGCCGACACTAGTCCCAGACCGCATGGTCGAGGAGAGCCGAGTATCTACCAGAGCGGGAATTTGCCCATAAAGCGTTCGGCGTGTTTTAGTACAATTGCTTTGAATCTGACCACAAAATCTGCCTCACGGGGGGTTCCACCAGTAGAAAGCTTTCCGCAGCATCTCTTGGGCCGCCTCGAACGGGAGCTGCGCAGTGACCGACGCAAGAACACCTCACCCACGGGCGAGTACAGAATACATCGGCACTCAACCCTTTCCGCAAGCTTACTTTGGGATGGCTTCTGACGTGCCACCCTACTCCCGCGACAGCCTCGTCGCAGAGGTTACCTCCTACTACAACTTCCTCACCACCATCTACCTCGCCCCATCAGCAATCAAAACGCCCCCTCCAGAAGGATGGTCTGAGCTAACCCCAGAGTTCCTGTCTCCACTCGCCAAAAATGACAACGTCCAGGACCTCATCCGCCATCTCCCCTTTATCCGCCGGGATGACACTAGCCCCTTCGCCACATTCCACATATACGAGAACACGGCGGCAGTCGACTTCACTGGCGCCCTCGTCAGACGGTTCTTTGGTGCGACGAATCCAAGTACTGCAATTGTGGAGCCGAGCAGAGATATATTGGAACTGCCGGCACATGTGCTTACTTTGGCGACTCCTGCGCAGGGAAGGAATGGATGCTACTTCTTCGTGGATACGGAGCGGGGAGTGGGAATCATTTGTGATTGGCAGAATGGGCCAAGGAGAACGGCGTTGAGTTTGGTGAGTATATGGCCTTCACACATGACCGAGTCATGCTGATCACTCTGCAGGATGCTGATCGAGAGGTGGACGAGTGGAAGTCGCATGCGACATATACGATACCGGACTTCTTTGCGTTCTTGAAGAAGCAATTCCGGGATTTCAATGTGGTGGGTCTGAAACGGTTCGCTGCTCTACATTTTGACTGGAACTGATGTTTGGTAGATTGCAATCAACGAGAGAGAGGTGGAGGATGCTACTGGGCCGGTGCATCCGCCTCATGAGCAAATCAAGGAAATCTATCGACGCTATGGACTGTTCACGCAACAGTACGATAAAGATACTTGTCTAAGAGCTGTCACTGAGGTGGATGAATGAGGCCGACCGTAGAATCCGTCTGGGCAGCACTAACTTATCAGCGCGGCGGGTGCTGCATCACAGTGTTGTAGGAGCTGTGGTTCGACGGGCAAACACACAGTTACAACGGAGTGATAGCATTCTAGAACAAATGAGAAAAGTCTCTGTCTTCAAAGTGGCAACGGTAGAACAAGAGTGGCAGCTGCCAGGCTCGGACGGCCCGAAGCAGCCAGCAGGACCATGTGATGACCTTCTGTTGCGTCTTTGGCAGCGTCCAGCACCGACTGGGAGGGTGCAGGTGCTCGCACACACGTGGGAGACTGCTGTGCAACGGTGCATAGACGTTAGTACTGTTGGCGGAAGTGGCGATAGGCCACTGTTTGGGTCTGTGCTAGCGCTAGCCGCTATATAGGCAGTTCAATCCATAGTTTGATTCCTAGCTGAATGGCCCTACACCTCGCTCCGTGTTGGTCGAGAACCTCCCTTATCGGTGGGGCGCTGTGGTAGAGATAATATGCCGTTTCATCGTCGTCGAGGTCGATACATCCCAGAGAAGCGCGGAATGTGGGACGGTCCCAGTCTGTGATCATGTCTAGGTCTTGGGCCCTTATACCTGCAACTGAAGACATGATGGAGCGTGCGTAGAGCGACGTAGAGTTATCGATCGTTCCGTGGGGTGTCGTGAGTTCAAATGTACGGTGATGAGTTCGATGATGGAGAGACTCACGGCTTATATATCCTTCTGCCAACCCGACGATCTGGACAGCAATGACGACGACATTGCTCTCCAGGGCGCTCTGCCCGCAGGCGGCAGCGCATTCGTAATAGACAACTAAGGTTGGCAATGGCGATAGTAATCTGTTGGCGATCAGTGAGAGCACCAAATTTCATGTGCGATGATCGATCATCGCTTGTTTTTGGCACGTGACTTTAAGATGGTCTGTGTTAAGGAAGCGAGCGTCTACTTGACATCCACATAGTTAGCTCAGGGGCTGTACCGTACCAATGTGGTTAGTCCACGATCCTTGTTCCTACCGAAGGACCGTCGAAAACACACACCTATTCCCTTAATTTAATGGCTATACAATGCACTATCCACAGCCCCGGAAGTAAAACTCGAAAAGAGATCGCACTCACAATGTGGTGGCCCTCACTAACATCGACCCTCGCGCGGAACCAACCACGCGCCTCCACGCGCCTCAGTGCCACCGCCATCGGAAAAATGACCACATCATCGGAACGCAAATCACACAAGAAAGAGTATCCAGGACTCGGCCTAGACCTCCGCACATTAGACGAACGAGGCCCTTGCTACCCTATTGGTTCCCAACGTTGGTCCCAATTACTCCCCGTCCGAGAACTCGCTATGATGAGCATAATGGACAAGCTGACCGACAAACCTGACTGGAACAAAAAGGTCTTCGACGACACCGTTGTGGCTAGGTGGCGCAAAGAGGCGCTCGCGACCCGAAATGACTTGTTCTGGGATGCGGCTACTGGGGGAGATTATTTCGATACAGGGCATATTGCGAGGCCGGATGGGATTGTAGATTCCGAAGTTTTTGACTATGTAGGTTTTCCTTGTGCTGCTTCGTTGGATGGTGTCGTGCTTACTTGCGCGGTCGCGTGGTAGTGTGTCCGGGAGCTCAGAGTGAAGGCACGGTACTTTGAGAAGACTGGGCTTATACCTACCTTGGATGCGGACGCGACTGTAGTTAAGTCAGATAGTCTAGTTGAGCCTGATCTGCACAACGCCTTACGGAAAGCTTTGCAGAAGCTTAAGGGCGAGCAGGCTGCACGACCCGACTGGCACCCGAATTCAGATGATAAGGTAATGGATCTAGTGCACCCCTCGATGTATCCTTTGGTCTACGGGCGCACTAGGGTGTTGCGAGAGGAGCTTGTAGGTGTCGATGATTCAATTGAGAAGTGGGCAGGGAAAGGCGAAATCATTTCAAAGCAGTACCAACAACCTCAGGAGTTCGACATCAAATACGAACTCGGCGATATCATCCAACCCGATCTGTGGTCATACACATATCAATGGTTACCAGCCAACATGGCTTTCGGAAACGATGGCACGGTATGGTTTACCAGTTACATCAACAACCTGCACCCAACAAAACACGCCAAAACGTACCGCGTTATTGAGCAACTCGTCAACAGGGCTCTTCCAGCATGGGAGCAATGTCTGAATCTACTCGAAACATCAGCCTGGCGCCAGAAAAGTCAAGGGCCTGGGCGGACGAAAAGTCGCTTCGGGTATTTCGAAGATCCAGAGTCAGTACCACGACTTCTTCTATTTGGAACGCAGACCGAAAGCGCGTTTGCTTTCAACTAACAGCTTCGTAGCGACGAAAATATAGACAACTGGATCTTTTCCGACCCAGAAGCGGCAAGACGGCTAAAGGAGTATGTCGGAGAAGGCCGCACGGATTGGTCGCGCGACGAGCAATCAGTACTGGAGGAGGAGCTGGGAGTGAAGCTGGATCGGTGTCCGCGAAATCCTCCACCGCCCGAGTTCAAGGCGCTCGACTACTCGCCCAGCGAAAGGCTGCGTCTTACCAGCAGATTCGCGGAATCCGGATTGCAGGTCATTGTCAAGATGGTATCTGTTGAACTCACGCCCGACAAGCCCTATTTCTCGGTTGGAAGTTGGCATATCGAAGGTTGCTTCTCTCCTACATCCCTTCCTTCATGGCTGCTCCGGCAATTCCTAATCCAACACAGGTCAAATGAACGAACACATCTGTGCTACAGCTCTCTACTATGTGGACAGCGATAACATCACGCCGAGCAGCCTATCATTCCGCATGGCGACTAACTCCTACCTTGATGACGATATAAGTGTGGGCCAGGATTCTTACCATTGGCTGGAAAGCACTTACGGTGTCAAACTAGGTTGCGACGGGTCACCCGCCCTACAAAACTACGGCAGCGTGGAGACGAAGCCTGGAAGACTCCTCGCATTCCCAAACATCTTCCAGCATTGCGTCTCGCCTTTTGAGCTTGTTAATAAGTCGAAACCGGGACATCGAAGCTTCATTGCGCTTTGGCTGGTCGATCCCCACCGGCGAATTATCTCTACGGCAAATGTACCCCCGCAGCAGATGTCTTGGATGGCCGAGGAAGCGTTGGGAGCTGGGATTGCGGGAGGTGAGGGTGAGTCGCCGGCAGAGCTGCGCGCTGGCGCGGAGGAAGCGGTCAGAAAGTATTTCAAGCTCACGGATGATGTTCACCCCATGACATTGCGTGAAGCCGAGGAGCACAGGCTCGAGCTGATGATGGGTCGTACGGCTATTAATGATAGGATAGATTCGGAGTGGGGAGCTACGTATAACTTCTGTGAGCACTGAATCCGGACAGTACATCGGACGAGAGTTATCTTAAAGCGTGTGGGATCGCTGTGTCGAAGCTGGTTTCGACGCTAACTTACCCGTGTCCAGTGATGAAAGTGCACCGTGGATCCCAGCGCAACGTAAAGTTACAAGGAAGCGGTGGAACGAGTTTCAGCTGCTCCCTTCGCAGGAGTCGAAGATGTCCATTTTGAACAAATACGAGATAGCGTAATCGTATCCATTTCTTGGACGTAACGGAGGCATAGTTCAAGGGACATGATTAAAGCCCCTTTTTGTTCGACACCGTCATATTATCGGCTAACTAGCCACAAGCTCCATCGTGTGGTCCAAGCTCCCGCCAACGTCACTTCCGTGGCGCGGGGCGGCGCGTCACCCTAACCACCAGAACCTTGCAGCCTACACAACCGCAGAGGGCCACATCCCCTCAACCACCACACACCCTTTTCTTCCACCCAGAACCATCTCCGGCCAAAAAGGACAGCGGGAGAAACAAAAGCAAGCTACACCGATGGAAGTCCTCCGCTCAGAAACTACGCGCCTCCGCCGCACCTTCAACTACCCCTCCGAATCTTCGGACGAAGACGCCGTAGAAGAAGGAATGGATGAACGAGGTACTTAGTCCTCCCCCACACCTCTACCACCTCCAATGCCATACTAACAACCCAGCAGACCAAGAAACCCTCCTAGCAACCCTCTCAAACAAAGATACCACATCAACAAACCTATACACCCGCATCCTCCTCGTCCTCCCACTAGCGCCGATCCTCCTCTACCTCCCACGTCTCCTCGCCCTCTCCAGCATACTCCCCAGTCTGGCTGCTATAGCAAGTCTCCTCGCTAGCGCGTATACACTGTATTTCCTCCCGCTTCCACCGGTGCGGGTTAACCTGACCGATGCCTCGGGGCGGGATCTAAGAAGTTGGTTGGAAGGGAAAGGGAAAGGAAAAGCGACTGCGCGGGATGTGGATGGAGGAAAAGCTGTGGATGGGAGTGGAAGAAGGCTGGTGCCGTATGTGTCTGAGGAGATGGCTGATGTGCTGGCGGGGTATATGGTTCCTGTAAACGCCGCTGTATGTGCGATATTAGCGGTAGCGGAGTTTTGGCAGGGCAGGGAGTGGAGCGAGGGTATGAGTATAGGAGGGGGGTATTTACCTGGACTGATTATGACGGTGGTGATGTGGGCACGTCGCGAACTGCGTGTTGTGGATCTAGGCGAGTTGGAGAAGCTGAGGTATAGAAGTAAAGGTACTTGAGAGGATAACCTCTCTACGCGAGAAGTAGAATGTATAATAGAGGGGTAAAGATAGTTCATCCGATTTGATGCCCAATCGGCATTTCCAAAGATCGTAGGGTAGTCCTCAAACACCTCATGTGCAGCGCTCGAATAGCCTTAGTTAGCAAAGGTATCATACCGAAACGCCATCGCCATGAGAAAAAGGAGAGTACAGTATCCAATAACGCTCAAATAGACAGTCATCACACATGGACCCAAAAAAGCTACATTGTCCAAATCACATCACCATACTCTTCCTCCGACTAGCTGCTCTCTCCGCCCGCATACTCTCGACCAATCCACCCTCCGCTTTTGCCGCGAGATGAATGCTACTAGCACCAGTCGGCAAGCCAGGAGCAACAGTTCCTCTCTTCGTTCTCTCCTTCTCCCTAGTCACCGCGACGCTCTTGCCTAACCCCATATTAGCCGAGCTTGAGCTTCTAATAGTCCCACTAGCCGTCCGCTTATGCACAGGTGGCAATCCACGGTCTTGCTTGAGATGACTTTCAGATCGGCGTTCTTCGGTCACGGACCCTAAGGGAGCGGGGACCGCGGAATGGCGACGTGCGCTGCGTGCTGCGTTGGCAAGGTCGATGCGTGGGCGTGAAGAGGTGGTGGTAGCAGACGTCGAGGGCTCGAGGGCGGTGGATGGAGACGATTCATTGAAGTCGAAAACCGCGAGGTCGTCTTTCTTGTCCAACTTTATGGCTGGAGTCTTGCTGTCGTTACCGGTCGCTTGAAATGTGGAATCGGGCGGTTCGGATGTTGCTTTCGCGGGGGGCAAGCCATTGGAACCAAGTGATTTCCGTCTCGTCTCCTCAATCATTGCCGAAATCGCATGAGATGCCGCTGCAGAGTTCAATCGAGGTGCGTCGGCTTTTGAGTCTTGAGTGACTTCCCTCCGGTCGAGCTTCTGCCTGAGGGGACTTCCCACCTCGCCTTCCTCTTCTCCGCTTCGACCACCTATAGCACCCAGTGGCTTCCATGATGAATCGTCAGGCTCTTGCTTGGTGCTCACCCTCCCTGCCGTCAGGGGAGCGATTTGAGGGTCCGCACTCGTCCTTCGGTCTTGATCAGACAGCACCGCATCCACAAGCTCTTTTCCAGGTCGGCGCATCTTCGTGTTCAAGCTCGGTTCTTTATAGCTCACTTGTGCTCGAACTCTGCGTGACGGGCGACCACTTGTGCCACTTTGACTACCAAGAGCTAGTTCTCCGGGAGGCGGCGTGTCCTTGGACTCCAGCCGTGATGTTGAGGGCTCGGTAGAAGGGGGCGAGAAGATGTCGTCTGGGGCAGGTGTCTTGGGTGGAAGTGACTCGAGAATGATCTCGGTGGTGGGGACGGGCTCGGGCATTTCGATTGGCGGAAGTGCTGGCTGAACATTTCGCGTAATGGTCAGCCTTCCACGAGCAGTCTTCGGTAGAGGCTTCTTTCCAGGCTTGTCTGTTGTGGCAGAGCGCTGCTTCTTCGGCGAGAGTACAGGGTCAGTGTTGACGGGTTCTGACTGAAGTTAGCAAAAGGACGCAAGCTCAATAGTGTTGTACTTACTGCTACCAAGGACTGGCCGCTCAGGAGATTGTGCGCGAGGCTCTTCATTAGAGGGTGTGATTTCGGACGGCGCAGGTGTATTTCTACGGCTGAACCTAAAAGGCTCCGTTTGAGATTTCGTCTTCTCGTCATCCTCTTGAACGCTAAACTTCCTCTTAGCGCCTGCCCGCACTGTCTTCTTCGGCTCTTCTTCCAACTGCTCTGGCGATGATTCGAACAGCGATACGTGGCGGGGTTGGGGTCCGCTCTCCCTCCGCTTTCTCCTCATCTCGAGATTGGTCGGAAGATGCGGTTCTCCTTCTTCAATGGCTTGTCCAAGCTGCTCATCAGGAGTTGGGCTGGGATCAAATGCGATGGGCTCCTCGTTCTCAAAGCGCGACACAGGCGGAGGGCCAATATCCGGGCTCTGACTATCATCCATATCGCGCATCTCTTCCGAACTATAGATAGTTAGCCCAACTCCATTCCGATGGGTACGTCTTCGGCACCGCTGTAGTTAAAACATACTTCATAGTCTTCCGTGGATAGAACTTGCCCTCCGCAATTGTCGGCAACATCGCATTCTCCACCTCGTGTAAACAAAGCCCGCTCCTCCATTGCCTCTCATCCGGACTTCTCCTAGTCGCTGCAGTCTGGCTCTTACACCTCGGCGATCCAGTATCCTTCTTCTTTAGTTGCCCCAGCTCCGCGACTAATCCTCCAAGCTCCTGCATCTTAGCCTCCAGTCGATCCTTCACTGAATTAATGTCATCGAACGAGGGGCGGTTTGATTGCGCTTCGAGCGTGTTTTGCAGTTGTACTACTTGCTCGCGGAGGGACAGGTTTTCTGCGAGAAGACGCGAGGCATCGTTTTCGAGGGTGCGGATGCGGACTGATTGTTGGGAGTTTGTCCTTTCATCTCGTCAGTCCTGCCACTCGACGACCAACGCACCTCAGGGCGACAGTACATACTTTGCAAGCTCGCGATTCTGCCTCAAGAATTTGCGTTTTACTACACCGTACGCATCAGTATAAATCTCCTTTCGTAGATTCCTCCGGGATGCGCACCAGACACCAATTCAGCATCATTCGTCTCCGCCGGCGGGGCGGGCGCAATAGGCGGCTCATTCAGGCGCGCCATATGCGGCGTGTAGGTATGTCGCGTATAAGTAATGTGTTGCGGGGCTTCAATGTGCGTGATGGTGGGAACTGGTGTCCTGTGTCATTCGTTGTTGCCGAGAATCAAAAGTTGGGCTTTGTTTACCATGGCAACTGTGCTAAGACGAAAGGGGACCCCTGCCCGCACGGTGCACGTGAATGCGGGACGCGGTCAAGCTCCGAGCATTGAATACTCTCCTCTCTACGTCTACACAATTGCAATACACCATCATCCAGAGTCAGAATGTCATACCCAACACGCTCCCTCCCGTCGCACCTGCGCAGCACCTCGACCTCCCTCGGCGGCTCCCAAGGCCAATCCCCCGTCCTCCTCGCCCGCATCGCCGAGAAGAAAGCCGAACTCGCATCGCTCAAGGACCTACAAGCACTCAGCGCAGGCCTGGCGGATCAAATGCAGATGCTAGCTGAGAAATTGACCACGTTGTCTGACGGCACTGAAGGTACGTTTCCCTTGCCCCGCCTTCAGGCGCGTGGTCCAGCGCAAGTGGCATGATATGTTGGACTGACGTGTTCCGCGTACAGCGGTTGCGGCGGTATTGTCGAATTGGCATAACGTGCTGAGGGCTATCAATATGGCGTCCAGTAAGTGTTCTTCGCTGCAAGTTATTCTGCGGTATTAGACTAATTCGTGCCTAGCCAAACTCCCCAAACCAAAAGAAGATGGAGATGCAGATGCAGAGAAGCAACCCGAACCAAACTTCCCGCTTCCTCAGACCCTCGTTCGCATACCGACCCAGCATGCGCCAGCGCTGATGCCGCAACCGTCGTCCGGGGGCACCGCGGAGTGAGCGGGGTATATTGTATAAATAAACAAGCGCTGGGAGCGCAAACTTTCCGATCGTATCGGCGAAGCTAGATAGTAAGGTAAGGAGAATTCATGGCGATTGGTCGTGCGTACGTGTGCCTGACACGGTTCGGGCAATGTAGGGCCGGCTCTACGCGCATAGAAGAGGGTGAGAGGTCGCGGCGTTGCGGGATATACGCATGGCAGCATGTTTGGTGGCCAATGAGCTATGCATATGAGAGAATTTTGCAATTCGCCGGCTTTCCGTGGAGAAGGAGGAGATCGAGAACGTCACATGAAAGACAGAAGCGTTGGAGGAAAGGTTCTGGATCTGAAGGGGGATCCAAGAGTCTTCTATTTGCGCTTGACTGAAGTACAGTGCAGTCTGCCTCCTACATGTATTATACATGCCGGTTGCCCGATGCCGATGCGTGTCCCATCTAGCATTCAATATAGTCTTGCTATGCGAACAATGCTTTATCCATCTTTTTGTGAATGTCGTGAAGTGATCGCCGGACTCCTCGCTGATCTGAAGCATAAGAATAGAAATATCCAGCGTCATCGGTGCCTCGTGAGGTCGTAAAGGCATAATGGCTGGTTGTTGTGCGAAAACATGCGCAATCTATTTCCGCTGCTTCGGCATCTTCTCATACGCATTCGGGCTCGGTTTCCTTCTCATGTGTCCCTTCTTCGGTGCACCGTCGGCCGGCTCATCTCCACACCCATCCCCATCCTTGTGGTCGTGGTCGTGCTGATGTGGCCGTCTCCCCCGCTTCCCACCCCTCCTATTGCCCCCAGCAGCCCTCGCCGTACTATTGTCCGGCTCACTATCGCTGTCGTCATCGCTGGAGGAATCTGAGCTCGATTCGTCGGAAGATTCGCCCACTTCGCGCATTTTGTGGTATATACAGCACACTAGCTGCGATTAGTGGGGTGGCGTGGCAAAGATGATAGGACGTACCTTTGGAGCTCTTCTTCCCCATACCCTCATTGTCGACAACGTCTTCTGCCCATTGTATATGCCGCCGCTCTGCTGGCTCGGCGCGGAGACGGAGGGTTCCCGAGACAGCGGAGAGACGGAGGACAGGGTGTGGCGTGACCGTTTGGGTGACGGTATTAGAGCCAGGAATCGGTGTAGTGGCTTGGGCTGTCATATTGCCGTCTGTACTTGACATGTCGAAAGCGCTTCGAGGGCCTCGGGATTGCCTGAAGATATATGGCGCTGCTCAGCAAGATCCGCTGGCGGGGTGTCGAATCAAATCGACGACCGCGTGCCCGTGTGGGGGTGTTCGACCTCGGGATGAACGCGAGGTTGAATGCGCAAGGTCGTGTGAGAGGAAGATGTGCAGTGAAAAGAGGGCAGGCTGTCGATTTGCTGGATGTATGTCTTTGTGGAGTGCGGTGATTGATCAAGATGCGGGTCTGTCCGTGCGTCATCGTTGGCCTCGCTTGCGCTTTCCCTCAGTCGGCATAGTCCAGCACCTCCACGCTTCCGAGCCGACACTCTCACATGCCACGCAGAGCAGAAATCTCTTCATTCAATTGCATGGAAGATTGGGAGTCTGTGTTTGGCTGTTAAACGATGCCGTGATGCAGAGTCAAACGACAGGGGACGAGTCTACCATAACCTTCAGCTCTTCAGCCCATCCAACGGCTGATCACTTTTGCTAACAATGCAGCCACTCAGCTTTTCAGCTGAAGAAACCAGCTGAACTCAAATCGCCAGACCGACTTCCGCAAAACTCCCGCTACACATTATTTACACTGCGTAAATGCCGTCGAAGCATCAGCTCGTTCGTTGCACGTACGTTACAAGCTTATTAGTGCCATTGTTTCGGCAAAGTCGCGCTTGCGGGGCTGACGTCAGTTTTGATTCTTCGCTACAATCTACCGAGTACTGTACACACGTCTTTGCCAACATGGTTCCTTCACTGCGAGCTCATCCATTCCGTCTAATTGCTCGTCATCCCCATTATATGCTCATCAGCCTCTCGGCTACGCACACGGTGGCGGGAACAGCTTTGCAATTACATCGTTGATCGGTTTCGAGTGGCATCCGGGACATCGGCACAACTAAGCGGCATCAGTTTCTCTGCTGGAAAGATATCCTAATGCTCCACTCACCTTCGAAGCGCCGGGCAAATCGCTCATTCCGCCCGGATACGTCACGCACTTGGCCATAGCCTCTGCAGTCCCTCCTCGCTGCGCTTGTTGTGATATGCAAAGCGACGAGTTGATCACGTCGAAGCAAGCGTATTCCGTGTCTGTTGGGCAGCCGTTTGTGGTGTTTTGGCGGGCGTGGAGGGATGGGAAGCCCAAAGCAGACGAGGTCAACAGTGAGAGCCCGAGAAGAATCGTTTTCGAAGCCATGATGAGAATGCTGGACCGATTGATGGAGTCGGGCAGGAGAAGTACTGGCACACGTTGTGCTTTTTGCGTTCGAGACAAATGCGTGAGTTTAAAGGCAAGTCCTCTAATCCTCTTGGCTGCGGAATTCAATCCTGGGTTTACTCCCACTTCATCTCAACCTCTATATCGTCCGCATGGCGATGCGGGTATAAGATCCATACTCGCGTCTCAACCCGGCGCCCCACTTCATCAAAGTTTCTTCCAGACGCTTCCCTTATCAAACCCCATTCTCCGGCCTTGTACATCCGATGCGGTTCTCTCTCCAATCTAGCAGCCAAGAGACATCTTCCCATCTCATTTATAGTGTTCAATTCGCGTTCTTGGATGTAGAACTGCCGGTCAAGTAGCCTTATATGATCTTTAAATTAGGCGAAAGCCATGATTCGCTCGCCCCACTCGGTTAAGCCAGGATGCATGCGACGGCCCGCTTACAATACTATTCGAGATGCTGCAAGTCGCAATACTGGAGATGATCTCTGATATTGAGCAGCAAGTGTTGAGCCCAGGTCTCAAGATGGCGGTAAGCGAATGGGCGATTCCCCTCGACCGATCCATATCTTGAGCATCCTCGGTGATGTACTTGGACAGATATCGGCACTGGCGTGTAACATAAGCTATAGGTCTCGATCTCTAGACAGCTCTGAACCGCCATAGATACCATCTTCAACCCTCTCACGCGGTCATTGTTCGTACACCTTACACTAGACCGAGCGCTACCGACACTCTCAAGATGCACTGGACGACTCTCACCGGGCTGCTCGCCCTCGGCGCCCCAACTTCTGCCCTCATTCGCTTTCAATGCTCTCAACTTGTAGTCGAGCGTCTCGACCCGCTCGTCACTCCCGGTCAAATCCCTTCTCCGCATGTTCACCAGGTGGGTCTAAAGAAGGGTACCTCGAGTTATCCTACGTGCTTATACGTTGTAGATTGTAGGAGGAAATAGCTTCAATGCTACGATGGATCCTTCCAAGGATATGCCGGGGGAGAGCACTTGCACTACTTGCCAGTTTTCTGAGGACTTCAGCAATTACTGGACTGCGGTGCTGTACTTCAAGGCGCGCAACGGGACGTACAGGAGGGTACCGCAACGCGCCAACCAGGGCTTCGAAGGCGCGACAGGTGGTGGTATGACGGTCTACTACATGCAAGACCCTCTCTATGATAGAAACCAACCGAGCAAGGTTTCCGCATTCAAGCCGGTGCGTAGTCCTCTCCACACAATCTTCCCATCTTAATCCCTATACCACATCGGCCCCTCGAACATGTGTAGACTGTTAGTTAGGGATAAGTACTTACTCTGCTCTATACTAAGATAGACCCTTGATGCATACTAACAAGAGCGATGAACAGGGCTTCCGCATGTTCGTCGGCGACATCAACGCTCGCACTAAGAAAGACGCAGCCCGCTTTCGCCAACTTACCTACACCTGCATGGACAATGCCGGCTCCCGTGAGCACGAAACTGTCGCGTTCCCCGCACGTATATGCCCATACGGTATTATGACGAGTCTACGGTTCCCCACGTGCTGGGATGGTGTTAATCTCGACTCGCCGGATCATATGTCACATATGAGGTAACGCTACATACCCTTTCCGTTTCTTCTTCCACCGAGCATACTTTCGCCTGACCACAGTCCCTGGTTGAGGAAAAGTAATCAATTACAACACAAAAAATAACGCCCTCAGGCACTAATTTGCAATCGTCGCTACGATTACAGGCTTTCTTCTAGGATCCGTCACATCATACCTTGCAAAATGAGGTTAATTGATGGACATAGAATTGCTAACGTACAATAGTTACCCGGAAAGCGGTACCTTCGAATCTCAAGGTCCTTGCCCCGCTACCCACCCCGTCCGTACCTCGCAAGTCATGTACGAAGTCATCTGGGATACATCCTCTTTCAACGATCCTAACGAGTGGCCCGAAGACGGGTCGCAACCTTTCGTTTGGTCGTTTGGCGACGAGACTGGATACGCCAATCATGGTGATTACGTGTTTGGATGGAAGGATGATTCGTTGCAGAAGATTCTTGTAAGTTTTCTGGGGTTTGTAGACGGATACAGTAGCAGGGATAGGAGCGGAACCAGGAGGCTAATTGTGAGGTGCAGGATACAAAGTGCTACGCTACGAGCTGCGGCGGCAAGCAACAGAGTATCGCGGATATGAACAAGTGCGCTGGGCTGAAGAAGACGGTCGATGAGAATATTGGGGATGACGCTTGTAAGCACTTTTGTATTCAGGTTGAAAAGGGGAAGGTTGCTAATGTGTCCGTAGGGCTACAACAGCTTCCCGGTGGGCACATAACGGAACCGGCAGAGTAGTGTGATAGACGCGTGCAAAACAACAAATCCCATCTGGTCAGTAGCACCTATATACCTTGAAGAGTAGGATGCGCTAACGGCAGATTCAGTGTAATCCGGAAAGGCTGAACTGCCTCATACGATCAGCTTCAACTCCTCGTTCATTAAAATGAATTCTTCAATGTTGATTTGTAGGAACCATCTCCATGCGCTTGAATGAGATTTAGCGCATTACATGTTTCCGAATTGCCGCCGGCGGGACACTAACACAATAAGGAGAAGTTTCAATTTTTTTTGGTTTTGTCTGCATTTAATGGTAGTATAGGTCAGTCTAGCTTTTCGCAAGGAGACTGACCCTGCGACGTGGATGGCGCGAAACACGTTTCACTCGGACCATCAACTTCAAAAAGAACCGTCAGCCCCTCCACAGAGCAGTTTAGATAACAACCCCGCAGACAAACCCCGCAGAAATATTTTCCTTGCCTCTCATAATGTTCTCAATAACTCCTCTCTTCCTCGTTTCGATATCGTTCACAGCCGTCCTAGCTAATCCAACATGTCCTCTCCTGCCCTCCTTCGAGTTAACCCACAACGCCTGCTCCTCCCCACCAGAACCCTACATAGTGAAGCCCAGTCCCGGTCGAGGCCTCGGCGCCTTCGCCACGCACACCCTTGATGTTGGTGCCATCATCCTCCGCGAACCTCCCATCATAAGGATAAGCCGACCAGACTACCTCAAAGGATCCGGCTATCCCATCAACGAAGTAACACAAGTAGTGCGGCAAGAATACTCAAAGCTCTCGCCAGAAGCCCAAGCCGAAGTTCTCGGCCTAACCTACCATGCGAAACCAGGCGAAGTCGCAAGTCTAGGAAACGACCCACTAGGCGTGATCTTCAGAACAAACGCATACAACACCGGCGACGGCTTCGGGCTCTTTCCCAAAATCGCGCGCATCAACCATTCCTGCCGTCCAAATGCAGCGTATCACTGGAGTGAAGCGCTTGGAAAACGCATCATCTATGCCACCCATCCCATACAGGAAGGCGACGAAATAACCGTATCATACATCCCCCTCACGCTCCCACGTTCAGAGCGCCAACAACGTCTCAACCGCTACGGCTTCAAATGCAAATGTCCCGTGTGCACCCTCCCATTCCTCCCCCTCGCCCTTTCGGACACCCGCCGGACCGAGATCAACACCGCCTTCGACGCCTTCTCCACTCAGTTAACCCTCACCATCCCGCCCACCGCCACCGCCCTCCGCAAAGCCCGCAAGAACGCCGCATCAAGTTTAGAGCTAGCGCAGTTGGTGGAGGGCGAAGGACTGGCGGATTATCTGCCTATGGTGTGCCGGATTGTAGCAATTAGCCATGCAAGAGTCGGGGAATGGGGAGTTGCTAGTGCGTGGGCTAACAGGGGGTTTGAGAAGAGGGTTGCGGTGGATAGGGCGAGTAAGGAGACGTTGGAGATGTATGAGTTGACAGGGAGATTTGTGGAGAAGTGGAGGGAGCAAATTAGGAATGAGACGGAAGGGCGGAGGGGAGCATAGTTGATTGATTGAGATTAAAGGTTATTTGGAACTTTCATAAACATCGTCTCCGGGATTATACACTACTTCGCTGCTGCAGTGAGTGAAACAATCTTACGGATGAGACAGCACTGGCTTTAACGACTAATCAGTTTACAGTCTCATTCAGCAGTTGCATAGTTCACTACCATCCGCTCTAACAAAAGTCTCTAGACACTCAATCGTCGAGGTCAAAGTAGTAGGCAAAACCCTCCCGTCAAGCTCTTCCGCACCATCACCATCAAATACGCTCCGACCTTCACAGCTCTACTCCAACACCCGAACATCACTGGCATCGAGCTGCACGGAATTTCAGGGAAGGTCCTCTGCGTCTTCGTGGAATGGTTGCGAACCTGCTGGTACTACAAGCGCCCCGACGATGACCTATCGAAGGACACGACGCGATTCCTTGATTGTAGCCTCATTAGCAGCGACGAGTTCTTCGACGGTACTAGTGGCGTTCTACACCGGAAAATGAGTTGGAGCTAGCTAGCTAATGCAGCGATTGATATATGTACATTCGCCAACGCAGTCAACAACCCTCGGCTCAAAGACGCCATCGACCGCCTTGTTTGCTTCTTTGCCTCCGAACGCGTGGCGACCAAGGAGTACAACGGGCTTCTGCGCTACAGCGAGCGTCCAAGCCATGAAGCGTTCATTCGAGCATACACCCGTCCGTTCTCCGCTTCTCGATGTTTTCGTTGACGGATTCCGTTTAGATATGCACGGGGGTGATGAGGGCATTCTCGAGATATGCCGAAAGAGTTTGGGATCGGGGTCGCGGTGGGATATTGCAATGCTAACGAATGGGAATGGAATGGGGGAGTGGCAATCGCGTTGAGAAGATGGAGGCATCGAGCTTTGCAAGTATCACAAGCATGCGTTAAAATCTTCGGCGAGTTCAACAAAATGCAAATCTAGAGTTTCTTAGAAGCGTTGCTGGAAGTGCGGCGTGGAGGTGTGGGGAAGTCGAGGGAGATGCTTCAAAATTCAGGTCTCAGCTGACAGCACAGGATGATCAAATCTACGTAGGAGGAAGGTGATCATGCGAGGAACAGCTATACTTGGAGAGCTTCAAGGATTCACGATACTATCTGATATCGTCGGCCTCGGTCAGCTTGCATAGGATCGTAGCCGAAAAAACATTAATGCAATTCTTCATTCTTCAGTCACAACGTGGACCTCGTCAAGCCTGTCGAACCGAGTTCTTGCCACACTCACCTGTCTATGCCGGCAGCATCTCTCAAAAATCACGCTAGCCTGATCTGGCCTCGATGACGGATCGAGGTGAGAGATATGTGCAACAAGTATCTCTCACTTCCTGCTCTCCAGAATTTCCCAGCTCGCCAACCATATAAGACTACCACGCCCACCAACTCCTCACCTCCAGCTCTACTTCAACCTCCCGCTCTTCTCGGGCTCCAGTCCGCTATCAACCATGGCGCAACCACCTCCCGCAAAACGCCAGAAGTGCAATGAGGAGTAGGTCCCATACTAGCAAATTGCAGAACTTTCGTAGCTAACGATAATGACAGCAACGACGTCTTGGAGGTTCGCGGCGTCCGCGACGGTGACGGTGGCATGAGAACTATCAAATTCTTCAAGTACCTCACGGTCCATTACGCCCCCAAGTTCGCTACCGTCATCCAGTTTCCAGGCGTCAAACCCATCGAGCTCACCCATTTCACATACTTCACCCTCCGCCTCTTCAACGGCTGGCTACGAAGCAGTTGGCTATATGATCGGCACAGGAACAGATTGCCTAAATATACCCAGGGATGGGAGCCAAAATGGGAGCTTCTAGGTGAGGATATACTAAGCTGCTACTGGGAGACTCCATTGTCAGGGTTCCGTCCCAGTGTGCTACACGCTATACCTGCCATGGTCAACGCTTTTCTCTTTGCCGAAACATACGATATTCCTCGTCTACGTCATGACGCTCTCGATCAGCTTGTACGGTGCTTCAGGGAAAACAACTCTACGAACATTGTAAGCGTCCAAACAGTCAAGGATGTGTACGCAAACACGCAGGACGGGTCTCCTCTCCGCAGGGTGCTAGTGGATGGTTTCTGCTTTCAAACGAACCTGGGGAGGATGCCTGAGGACTTCCTGGTAGACGTCGGGGAGCGGACTGACTTGGGCAAGACAGCGTTGGACTGTATACCCAATGCTTGCGAGTACCACGAGCATGAGACGGGAGCGCGGGAGTCGTGCGACTCGTGCGAGTCGAGGGTCTTTCAAGACCCATATTAGCTCACTCTGGAGACGGAACGGGGACCCTATCGAGAAATTCAGTCCCACATGTACGGGTCAACCCTGACATAATAGCACAACGTCGTGCGAGTCGAGGGTCTTTCCATGAGAGCCATAGCTCACTCTGGAGACGGAACGGGACCCTTTTGAGAAATTCAGTCCCACATGTACGGGTCAACCCTGGGTACATGATAGCACAACAAGGCAAGTTACGGAATGGTACATACCGAATCTACATGATGGTCATTAGCGCAGTCCAAAGTATTTGATAGCACAACAAGGCAAGTTACGGAATGGTACATACCGAATCTACATGATGGACATTAGCGCACTCCAAAGTATCCACTCGCCACGGCACAAGTCGCCTCCCATCACCCGTCCGGTCACAAATGTACCGAAAACAACTCGATGGCGTAGACACAATTTTCACAAGCTTGCACTGCACGTCTTGCCATTCTAATTACCCAAACGCAAAATTCAAACCCAAATCCAAACCAAAACCCCAACCCCGCATCACAGCAGCACTATCTTAACCCAATCTAAACCCAAAAAGCCCAAGCACTACATCCACATCCAGCCATCTAGCCATCTAGCCATCCATCCATCCAGCCATCCATCCATCCAGCCACCACGCGCCTACCACGCGGCTCGCCAACTAGCAAACGAGCGATCAAAAGAGGGGAAGGAACGAGCGAGGGAGCGGGAAACGTGTGCTCAACGATTGGCGGGAGATTAGAAGCTAGAATACGAAGCGCACACGCACGATTCAGGGAGGTGGAATGGACGACAATTGGCTGACATGGCTATATTTCACATGGGATCCGAAAAACAAAAGTGGCATATAGGGTTTAGATTGTGTTCTGCATGGATGGCTAGATGGATTGGAGGGCTGAATGGATGGAAGGATGGAAAGAGTCATGCGTATGCAGGGCGATTGGAAGCAAGGCAAGGTAAGGGCTCTGAACGGTGTGAAAAGAGGCGCAAGGCATGCGCTAGTAGAGAGCCGGCAGGAAGCCATGAGAGTAGACATGAAAAGTTGAAATCTACACTTGTGATTGCTTCCGCGGAGGACGTTTTGCGCGTGATTGCTCGTCTAGTCGTCCATGCTTGTCACATGCAAGCTATACAGACTGGAAAGACCCGCTCACATATTCGCCATACCAACATGGGACCTGAGCCTGACTAGAGCACCATGGTAGCCGATACGAAGGGCGGGAAGGGTTATGGGAGAGACGTCTCGTATCGTCTCGCATCCGAACGAAAGGGCGTACGCCCCGGTTTCAGATAACATCGACCCGAGAGTCGCCTCTTACCATGTTCTTCCCATTGCGGCGGGTCTGGGGCTCTTCCGTAAGCTGACGAGGAAGGCTTTGGGGAAGGTCGAAAACATGGTCTGCAGGCGAACGGCGCAGTTCGGTGGCATGCGTCGTCGCGGCGCCGAGAACCTGAAGTCTGACCGATGTCTCTGGGTCAATGTGGCCTTCTCTGGATGCGTTGCAGTGGTCTCCAAGCGATGCATGAATGGTGCCCAAACTACCCAATTTGGACAACTACCCGCCGTTAAACGTGATGAAGGCGAGGAGAGTTGCGGAACTCCACCCCGAGCCGTAAGGCGTCCGAAAGACATCGGGGTACCTGGTTGGTGATCCACGACTCATCTCCACAAATAGGGCATCGCCAGAGATCTTGCGACCGATTCATGGCACCCAGGACCCCGCCCATCCGCTATATGATGCCCACTTGGATTCGCGAAAGATTTTTTTTTTTCCTTCCCACCTCACCGACATTTCTGACTGGCGCTAACGCTGCCCCGCTCCGGAAAAGTAGCAATATGGGCGGAGAAATACAGCGACCCACAACGAAGATTAGAAGATGAAGTAGCTGCACGCGAGAGACTAGGCCTCATCGAAACAAAATGCAAATGAAAAGGGAGCGGTGGTAGAAATGAGTTTCAGCAACCAGGCATGCAGGCGCGGCGCCATTCATCGATTTCTCCATCCGTTCGGATAAACGCGTGCAGGGCAGGCGGCAGGCATCGTCTGCAGTAGTGGTGACAAGAGAAAGACGGGCCTTTCGCAGCCGAGGCCGTGGCTGTCGACGTCGGAAGCAAGCAGCCCTGGAAGGCCCAGCAGAGTCACGGTCTCGGTTGTACGAGATGGAAAGTTTGCTAGAACTGCCTGCCGTTTGCGCCAACGGGCCGCTAGGAAGAAGCAACTCGGCTGCCACGTGTCCATCCTGGGCTCCACGCGATATGCCATTCTCCGGCTATGACTCGGGCAATTTGCCGGTTTGGCGGAAGATCTCCACCGCATGGGATGCAATATCGTATACCATGTAGGGATGCACGATAGCCCGTTGTGTTTTGCGTTTGTTGAGCATCAGCGTGGGCTGACTTGTGCAGAACCGGCAGTTGCTCGCGAACAAGCGGGCGAAGCACCAGCACCGTCGCAAACTCGGACGAACTGCTCGTACACAGGCGGCGAACGGCAAGGCGGAAACGCGTGGAGGTGCTCAGGACGTAGTCGACTCGAGTGCTCGCAGAGAAGGGGGGTTCAGAAACGCGACGATGGTGCCCGTTCAGGAAATAGGCACAGCACTAAGCAGATGCGCTAGCAGTTTATTTCCACCACTGTTAGAGTCTCGCGGTTATCTCGGACTGCAATAATGTCGTTCCACACCGATCGCCCGAGGCGTTCGCTTGACGCAATGCTCGCTGAGATTGTGAAGCATAGGGGGTTTCTGCTAAGGAGACAAGCCGACGGTGCTCGCCGAGCCCAGAGACGGGCAGTCCTTCGTCGGCGCGCGCCCAGAAGCAGCACGGCACAAGACGGCTCAGCCAGACCGCAAGTCTGTTCGGCTAGCCGGTAGCCCCTTTCTCGCGCGGTCCGATGTGAAGTGTGGGGGATGATTGCCTTGGGGGGCTTGCACGTGCGGGCGCTTCGGAGAATTCAGCAAAAGCACATGCTGGACATCCATGACGCGTGCTCTGGCGCTATTGCTGCCGGCAGAGGATGGTGAACGAAAGCTCTCCATTGCCCGTGGCGCAACCGGCGTTCTCTCGCCAGGTTCCGGCCACGCCTATTCGCCGATCGCGAGCCTGTGCTGGCGCAGCGGACGGCCAAGGTGCTCGGCGCCAGGCCGAAAGCAGATAGGCGACAGACGGGCGTGCGAAGGGTCCATGGGTCCACGGCCCACGGCCCACGGTCTACGGCGCAGCAAGGCAATGCTTGGACGAGTGGATGTCTTGCAGCAGGGCACCGCGACATGTGGCCGGTGGGGCAGGTCGCACACGTGGTGATCACGGCACAGGAGAAACCTTGTGCCCGTCACCATGACGGACGGCTGTGGACGAGTCGTCTCCGGGTGCCGCTTCGGGCAACGATCTGCCGTGGCTGCTCGTCGACCGCAGACCAGCCCGTCTTTGTCGTTGTCTTCGTCTTCGTCTTCGCACGCGCGCCGCGGCCAATACAGCAGAGGGCTGACCGGGCGCGAAAAGGGGCGAGCCAGCGACCTGGCGACATGGGCGAGAGGGGCCGGCGTTGGGACGGAGCGCGCCCGGCAGGCTGAAGTGGTCGCGCTGCAAGGGTGCAACGTGGGCACGTTGCTGTGGAATCATCAGCAGAATCTCTCCGCGCCTCTCGGAACAGCTGAGGTGGTGTTGCACGGCTGGCCGAGGGCTGGTTGGACGCCGCTGTCGGATGCAGTCAGAGCAAACAGCGGATGGGGGATGGCGGCCAGCACGGGGAGGTCGCACCCAAACGGGGCCGCCAGAGCGAACCAACGGCGCGCAGCTATGTCTTGCCGGTTGCAGAGGGCGGCGTCGCACGCGTCGAGCTGGCTGCGGCTGCATCGAGGACAGCTGTCGGCGGCATGCGAGTGCAACGTCTCGCAAGGCGGCGCCAGAGCAGACACACAATGCGCCACGGGAAGGCGATTGCGTGCAGCAGTGGAGGCACCAGCCCGCGGTTTGGGTCTCTGTGTCGCCCGTCGCCGTCGCCGTCGCCGCCGCCCTGTCCTGCGAGCGTGTGGTCAGCAGCGTGGCCCTCAGCGCCGGGGGCGGGCGGCATCGCTGCGATGCCGGCTGCCCGTCGGCGTTCGCAGTGTCGCGGCAGCATGGCAGCATAGCAGCATAGCAGAGCAGCAGCTGCAGCCGCAGCAGAGCATCGCACTCGCACTCGCAGCCAGCGTGCAGTGCACATGAAACGCGCTCGCGTGGCAGCTCGGCGGGCGCTCGCGGGGACAGGCGTGGCCCTCATGGCGCGCGCGTTGGGAGGGGGGGGAAGGGGGGAAGGGGGGGTTGCGGTGCGAGTGCAGGGGGACCACGCCGCCAAGCGCTTATTCCCTTCACGGCCATGCGCGCTCCCTGCCGCGCTCCCTGCTGCGCTTCCTACGCTCCCCCCTGTTGCCACTCTGCGACGAGGCCGGCGCCCTTTGTCATCACCCTCACGCTCACGCCCCCCCCAGGCTCCGGGTAGGAGGCTTTAGCGTTTGCTGGCCAGTCGCCCAGCGCTCTGACCGTCCAGCGCTCGATGGCTCGCCCTTGCCCTTGCTAGCCGTACCCACTCGCCGCTCCCTTCAGTGTCTCTGACTGCTGCCAACCCGCCGACTTCCTCAAAGCCCGGACAGATGCCAACCACCACCGCCTCCTCCTCTTCCTCCTCCTCCTTCCTGCCCTTCACTGTCCACGTCAACGCCCCCATCGCCTCCTACCTCCTCCTCCCCGACCACGAGCCCCCCCGCCCGCGCCCGCACCCGGCCCAGCCCCCGCGGAGCCAGCGAGCGGCTTCAGGAGCACCGCCCGCGCCCGCGCCCACGCCCACGACGTCCCGCGCTCTCGCACCCGCACCCGCACCTCCTGCTGCCCAAGCCCACCGCTCCACCAAGCCCGCCGCGCCTGCTCAAAAGCCAGGCTCGCCCGTCAGCCGCCGCTCCACCCTCTCCAGCCGCTTCCCTCTGCTGCGAAAGACGAGTCGCGAGGACCGCGGCCACCTGCGAGGCAGCAGCAGCACCATCTCAAGCGCGCTCTCGGTCGCCTCGCACCTCCGCTCCTCCTCCTCGGCCGCCGTCGCCGCCCCGCGTGCCTCGTCGACGTCCTCGCGTGGCCTCATCGACCGCTCCATCGACGAGCAGCCCTCCGACGCCGCCAGCATCGCCTCGCTGAGCCCCGACACCGACACCGCGAGCTTCCTGCCTGCCGGCGCCCCCTCCGCAGCCTCCCCACCCGCGCTCCCCTCCGACTGCGAGTCGGCCAACAGCAAGCTGGATAAAGCCCGGTCCTCCGTTTCCACCAGAGCAGCGAAGACGGGCGACAAGAAGATGCATCAGACGTCGTCGAGGCTCCTCCGCATGACGGACGATGAGCGGCCGTTCACCAGGGTAAGTCGCAAAGACCTGTGCAACGACCACAACTCCCGATTGAGACCTTTTGCATGTCGAGCATCTCTACTGGAGAGAATGCCATGGGGCGAAGCATGTCTGCCACGTGGGCCAAGCGTTTTAGCCCCCCATTGGTCTATGGAGGTGCTTCGTCGTGGTGCTCGACGGACCACTCATCGCTAGCCTTGACATGACTGGTTCTCCAGAGCACCCGCTAATCGCTTCGCAGGACTTCAAGGATCTATTCTCCACGCTGATGGTCTCGCTGCCGCTCACGCCCCACCGCGTGCGGTTCAGGATGATCGACTACACATTCACCTCGGACGAAGCGATAACAAATCTCGGCTCGCTCAAGTTCTCTCAGTCCAACCGCATGCCCGACCCCAAGGACGCCTCGCGAGTCGTCACGACCACCACCACGACCACCTTCTCGATGGCGAAAGAGATGGCGCGGTCCGTGTGCCAGAAGTTTCTCGAGGCCAAGTTCATCGAGTCGGTCGAGGGCAAGGTAGACTTCCAGAACAAGAGCTCTGTCTGGCAGCTCACGCCGAAAGGCATCCACATCCTGGAGCGCTTCTGCTCCCGCAACGGCATCCAATCGGCCCACGTGAAGAACGTCATTGAATCTCCTCGCAACCCCCATCAGCTCGTCATTCTGGAGAGAGATACCGACATCGACAAGCTCCACAACGATGAGCAGACGGTTGAGATCATCTTCCGCCGCTTCACAGGGGCGACTGCCAACGAGACACAGTCCGACTCGGACTCCATCCACGAGTTCTCCAAGTGCGATGTCGGCGTGCGCACCGTAAAGCACAAGCCAACCGCTAGCCGTCCGTACGAATATACCTTCAACGGCAAGAACGCGGCAGAGTGGCTCATGGACTGCTCCACCATGGTGGATCGTCGCGAGGCCATCGAGGTCGGCACCTTGTTTCTCCGTCTTGGTCTCATCGCCCCCGTGGATGCACGCAGTTCTTCCGAAAAGTTCCAGCCCCTGAAGCAGGTTCAGTACTACATCACCCAGCACGGTGAACGGGTGGCAGGGTGGAGCCAAGCAGACGAAGCGTCGGTGGTTACCGATTCCAGCTCGACCAAAGTCCGCGACGGAGCCACCCGTGACTCCAACAGCAACCGCACCAATGTCATCATCCGCAATCCCTCTTGGCGTCTGTTGTATCGCGAGTTCCTCAAGGACACCATGTGCGAAGAGAATCTGTCTTTCTACTTGGAAGTGCAGGAGTTCAACAACCAGTACCGGGCTGCTGTCAACGCCACAGGAGACTCCAAGATTGAGACCATACGTGAGACACTTGCTGCAGCTTATGGCGAGTCAATACCCTGTTCGTCTCGAGACCATCTGTGCTAACGACGCTAGGCCTATACAACGCTTTCTTGGCTCCCGGGTCCCCGAACGAACTCAACATCGATCACGCCCTACGGACACAGCTTGCCACGCGTATGACGCGAGCTGTTGGCGATGACAACGCCATGATGCAGTCCCTCGTCGAAGTCGCGTCGCTGTTCGAGAAGGCACAGAACTCGATATTTAAGCTCATGTCGAGCGTATGTCATCTCCCACCCCGATGCCCAACTCTTGCTCACATTCCCATCAGGACTCCGTGCCAAAGTTCATCAAGCACCCGAAATACGGGCCTCAACTTCGTGGCCTCGACGCCGCTGCCGCCGCCGCATATGCCGCCTCGACTGGAACCTCGCGATCATAGAAGCAAAGTCGTGCCGAGCCGCTTTGTGTCCGAGTCCCGCTCATGGAACACTTCCCCCCCGTCAGACCGTCACCATTTAGTCCACCATTTCGCGCGGGCGTTCAGTGGACGAACGATCTATGCATCATTCTTTCTTCGTTTCTTACACGTGCATACTGTTCTATTCTAGACATCGGCGTTCACGGGTTGGGCAAAACATCAGCATCGGGGTGGTATTCTGCTTGGAGTTTTTGCTTCTACATTCAAAGTGGAGCTTCTCCGCCGCGATGGGAAAAGTTGCCATGACTACGGGCATATGGACAGCATACCACTACCATTCGACATTGTCGAACCGATTCCGCCGCTCTTGTATCGAAAGCGCTAGGATCTAGTCACGGAGAGGTTAGACTCTCCTGGGGATTTCATATTTACGTTACAATTCTTGATCTGGGCGGCGCTGGGCACTGAGGGTCCGAGGCGGTGTTTGAAGCCGAGATCGAGGCTGGTTCACTTGCCGTTTCATTGGCACACGAAAGCTGAAGTGTTGGATATGGGCGAGTCAGGGGCTTGATTTTCATGCTTTGGATACGACTGCATTGGCTGTTGTAGTGGCCATACTCTTCCTATTTTTTGTTTGGCTATATCTTAATTCTGAGATAGGGTCTTGGGGTGGGTGGCCATGGTATGGCATGCATGCGGCTGATAGACGGGACATATGGGGACTTGGGAATTATTCATCCATCTTCACTCTATGGTTTTCTTGTGTGGTGAATTGCTTGCATGGAATATTTGCATAGGCATCTAGCTTTGGCGACTTGCTTGGACATGGAACGGCTCGAAACGTCGCTAATAGGATTTGCATGTTTGGGAGATACCAAGGGACTGGATGGGGCGTATCGTGAACACTGCAAAAACAAAAGATCCGGCAAGTCTCGGTGCCTACTCCCTTTCCAGTATAGCTCTAACGGCTTCACCCTCAACGTATGTAGGTCCATCGTACGATCCGCGCACGCCCAATTAATTGAGTTTATGCCGCAATCCACGTTTCCCTTCCCAAGCGAAGCGAGCGAGCGAGGTACATACATGCAGCAGGTACTATATATTACGCCCCCGAGCGAAAAGCGAGATCGAATCGAGTTCGGCTGGATGGACGGGGGAAGGGGGGGAAGGGGGGGAGGAGGGTAACGGGACGCGCTTGTTCTGATGGGGTGATGATCCGGTGTCGGGGAGGCTTCCGATGGGCTTGTAGGGCTTCGGCTAAGGGGGCGCTTGGGGCTTCCTCTAGTACTGTACTTGTAGATAGGTGGTTCCGCTGGAGAGGTAAGTTTGGCTGCTTGTACGTAGGTGGACTGTTGGTGGCGGAGCTTGGACCGGTGCCGGTATAGCAGCCGGACCGAGGATAACCGTGCCTTATATTATTAATCTTTTTTTTTTTTCTTTTCTTTATTTCTTTTTTGGGCCGATGTGGATGTGGATGTGGATGTGGTGGACATAAATGTGAATGTTTGTGTGCGGTTGAAACTTTTTCGCGATTCAGGGGTTTTTGTTGTTATTGGCTGAGGGATGAGAGGATGGCTTCTTTTCTTTTCTTTTCGTTTTTTCTTTTTCTTTTTTTAGGGGGAAGTGGTGGATGGGGCACAGGTGTCACATGCGAGCGAGACGTGAACTGACATTGAGTTGTCAGCAAACCGAACTTGGTTCCCGTCCATCTGGGCCGGGTAGACGGTGTGAAACGGCGTCAAAGTTTACGTTGTTGTGGCTGGGTGCCACGGAATCATGCAGCCGAGGAAGAATACGTATGTGTGCGGCATGGAAGGGGATGGGTCCCTTGGGATGGGCCCTTTCTGTCGGGCCATGGGGGCTTGTTGGGACGGGTACGTGTTTTAGAGAAGGTTTTGCAGATCGTTGGTGCTGTTTTGACTGGGTTGGTTGGGAAGAATGAGTTGTGGGGACGGGGGAAAGGGGGAAATTATTGGGTGCTGGGGTCAAGTTGGGAGAAACTGCGGTATGCTTGTGTGACGCATACGTGGTCCGGCGGGCACTTGTGGATGAATGGGTGAGCTGAGGTGCATGTGAGGTAGCATCGTTCCATCGTTTGACCAGTAGACCTCGCGTCCGTGGTGTCGGGATCCTGCTGGGGTGGTAGGTTTTACTGGTAATTTCGCATAGAGACCTGGCTTGGCGGGGGTTCTCCGGGCGTTTGGGTGGCGAACTGTGTGTGGGTCTTTAGGTGGGTTTGGAGGAGAGTGAGATGGGATGGGAGGGGATGGGGCGGTCATATGATCTGGTGTCTTATCGATTGTTGCGTTGCCCGAGACGGCGTGTCGCGTGGGACGTGCGCGTGTTTTCGGACGCGACGGGATGTGAAGGACGCCCGCATCAGGCAGCAGCAGAACATATCACCAGAACGACGCAGGCAAAAGCAGGTCCTTTGGTACCTCTCAATACTTAACTTTTGAAATCGAGAAACAGCACGAGCGAACGAAACCATCATGGCGCCCGCGCCGCCGTCGGTGAGTATTCCTGTTAAAGCATCTCAACCCTCTATGGATGGCTTCAATACCCCGCAGCGTGTATATACCAAAAATACTCGTCCGAGAAGGTACGAGACATAGAAATGCATCATGCTAACCTCTGCGTAGAGCCAAATGGCTCCGCTGCCTAAAGACCTGCCCTTCCGCATCATTAGCAAAACCATCGGTATGGGCGCATACGCCTCGTACGTCCTTAACTCGCGTCTCCCCGCTCAAACCGCTAATGGCTATCCGTAATCAGAATCCGTAAAGCTACCCCTCTCCACACGAATAACCCGATCATCGCCGTAAAGTTCATCAACAAAGAACACGCCTTCACCCACGGCCGCCTCACCCCCAAACAACTCAAGATCGAGATCGCGCTGCATAGATATCTCGGCAAGCACCCCCACATAATACACTGTCTGCATTCCGGCGAAGACCCGCTGTGGGCATGGATTGCCATGGAGTTGGCCGAGGGTGGGGACCTGTTTGATAAGATCGAGGCGGATGAGGGTGTGCCTGAGGATATTGCGCACTTTTACTTTACGCAGATGATTAGCGCGGTGGGGTATATGCATTCGAAGGGGGTGGCGCATCGCGATCTTAAACCGGAGAATGTGCTGTTGAGCAAAGATGGGGATTTGAAACTTGCGGATTTTGGGTTGGCCGCCATGTTCAAGAAAGATGGAAAGCTAAGGAATTGCAATACTGTCTGTGGAAGTCCACCGTATATTGCGCCGGAGATTGTGAGCGGAAGGAGGAGTAAGAGGGTGGACATCTTGGATGTGGGGTATGCGGCGAATATTTGCGATATCTGGAGTTGCGGTGTGGTCCTCTTTGTTCTGTTGGTTGGGAACACACCATGGGACGAACCGACGATGCAGAGCTATGAGTTCAAGGAGTATGTTGATACGGACGGCCGCACCACGGACCCTCTTTGGCAGAATCTCCCGGCCGAGATCGTATCGCTACTTCGCGGTATGCTCAGATTGGATCCAACGACGCGCTTCACGCTCGACGAAATCCGCACACATCCCTGGTTCACACGCAAAAATCCCTATCTCTCAGAAGCTGGCCGGAATAGCAATCCTGTCGGCATGGCCACGCAAATGCTCTCGCAGCTCCGCATAGATTTCTCCCAAAACACCACACCGTTTGCACGCAGATACTCTCAAGAGACAGATGCCATGGACATCGACTCCCTACCGCACCGCTCCCGCGCAAATCCCGCAAACATCAACTTCCTCTCCTCCACCCAACCCGAGACCCCAGTAGCAGATACGCCGTTCGACTGGGAGCGACCACCGCGTCTAGCCAGCCACGACGGCATATCGGCCTCGCAACCCACGCTAAACAGACCACCAGCAAGCATGACCCAACAACCCCTCCTCCTCTCCCAGCTCTCCCCCAGCACACAAGACATCCTCTCTCAGGACCCCTCAATGACGCAATTCGCCTCCACCCCCGGCCAAGTTCCTCTATCCCTCACCCAAATAGCGCGTAAATTCGCCGACATCCTCCCCCACTACAGTCTTACGCGCTTCATCTCTCCCCTAACCATCTCCCTCCTCGTGCCGCTCCTCATCGAAGCCCTCCACAAACACGGTGTCCCCGCGCACCCGTTTTCGCACGACCAAGGCGAGCAGTGCGAAAGGACGGGCGAAGCGAGCGTAAGGGTTAAAATGGCGGATGGAAGGAGACAGGGCTTGAATGGTCATGTGGTGGTTGAGCGGACGTGGATGGAAGGTGTGCCGGTTTGCGAGGTGAGGTTTGTTAAGGCGAGCGGTGATCCGGTTGAGTGGAGAAGGTTTTTTAAGAGGATTGTTGGCGGGTTGGGGGATGTCGTTTTGAGGCCGGGGTAGGTGGTTTGATTGGAGTGGTGGGGGGGAGCGAGTGGGATGGGATGGGATGGGATGGGATGGTTGATGGGGGAGATGGATATTTCGGTTTTGTATGAATTGGTTGGATGTATGAGGAAGTTGGCTTTTGGCCAGGTACGGAAACCAGATGCTTCATGTGCTCTCTGGCACTCCTCCCCATCCGGTCTCGAAATCACTGGTGCATACTAACTTCTACTCGTGTCCTTTAATGCGTATGCTTATCTGCCACGCCCACGCCCACGCTCCACAGTAACATACATGCTCCTTTATCCTAAAAGCGAATCCATACAAGACACCCCCTCCCTACATAGAGTACAAAGCATATCGACGCATACATACCACCCCGCTACAAGCGCTTCTAGCAATAAATACATCCCCGCTTATCAGGTTAGGTTAGGAGCACGGCATCGCTAACACGAGATTGAAATCTGCCGTGAGGTGAGGGAACGAAGTCAGCAAAGCTCATCCATCTACAGGGGGGTGTCAATGCCTAGTTGTCTTCCGCTGGAGGAATGCTACGACGGTGCGGAACATGGCTTGCGTGGTATCTGTCCAAGCTGCCGCGGACGCGATATCGAAGGTCGGGGAGAGCTGAGAAAGTTGGAGTGCTTGGCGGAGAGAGTTGGCTAGCTAAATACTGCTGACTGTGATTGCGAGGGGAGTTTGTCAAAGGTAGGGAGGGGGGTTTCTATTTGATGGTGCTTACTTCAGAGGGAGATTAGGGGGCGGTGATGGCAAGTAGTCGCCCGATTTGGATCTCGCCGTAATGAAGTGCTGGACGATGTGGGGATGTGGGTGGAAAGTTTAGTGCATTATACGGTTATATTTCGGATATTAACTGAACATTCGGCTATCGTCCAGACAAGATGTACAGAATACACTACAGGAAGCATACAGAATAAAGATAAGCTAACAGTAAGCATGGGCTTCTAAACCCGGGTATCGTGAGAAGAACGAGATCCTGAAATAAGAAGAGATGTTGACAGATGGTTTACACGGCTTGGTCGTATCATATGGCTAGCTTCACTGCAGGCGGGTTAGCTGGTGCCAAACTGTGTGTTTGAGACTAGACTCACAAAGCAAACACTCGATGGCCTAACCACTAGGTCGAGTGATCTTCACTAAGCCGCCGAAATCGGAGCCGGAGTCGGAGTCGGATTCGTGGCTAAGGAGGTTTGATGCAGCAGCAGTAGGAACTGGCGAAGTAGCGCGACTTGGGGCGGCGGTGGATGTGGTGCTGGCGCCTGTGCCGAGGTGTTTCAGCTTCTCCACCAGTTCCGAGGCCTTAGGTCTATCTGTTGGCTTGATCTGCAGCAACGAAGGGATGACATCTAGAATGTCCTTCAACCCTCCTTCACATCGATGCGACAGGTAATCTATCTTCTCTATTACAGGTTGTCGGAGCTGAATGACGCCTGCGGCCTCACGGTAGAAGCCTTCATCCACGAGAGGGTGATGTGGGTGAGCTTGACCTTCACGAGCGTCACGGAATGCCAATAGGGCTTCGTAGCCTTCGATGAACCATACTAAGACCTCAAGGTAAACGCAACCTAGAGTCCAGATGTCATAAGGCCTTGAAGTCCCACCCTTTGAGGATTCCCTGTACACGTGGAGACGTCAGTAATTGTCCTAATAGAGATGTCCATGCCTTCTACTAGTTTGATGATATTGTTCTCTGAGGCAAGTAGACTTGGGCTACACTTACGGTGCTCGGTAAGTTGGTGTTCCTGGTTGGGTTTGGGTCTTGTAGCTCTGCCTTTTTCCGCTAATCGTCGATTCGATATCAGCAACCCTTGCGCACGAGAAGTCCGCGAGCCGAAGCCAGTATGTTCCATCTCGGTTCCTGAACACGAGAATGTTCTCTGGTTTAATGTCATGAATGTAGCCCGCCTTTTCTAGCATCGATGGAACGTTTAGGGTGCTCGCGCCGGTGGTCGCTTTTGATCCTTCGGGGTTATGTACGACCTGAAGCGCACCTGCCAGTCCGGCCAGTTGTTGAGCAAGCCAAGAAGCTGTCAATCCGGGAACTTGGCCACCATTGAAGTTCTCATGGATAAACCCCTCTAAGTCGCGATCTGCTAAATCGTATATCTAGTCAACTTAGCCTCTTCTGCAGAGACTTGCTAATGAGTTATGACGTACCATGTGGTATTTCGGACCAAGGGTGAAGCTAGTGAGACATTTAACTAGATGTGGGTGGTTCAATCCCGCCATGGCACTGTGGTAATTGCGCTCTCGGCCTTCGTGCCGTGTAACTTTCATTGCGAATCTGTTGTCATCGTCCGTCTCCTTGTCCCCATTGTTAGCAAGATATGTCAATTTCATTGAAGGCACATACGTACGCATAGAAACGAGCGGTGATCCGGGTGTATCCATACTATCCACACCTCACCAAAGGACCCTTTGCCCTTTCTGTACTCCTTCTTCTCTTCGAAGTGTATAGGTATTGTGAAGCGATCAGAATGATCGTCGTCCAGGTTCTGGATGTCATCCTTACGGAAGAATATCGTTTTGAAGCGCTTCTGGTTCTCCATAAAGTTGGTGACAAATTCTTCCTTCTTCGCCAGCTTTCCAAATCTAGTTTCATCAAGGGGTAGGTCTGCATCTGTGAGGCCATTGTCAAGCATGGCCTTCAGATACTTCGTCTTGCCACACATAACGCAGGTCGCAAACAGTTTGCGGCCATTGTTATATACCCGGTGGATGAGCTCATCGTGTTCGCGGTCGCTTAAGTCGATCTTCTCGTCTTGTTCGAGGACATGTCGAATGACTTCTCGCTGCGTAACCTCGTCCAGAGCAGGGATCGGCAGGAATCTTTGCGGTTGGCTGCTGAACTTGTAGGTGACCGTGTGGACCTTTACATACTCACGCACTTTTTTCTTGGTGTCCAAGGCGGGGCCCATGGTGTGATGACGATGAAGAAAGCTGGCTGTTCTTCGAGTGAGTCTCTGCAAAGTTTGTAGAGTTGCGACGTTCGGTCAATGAGTCAATGCGCAAGGCTGAGGATGACCCCACAGTTGGAAGTCGGAAGACGGCAATTGCGATAAGGCTGAGAATTGACGTATGCAAATAGCGGTCATCTTGTGGGTGGCGTGGGCGCTTCTTTATACGCGCCCGGAATACGCCTGGCAATTTCAGGCAACCGTGCCAGAGTCCGCAGTCAGGCGGAGGGCTGCCGTCAACTATCTCAATGCTACCCTGCTCCTTGCGATCATGTTCGGCATGGTGGAGGCGGCCTCTCCGGATAGGCCATGAAACGGCCCAAGATGCGGCCCAAGGAACGGTGGCTTAGTGTTAGCTAGGGAAATATATGCATGCGCAGGCGCGATATTGATGAGTGTGCCTACCCAATTCGCCGGCGCGGATTGAGGGACCTTTCTGAAGTCGACCGGTGAGATCCTTGAACTTCGGACATGTAGCTCTACGTTGTCGTGGACGCGGGGTTGAGGGGTGAGCGGAGTCGCCACCCAGTAAAATGGCTAGGGTAATAAGACGCCACCCAGTCAGGGTTGTTGCGAGCCGAAGGCTGTGTGCGGCCCACGAACACGTGCATGTAAGGCTAAATTGGTCGCTTGTTATTGAACTGGTGATTGTGTAAGAAGTGAAACAACGCTGCTGCACTGTATCGGCCAAGGATTCCAAGGCATATGGCTGATTGTTGTGGTGGCTATGCGTTGGAGGCTGCCCATTCAGATTTGTGTCGACGTGGTAGTCTAAGCTGGTATTTCGTTGTGCCACGTGGGATTGCGTCGTCCTTTCCGTAGTGTTTACGCCGCATGAGCTGCATGATTTTCTCCGAGTTCACCCAAAGGTACCATACAAGTATAGTGACCAAGGTCAAAGGAACTGATATGGCGAAAAATATATATGCGTTGTTAGTGTACTCAAGCTTGGAATCGCCAGAGGGTAGTTCCTTTTGGCTGACGAATTGCGTCGAAAAGAAGTTCTGCTTTGTGTCAGCCGCTGCCGCATGACGGACCTGAGTAGGAACAGGCTCACTGATACGATGGTGCATGGTAGATAGATCATGGTGATGATCGTCAACACTCTCATACTAGAAGAATCTCGACTATTCTTTTCTGCAAGCTGTCTCATGATGACATTTTCGTCCTGCCCTTGCCTTTCAAGCTTGTGAAGTGCAGATATCTGTTGATTGAGATTGTGGCCGCTTTCTCGTTCCAGTAAAGACGATATCTGTAAGGAAGTATCAGCAATATCATCAACCAGCCACAAAGTCGCCGTCAACAGAGCAATGACGTACTAGCGTCCTTGTGTTTTGGACTTTTGAGAGTAGGGCTTCCGCTTTCTTCCGAGTATAGGCGATCTCTTTAGCCTTCTCTCGTAACGCGAAGACTACGGCGTCTGAACCATAGGCGGATCGTCTCGGCTTTTCATCACTCTTCGTCGCGAGGTCCTGGTGGTCGCGGAACAGCTCATACATTTCTTCGAAAGTAGAGACAGTATCAAGCGTCGAATCCAGGCACAGGATGAGGTCAGCAATCTGATCCTCGATTTGTTTCAGCTCCTGGTGATCCTCAACCTCTATCGAGACGAAGTCGTCTTCGGCCTCATCGCATCCCACCAAAATGCCAACAGCTTTGTTTGACTATGAATCGTTAGGGTTGCATCGATACCACGCGCAGCATTCGACTTGCCTGGTGCGTCACGAGCTTGGTCAAATCAACTAGGTATGGACGCCAGCTTGCTATTGCAGTGTCGAGGAAGATAACGTGGAGTTCGAACGGGTTGGAACCCGTCAAGTCGGTGATACTCCTAGTATATCGGTCGAGGCGAACTTCTGTTCGCTGAGAAGCGCCCACGAGAATCCAGGTGGAACAGCCGCTTTCAAATCTTGGCTTGTACCTGTGATAGATCGCAAACTGTCGAAGAGACCATGGTCGTTTACCTCCCGCACGATTGGTAAATTCGACATAACGTAGGATGTACGAGCATTCTGGAAAGATTCAGTAAGTGTATATAAGCCAAAGAGGTCGGCACGTTGCCAGACGCACCAAAACCGTGATAATTGTTGTTATGAGACTCGCATAAAGGTCTGAACTTGAGGGGTGGAGGCCCTACTTCCGTGGCACCGTCTTTGACGCCAAAGCCAATCAAGTACTCGTTGAATCTCGGAAAGACGTGGCAGCATCTCAGAAGCTGTTCGAATAGCTCTTTCGTGATCTGGAGCCGGCTGTTTGAATGTCGTTGGCGAAGGTAAAATACCCTGAAATCATTTCTGGTACGCTTCACGAAATTTTGAACGCTGCCGGTGTCCAAGTCCACAACGGTCAGTTTAGGCGGCCCTGGATAGGTGGGCGGGGAAGATCCTCGATGCTGATCGAGGGCGGTTGAAAGAGCCGTGCTTGAAGCTTTGCTGCAAAGCGACCAGGCGTCATTGCTCTCTGATTCAGGGTCATGGTACTGGTCCGCGTCTACATTCTCAATTTGTTCCACCTTGGACGAGTGGTCATCTGGGGATTCATGAACCCCAGACCTCGAATCAGCTAAGCCGTCACTCTTTATTGCAGAACCTTTCACTTTCTTCTGTTCGTCTTTCTCAAGCCCAGACGACGGGCTGTTCTCTTGCTTTCGTTCGTAGTAAGTCGCGTTTATGGAGGACTGGATCCGCACTTCGATCTTTGAACACCGTGGATCCGTCTCGAAAATTGATTCTGCAGAGCGTGCGTAGTACTCATCGGCGGTGGGGCTTCGGTCGTAGAAGAGCGTACGCTCAAAATAGCGTGACGTTTTCATCTTGCCGCCGAACCGCGGAGGCTATTTTCATGCTCTCGACAGTCTTAATAGCCGCACGATGAACATAATAACAACAGTATCTGCCTGTTGGCTTCCGGTCACAAAATGCAAATTTCGAGGCGGTAAGTCTAGTATTTTCGCTTTGTGGGATGACGGGAGGCTGTGAAGAGGAGGAACATCGGCTAAAGCCAAGCCAATAGGGACGCGCTAGTCTGCCTCACGATAAGGCGGTCAACACCGAAACCGTCGCACTCTACTTATTTTGATGGCTTCTCGCGAACAATGCTTTGCACTTTGTATTCCTCCCATACCATTCCGATTCTCTGGTGCTTCCGAAGGCGATAAGTACCCTTTGCCTTGGGATATCTGCACGCTTCCGGCTATAATCAATCTCGACGGCCACTGGTCAAAGGCTGTAGCGCTGCAGCTTTCTCTGAATGGCCGCATCATCATGCGCCCCAGAAGCAGGATTTATCGGGCACATCTGCGAGCAGCTGCCAGCGAAGTGCCTCCAACTCATCGCGCAGCCTTTGGCCGGTGAGTCGAAATATGCGTCTTAACTTGGCGACGCATCCGCTGGCCACGATCCGACCAACATCACGTCACACGTCATCTAGCGGCGCGGTTTAAGCGTCACAAGCTTCCAGGGTGATGATTAAGTTGCGCATACTTACGCAGCATGCACACAGCCTCCCTGGACCAAGACTTATAGGAAGGCGTTGGGACGTTAGTCCCTACGCAAGGCAGAGTAGGGCAATCCAGACTAAGCACATGCACAATGAACGGATGACTTAGTGGACCTCCGGCATTGCCGTACCTCAAGGCGCACTCGCTGGTGGTATGCAATATCAACGTTATACTGGGAGAAAGGACATGGCGCAGACGCATATGCTACGTGGTGCGCTACCGTTCGTTCCCACCACCATAGTGCCCAAATCAAGCCTTACTATGGCACGAAGTATTTTATATACACGGAAAGCAGCCTCGGGCCGCGAGTATCTCGGCCTCTTTTCATCCGTCGCCATGAAGTCCTTTTCAATGTGGCCCAAGCGGCCCAAGCTACCTCAAGAGTCGAAAGCCCAGCAGCTGTCATCCTTCCCAATCTTACCAGAACTGTCACAAAATCGCGAAACGCAAGCACCCCCGACGCAACGAACAGAACCACAGATTATCGAAGATTGCTACATAGATGATGTAAAGCTGCTCAAAATCTGCGAGCAGCGCTTTGGGCTTGGGAATTACAAGCTTCGTGTAAGTAGATTAAGTCCAGCGGTCTCAAATATAGCTTAGTAGCTAACGTGTCTACAGTTCAAGTTCAACAGATACTATCTATCAGCGCCGGAGGTCCTCGATGAAGTATGTCAATTCCTATGATATCCACTCTCCCTTCACTATGGAACCAATACTCTATCGTCACTAAATTCTTCTAGGATACTCTGCGGCAGTGCGAGATACGTTACCTTTGAGCCTCCAGTGTGAGCCGCCTATGGCTTATAATCTCCACTTAATACACCTTCTACAACAACCAGCGTCTTTCATCTTCATTGGCATTGAGAACGGAGTTAATAGTCATGATATATTGATACCAAACTCGAACGGCATACCCAGGATGGACCTAGAAGATTGAAAGGTTCACCCGACTATTCAGAAAATTTACACATATCTCAATACATTGTATATGCGTGCTCTCTCGTAACATGATAACGATCTCCGTAAAATTTTCAGATCATCTAAAATTCCAATCACACCACAAACGTCAAAAGCTCACTCGGCTCAATCTAGAGCTTGTCCTCCACAACACCTTAGAACGTTTCCCAACCGTACCATCACGTGCACTCCTCGACACCCCCATTTCTCCCCGAAGCATGGTAGGATCACCGATGGCCAATCTGATCAGGAGTATTAGAATATGGCGTCGTCACTATCCCACCTGAGCCAAGTCCACAACGATCTTCGATCTTATCACACCAGCACCAGTAAGTCCAGAACACGCATTCTGAGGACTAAGTGTGCTGTAGCTCACATATCGCTTGACCAGAAATCCGCCGAGATGGGTCGTATTCCGAAGCCTTCTCCTTCGCGCCACGATATTCTCAGCCGATAGCTGCATGAGGGCAATCTTTCGCCTTCGTAATCCCAATCAACAAGGCGGAAGTCTATCATTCACTCCGGAACATTGAATACGAGGATGTTGGCAGAGGTGATGGTGTGATGGAAGCCGGTGTTGTGGTCTGCCGGATCATGGTCGTGTTGGACTACGTGTAGATGTCCTCGTATTTATCCCACCAACCAATTCAGGTCCTGACCCAACTTCCACCCGGTAAACTTATTGGCGAAAACGATCTTCATCAGTCTCTCAGGCTTGCTGCTAGCCTTTGGTATAATGATGTAACTGCACACTTTTATATCCAAGCACCGTCAAGCATCTTATCGCATTTTATGCGGCGTCTCGCTTGTAGTGATCACGATGTACTACACGTGGTCAGTTTCTGCATTATTTTTGATGATTCTTCCAAAAAAAAACCCCTCCAGTCAGTTCCCTGCTTCTAGGTTGAGAAGTGTATTGGTTGGGAGGACTTCGTGGCATATGGCTAGTCTTACCATTCATTTCTCAGCATCGGAGCAGCATTATTCCAATCTGAACCATCAACTGGAACCTCGCTCTGCAACTCTGTTACTGGACCATCAGCTGTGATGCTGTTCACCGGGTCAACCTCCACCATCTTCTGAATGATTTGAATCACTTCATCAAACTATCCAACCCCTCCTTCTTGAGCTCATCTACCTCACTCTGCACAGTCACGCGCAGCTCAGAATCCTCTATATCTTCGCGAAGCGCCTGGCCCATAAAGACCCCAGGTTGCGGCGCTTCCTCTCGACCATCGCAAAACCGATCAACAGCATCGTGCCTTCCGAAGAACCACAAAAGCAACTCAAGAAAGTCGCATCGCCAGGACCATACATCATTAAGGCGGGAAGCCTTTTGCTCCCTCCCTATCATAATACTCCGGGAGGAAGTAATCCGTATTAGCGCGAGGCTCGCTTTCTTGGTTGGTGCGGCCTTGGATGAGGTCGTTTACCTTCGCACTTCCCCTGGTCTATGAGGTGGAAGTGGTACTTTGGACTGAACACGAGACGGTCTCCCGGTTCGGTGCTGTGGATATAGCCCGCTTGGCTTAGACTGAAAGCTGGTGGAGGGCACTGCATGTGTACTGCTTTGAGTACATCGGTGAGACCGTACATTACGGATATTGCGAAAAGTTTTAAAGTTCCATGATCACAGAACCCGGAGGTAACAGTTTCCCGTTCGGGCTCAATTAATCTGTTTTGTTACATGCTTAAGCCATTGCTCAGAAGTGTCTAGACCTTCTGCTCGGTAATGATTACTTCTAAGCACTGCTTTGCACATAGGACATGGCGCAGTTTCTGGGATGAACGTCCTTCGTTTGGGTAATTATGTATCCGCCGGATAGAATTGCAGCTTCCTCGTCGTCGGGGTGAACCTGCTCTTCGGAGCCATGTTTTGCTTGTGTCTAGCGAGGTTCTCGCGCCAGTATCCTCCACACTTCACAACCAACCTAACCCGGGACTATTGGCGGCACGGGGCTCGCGATAGAAGAAGTTCTGGTGCCGCGATCAAAGAGCCGAGGTCGGAATGGTAGGTGACAAGCCTGGACACGAGGAGACGTGGAAATGCCTCTCAGCGAGTTCAGACGCTTTTTGTGTCACGTTTCTGAGCTGGCACGTACGAGCTTTCACATCAAATCTGATGGCAAATAAAGCATGATGTCTCATGACACAGAGGGTCATGCGATTACGCTGCATAGTAAATGAGAGGAACAACAAAAGACATTAAAACAAAAGCCTATGAGTTAAGACAGCTAACACCTAGGACCACGAATATGAATGAAGTGTAAGAGAATGAATAGATTACAACAGCGAAGAACCTTGATCTTAACTTTAGAGTGTTACCTCAACGAGATCCTCCAAGTTAGGAGCCACTGCACGCGCCAGCTTCTTTTGTCTTCCGACCCCATGCTGAAGCATATAGATTATACGTAAGTATCCAGGCGTAGTTATCCACTGATTGCAATGACCAGCCAAATACATAACTAGATCTCGGCATTGTTGCAAGATAGATGTACCGACCATTACGAGTCGCCTGTTCCTGAAGTCCAGGATACGGAATTTTTCCGGAGTGCAGCTGTCAGCGGCAGACTTCCACCAGATACCCGGATTTCGTTTGTGCGGCGTCGAGTTCCTCCTGAGGAATCCGAGTAGGTTTAGGCGTAGAAGGAGTTGTCATGGTGGCGGCGGGGACGGGTTGGAGGTGCAGGCCAGTCCCTCAGATGGAAGCCCATGTAGCATTTAGCGAAAACGGCAGCGGCGGTACGAACCACTTTAGTCGCTCCCTTGTTAATGGCTTCCAAGACACAGTTCTTGGTAGCGTTGTAGCAGTCTCCAGGCGAACTCCAAGCGGAAGGCGAGCTCTGGAACGTAACCATGTCCTGGTAGTTAACTTCATTGTCGGCTTGCAGCCAATCGTCGGTCGGCAGGTTTCGGTGGCAGTCCTGAGCTGCGTACTTGTCAATGAAATGGTCGTGCTGGCCCTTGTAACCATAGCTCTTAATATCCTGCACAGAGTTTCCTTGTGTTCCGTAGGCGATTTCGGATGTGGTTGGGGATGATGTAGCCTTCCCAGCAATGCGCCACACCCGCCCAAGCATCGTACCAGACCTGGTTGACCCCAGCGTCGATGCACTCCGCTAAGCACCCTTGCATGCATTGTATCTCCAGGTAAGTTCCATGACTTGCTGGCTGATTGGAAGCTCACGATACCATCGCCCTCCATGGCTTGGCCAATAGCATCGTCGAGCCATTTGCTACCGTCGGTACTTATCGATCTTCTTGCCTATGTCGCCGTCCGTTCCCCCTGCGCCGCAACTAGCACCGCCCTTTCTCTAACTTGTCCAATGGAGTACAGAGAGCGATGTCGAATACGAGGAAAAGGGAGAGGATAGGAGTCTGTCGCATCTCGAAAGAGTGAAATTTGGATAAATCGATAGAGAACGCAATAGAAAAGTGTATCAACTGATGAGTAAATGACTGTGTTAGAACAACGGCACCAAGACGCAGCCTCAGCGCAAAAGCTCAGCGAAAGGATACGAGAATGCACATCTAACGTGCTCGAATAGGACGTTATATCCTCGTTTTCTGGCCCCTTTGGGATTTGGGGGCGGTGGATCGAACATTTGGCAGACTCGGCCGCCAGGAACAATTCCATTCGTATTCTTGATCCTTCGACGCGCCCAACTAGCTCAAGATCACTTGTTTATCATACTAGGCGATTAGTGCCGAACTCGGGGCACTCACTATCTGTACCGGGAAGGGGTCGCCATTTCTTCCTGCAAAATCCCCTGACCCCAGTGATAATCCGGTTGTGCTTCAAGTTGAGGGACGCATTAGCGAGAACTCCGATCGGTGTAGCCACATGACTTAGACAAGGCATATTTGGAAATATGAAACCTGTAAGGGAACAAGCTTTAAGCGCAGTAACTTAGATTATTCAAAGAATCTTCTCATAACAGACCTAAAAATTCGTGCGTTTTGTCTCTCTACTAGTATGGGAGTCCACATACAAAACATCGTCGTAAAACTAGACCAGTTTACAAATTTGCTTTTCAACAAGCGAAATGAATGGCGGTCAATTCGGATTACATGGATATAGCATACCCGCAGACCTAATGTCAATGCCAGGGATTCAAGGTATCTAGAAGCGATTAGTGATATCACTCAGGTCTTGGCATCCTGACCTCATCCAAAACATTTCGCGGCGAACGCGGAGGTTATTGAACACCTTTACCTCACACCACGAGCATACCCCACAGCCGCTATAATGTTCTCAAGACGAGCGATACCATCAGTAGCCTCTCCCTACACTTCCTCTCAATTGAAGCGTCCGATCTAACACTGCCACAGGCCTTCCGCGCCGCAACCGGTGCAACTCGCCCTCTCGCCTCCGCTACAGCTCCTCGCTTCCTCACCTCCACGCAAATCCGACTCCTCTCCGATGAAATGCGCTCAGCGATCGATAAGGCGGTAGCCTCAGCGCCGGTCGTTCTGTTCATGAAGGGCACGCCTGAGACGCCACAGTGCGGGTTCTCGAGGGCGAGTATACAGATTTTGGGCATGCAGGGCGTGGATCCGGAGAAGTTCACAGCATTCAATGTGCTCGAGGATCAAGACCTGCGGCAAGGTGCGTGAATACCCGACTTTGTGGGGCTCCGGACGGTTGCTTGCGTTAGTGGCGGCTGGGAAATGGGAATGGGTAGGATGAAATTGAGCGCTGGCTGACAGAAGTTATAGGCATCAAAGAGTACTCAGAATGGCCCACGATACCGCAACTCTACGTCGAGAAGGAATTCATCGGCGGTTGCGACATTTTGATGACGATGCATCAGGATGGATCGTTAGCAAAGCTGCTAGAAGAGAAGAATGTTGTTGTAGCAACACCGGAGAGCGCCGAGCCACCAAAATAAGAGCTCGAGGAATTGAGTGATGATAAGGAAGGCTGCGACTGTAATACACCATATCTAAAAGAGGAAACTGGGCCGTTGTAGCAACGGCGTTGTAAGACCGAGAGTGTATATATATTCGCGTAATGAAGGGACAGGTAAAATAACGGTGAGAGCTTCTGTGAGTATACGACTCGTCACTAAATTCTAGCTGGGCACTTCTCATGGTTGTTGTAATCTCTCAAGAAGCTACGTAGCTGCCGTCGGAGCCGGAGTTTCTCTGAAGCTTTGTTTGTGGCCGCTCCTTCCTCGTTCAAATCCAGCTTTCTAACCCCACTTCAACCACCTCACCTCCCCTTCCCTCATTCCATATACTATTACACACATTCAAAATCACCATGGAGGTCAAACGCCCAGGCAGGGTCCAGAGATCCACCCGCGTCGCAGCGGCGAAGGAAGCCCCCTACGCACCCACCGTTCCTCGCAAGAAATCCGTCTCCGCTGCCACTGTCTTCAAGAAGCCTACACTAGCGACTAGGAAGAAGGTGCAAATCGCGCCAAAGAAGACAGTCAATCTATCTCATCTGGCGGCTAGCTCATCATTGGTGCAGGAGCCTCGGAGCGGCAGCGCACGATCGAGTTCGCAAAGCCCGCACAAGGGAGGCCATGGCAAGAAGTCAGATATGCATCCGCTCGTTGTAGCTTTCAAGGGTGGATCGTTCTTCAACCCACCACTGAGGAATGTTGAGCTGACTGCATATGAAGACAGTGCCAACGCCTACCGTGCGCACCTTTACCAGACTACCACCGCCAAACTGGATGCAACCTTTGACACTCTCGTAGCCCAACTCCACGACTGCAACTTCGCCACCATTTCCTCGCCCCTCAACACCTCCAACCCGAACACGTCCTCCATAGAGTTGACGATCAGCGCAAAGTACGAACGCGCGACCGAGAAAGTGTTCAGATCCATCGGCGACTATACCGTTACGAATCACGGCTCCAACAACGATGGAAGTGTCACGACTGTACGACGTGTCTCGCTCAAAGAGAAAATCGCCGCCTTCGATGCCAGCTACGTGAAGGAGGTCGAAGAGATCAAGGCCCTTGAAGCGCAATGGGAGAACATCGTCGGCGAGATCTACAGAATAGGTGCAGCATGCCTGGGTGACGCTGCAATGAGCTCCTTGCTCCTCGAAACCGAAACGTGCTCTCCATCATCACCGCTCCTCGTCCCAGAGCAAGCAAGCGGCACAGGTGCTCCTAAGAAGCGCGTCACCTTTCAAAATCCGCATCGCGAGTATCCAAACTTCCTCTACGGACCCTCGATGTTCAGGAACCATCCCATCGCCGAGCTGCCTGCATTTCCAGAGGAAGGAGTCAAGGGACTAGAAGATGCAGTGGGCAAGCTAGGCACGAAGCAGATTGAGGAGCTGAAGAGAATCGAGGTAGAGCAGTCATGGTGGTGGAATAGGAAGTGTGAGCAGATTGCGCAGACGCTAAAGGCTGACTGAGTGTGTGGGGTTGTAGTATGGTGCAGCTAAGCGTGTTGTACCGTGGGTGGCGGGATGAAGGTGATATGGAGCGGAGGATGTCGATGGATCTTTTGGCAATGTAGCGTTGAAGATGCATCCCCAGCAAATGCGGCGTTTGAAGGGAATATATGAGACACGCGTATTTCGAAATGGCGATTACGGTATCACTTTTAAAAGCGTTAAATATCGTACTGTACACTTCAGTCCTGGAGAATCTATTGAACATGTATATAGTACATGGAGCGGACCTAGAAAGTACAGGTATTATCCACACAAAAGGAAAATTTATGGTCTAGTCGGTCTAGTCGATCTAATAGGATATCACGCTTGTACTCCCAAAATGCACATGCCCCTTCCTCTTCCCACCCCTCAAATTCTTCCCTTCCCATCTAATCAAACGAGCTCTTAAACACCCACCGCTGCTCCTCGCCGGTAGTAAACGGTACGCCAAGTTCAAAAAGCGTAACAACCGCCTCGGAAAAGTCCTTGAAGAAGGCCTCATTATCATCTGCGTACTTTTGCGCATACTGCCTAAAGCTCTTATCCTTGATGATCTCCATGTCGGTGGGCAGCATCATGAGGGATTTCGTCTTGACGTCTTCGTACTGCTTGGGGCCGTTCCACTTCTTCCACGACCACTTCTCCTCGAGAAGCAGCTTGTAGTAGTCGTTGGTCAGCGTGGTCGGACTGAATGTCCATGGGCCGTCGAAGCCGGAGCGATCCGCGTGGCAGCGGCCGAGCGCGTGGGCGCCGGATAGAGCGACCATTTCTTTGTCGCCGAAGCCCATGCGGCCGAAGATGGCGCGGATGTGGCTTGCGCCTTTGCTCGCGTCTGGGAGGCGGCCGTCGGGCGTGCAGAAGGAGACGTCGCGGTCGGAGCGGCCGGGGCGGTAGGGCACTTTGGGCCCTTGCATTTCTTGGATGGCGCAGACGCCGGCCAGAATCCATAGATCCGAGTAGGATATCCAGGGGAAGTGGGCTTTTACGGGTTCGAGGAAGTCGCGCGCGGCTTTGAGACCGGCGTTGGCGCCGTGGTCGCCTTCGGGGGCGAAGCGCATGGTTGCACCGTTGGAGCCGCCTGTATTGGTTTCTTTGTCGTATCTGTCGCCTTGGTTAGCATCCTCAATTGCATGTATGGATGGTGGGTATTGGGGTTACGTACGTCCCGGAAGCATGCCATGCCAGCCGTAGCAATACCGGTCCATAGCTTCCATCGTCATAGTCATCTTTCTCCTCCAGAAGTTTCGCAATATGATCGTACACCTTCTGGTAGTCCTCGAACTTTGGTATAAACACGCCCTTCGCCTTGGTCTCCTTGCCAAACCACTCCGGCTTCATGGTGTAGAGGCCGTAGCCGGTGGCAATGGCGACCAGAGCGCCAGCGCCCCAGAGCATGCCCGCCGGATTCCCCTCATATTTGTCTGGTTGCGAGTCTTGCTGCGAAGCGTAGCTGCGGCGTTGGTATTGCGGGCGGAAGGCTTGTTGGGGGGCGACGAAGCGGGCGCTGCGGGAAGTGGTGCGGAAGGTGGGTGTGGACGCGGTGCGCAGAGCGCGAGTAAGGGTTCGAGAGGCGGATGCCATCGCTGTTGTGGTAGTGGTGGTACGGTAACTTGCTGTATAGTGTTTATCTCTTTTCAAGCTCAAGTCCAAGCTCCAAACAATCGTATCTCTCTTCTACAGCTCTCAGTCAACGACTCTCGAGTGGCGTAGGTAGTCAATTAGATGAAGAATCAAAGAGCACGACGCCGTGACGGCAACGCAGCTTTAAAAGAAACCGATATGCCACGTGCGGCAACCTTATCCCCCGTCGAAGAAAAAGATCACTTTTAAACCCAGCACGTTATCAAAGTGGACCCTGACACCAGCGCGCCAACCAATCACCAACGCGCCCTGGCCCGCAGCTTCTAGAACACACTGGCTCATCTAATCCGCCGCGTGCTTGCAAATGCCCCTGTTGCCATTCCCCGGGCCGAAAAGCTTTGTTTTGGAAGACTAAACAAGCTGATCCCGACGTCATTCGTAATTTTCAAGGCGTGTAGGACTGAAGCAATATTCAAATGTTTGGAGACGAGCCCGAAAGGTACGCAGTCTCCGTCATCCCAGTCCCCTGGGCTGCGATTCGCCGACGGAGAGGCTGGATCGACGGGGCTGCAGAAGTGCGAAAGAGGGGTAATTTCGAGGCTCTGGTGGTTAGCAAGCCCCCATCGGGAAAAGTGTCTAGAATGCGCGATGATGGTGTAAGTGCAACCGTCTTGCTGACAGGTTGTTACTCCATCGGCTTCGCGGCTTGTTGCGGCATCTGCCGGTCACGCAATAGAGAGGGTAACGTTGCCGGAAGTGCCAGCTACTTACGTATTGAACGTCACCACGGCTATGTATGAGCCTAGCACGTAGGTGAAATAGCATTTTGTTAATAGAAATCATGTCGTATATGTATTCGTAAGGAATACCGTTCGATCTATGTGCTCCCGTGACACTTCACAACTGCATTACCCCCAAAACGCCGGCTTTTATGCCTATCAATGCAAAAACCAGAAAGTCCATTGGAAAAGAAAAAGGGCCGAAAAGGAGAGAGAATTCCGTATTCCATGCGGTGAAAACCAAAACTTAATTTACGCATCGAAAGTAATACCGAAGCCAAACATGCTTATGCAGAAGTATATCCGTCAGGACTAATAGCGAAAATCCGTACTCGGCGTCGAATTCTCAGATGCTGGATATATCGGCAAAGGGGGAGATAGTCCATCTTTGGCTCTTAGGTCCGCCACCTCCTTCTCGAGCTTCGGCTTCAGTTGGAGCCACGATGCATTGGTGGGGTTCTTGGGAATAAGAATGGCACGGCGATAGGACGGACAGGACTCCACTTCTCGCATGCTCATGGGTGGGGACAGCTGACCCGCCTTCCAGATGAAAAATGTCTTGCGTGCCTGCTTCTTCTCGGTGTACTTGAAAGACCTGGAGTGTCGGGTCGCCTCTTCCCAAAGCTCCATGTTGCGTGCAAACTCGTGTCGCTCCTCGACGATTTTGAGTTTGGCGGCGATCCAATCTGCTATCTCGGCTGGGTTTAAGACGGAGACCCTCTTGCTCTCCTCGATGAACCCGGCAACCAGCTTTGTGACATCAGATAACAGGTAGACAGTTTTGAGGGAGGGGGTCGTCGTTGGTCCAACTCCGCCATAGTTGCCCCAGGAGTCGACGATGCCGGATGGAAGGCACTTTTGGAGGAAGGAGAGGTCCTCGCCGTTTTCGTCCGTGAACAGTGCCAGAGCATCATGCTCCTTGATCGTCTTCGACTGCAAACAGGCCTTGCACCACCGGCGGAGGAACGCCCAGTACGTCTTGCGCGTTGACTGTGCCTTGCAGCTCATGCAGCCGTGGCCATGGCGTAGGTCGGCATACTGGAACTCAGACAGTTCCGAAGGCGGATCGGGGAGATCGTCGCCGTAGTGGTACGTCCTGCTGTGCTTCCAAAGCGTGGGATAGTCTCTCAAGAAGCGATAACACGACGAGATCTTGGTACGCAGCTCGAGCAGTTGCGCCGGATGGGAAAACGACAGGATGGCATGCCAACAGTCCATGTCGACGCTTTTGGACAAGATCCTCCCCTTCCGCAGCTTGGTCGGCTTGAACACGTGCGGCTTTGGGGCTTTAGCGGGCCGGCTGGTGGAAACGGCAAGACTAGAAGTCCCATACCCTGGAATGCCAATGGGTGCAGCAAGTCCTTTGGACTGCAGATCGTCAGCATCCTCGTCTCCACGTTTCCGCTTCCCATCCAGGCCCTCGGTTCCGGGGATCCTCGCGAGGCGCACCCGTTGCGACTTTATCTCCTTCTCTCTCCTCAATGCCCGCTTCCCACCCGGCTTACGGCAGTTTATCACCGTGCCATAAGCCTGGGGCGGCGGTCCGTTCGATGGACTCTGTCTATTAACTCTGAAGATGACATTCTTCGAATTAACCATAGCTGGTCAGCAGGCCAGCCGCTGGAGGACCAACGGGCGAGACACACGAGAAAGCGCTTCCGAAGACTTTGTCGATGTAATCATAAGGCCAGCGAGAGTAGCAAAGGATATAGGGGGGGTGCGAAGAGGCTGGTGGAGAAGGGCTCAGTGTCGGAACGTTGAGATTCGGTTTTGAGAAGGAGCTTGGCACGGGCTGGCTTGCTACCTAATACGCGGAGCCATGCATCAGTGACGTCTCCCGGCTTATACGTCGGAGCTAGGCATGTGCACATCAGCCTGTGGGTTGATTGAGGTTATCCGCAGGTTATATGCACCGGAAAGACTGGACATGCCGTCCTGTTGTAGCATTGCACATGGTTGCCTTCTAATTACTTAAGCGTGCGCTGCCCCACCTCGTCCGTCGATCATCCCGGGTTCGTCGCCTCCACAGAAATATCTGCGACGACATCGTCAGGGGTTTGTGTTTGGAGGGTGAAGGTTCGTCGGATGCTCTGGATGCCGTCAAACGTGCGCGTACACCCTTCAACCGGGATGCACAACTGACAATAACAATGCGAACCTTGGACGGGGCTACCAGCTTGTCAGCCTGCTCGCCATCCGACTTACCAACCCTTACCTTCTCATCCGACAACACAACCCATTATCCGTTGTTGTCCTGGCGAAAGGATCAATAAACTCCAACACCCAGAACCCCCAGTGGTTATCCTCGTGATGCCATGGTTGGTGCGGCGATCGCAGGCCTCTCTAGGCGGCCCGAAGTAGCGACACAGTCAGCGGCGCCTTACTGAAAGCGACATGACCATGGCAAGGGGATGCGGGGACACATTTGTTTGCCATCCGGTCGGCTATTGGCTGAGGCTGGCGGTAAAGCGGTGGAGATCATCTTAGAAACTTCTGCGCAACGCCAAATATTCTCGCTCGATATTCATCACTTTGCGGCGTTAAGGTGGTGCCGTTTGTCGTCGTGCCCGACTTTACAGTTGTGCAAGACCTACGTTTGGTCTGTCTAACACTACGTGCTTATTTCATAGGCAACGTGAGTCGCCATGGTCTCGAGGAAAGAGAGTACGTCAAATTACGGAGACCTGTACTTTCGATATTGCTAATCACACACAGAGGATGCCCCGGAGTCCGACGTACCCCACGTCCCACCGTACGAAGCCAACTACGATGAGGTTCCCGACATGATCGCGTGCCCCACGCATACTACAGAGTCAAAGCTCGTCACCAGAATTGACCTCCATGTTATCCCCTTCCTGTGCATCATGTACCTGTTGGCCTTTCTAGACCGTGTGAACATCGCCAATGCCAATGTCTTCGGTCTCTCCACGGAATTGGGCATCGCAAACGGCAATAAGTACAACAATGCTTTAGTCATTTTCTTCGTGCCCTATGTTCTGTTCGAGATTCCGTCGAATATCTTGTTGAAGAAGTTTAAGCCGAGAGTGTGGCTTTCGATTTGCATGTTTGGGTTTGGTCTTGGTGAGTTGCCCATGTTCAGATCAGCCTTCTACCTTCAAGCGATTGCAAATACTGCAGTTCTTGCGGAATATGTATCTTGATGTGAAGGCAAATTCCGTGGTTAGAGCAGAGGCTAACCCCTCCCAGTGACAATGTTGCAAGGCTTCGTCCAAAACTACTCCGGCCTCTTGACAACCCGCTTCTTCCTCGGCTTCTTCGAAACCGGAATGTTCCCCGGCGCCTTCTACCTCATAGGAATGTGGTACCGCCGTCACGAAGCCCAAAAACGCTACACCTTCTTCTTCAGCAGCACCACGCTCGCCGGTGCCTTTGGCGGGCTGCTCGCCAGCGCAATCGGCAAGATGGACGGCATGCGCGGATACCGCGGATGGCGCTGGATCTTCATCCTCGAAGGACTTTTGACCATCATCGTGTCGTTTTTCTTCTTCTTCCTACTACCCAACTTTCCCGAGGAAGCCAAGTGGCTGAGCGAGGACGAGAGAAGCTTTGTAAAGGCGCGCCTCCAACTCGACCAAGGAAAATCGGCTCGCGAACGCCCCGTTAAACCCGCCGATGTTCTCCGCGCCCTCAAGGACCCCAAGATAATAGTCGGCGGCATTATGTACTTTGGGCTGGTCGTCACAGCATACGGTTACGCTTATTTCAGTCCTGGCATCATCCAAAGCTATGGCTACTCTCCCATTCAGACACAATTACACTCCGTTCCGCCATGGGCTGTGGCGTTCGGGTTTGCAATGATAGTAGCATGGTTCTCGGACCGCTTGAAGCACCGCTTCCTCTTCGCCATCTTCCCCATATGTGTCTGCATGTCCGGCTTCGCCATCCTACTCGCCATCCACAATCACCGCGACGTCCAATACGCAGCGCTCTTCCTCGTCGCCATGGGCGCCTACACCGCTATGCCCGTCATCGTATGTTGGTTCAACATGAACCTTGGCGGGCACCACCGCCGCGCTATCGGGTCTGCGTGGCAAATCGGCTTCGGCAATATCGGCGGCATCGTCGCTGTGTATGCGTTTTTGAAAAAGGATGCGCCGAGGTATATACCCGGATATGCTATTTCTCTGTCGTTTGTGGTGCTTAGTGCATTGAGTTGTTTGACGTATTTTGTTATGTGTCGGTGGGCGAATCGGAGGAGGGATCAGGCTGTCAGGGATGTGGGCTTGACTGAGGATGAGAAGACGGAGTTGGGGGATTTGAGTCCAGATTATAGGTATTTACTTTGAGGTAGTAGTAAAGACGTGAGGGAGGAAACATTTTACGTGACACAAGGGACAACAGTGTAAAACTCTCTTTCGAACTTTGTGGCGTTGGCTTTTTTTATGTCGCCTGTCAATGTTCGAAACATTACCTCATCGGCCTCTCACGATCGATAGTACTGTGTACAAAGTCCTATTTTGTTTCGTGCGGAGCTTACAAGAGAGACTCTTACTATGAAGATCCAATCCAAACCAATATATATCTAAAGACTACTAGTACGAATGGTATATTCCTATACATGCTATAATTGAATAGTTGACGTCGAAAAGTACTACCAATTCAACCGTCCGTCACGTGCACGTCGGGTGGTGGAGCAGGGGGGCCAGTCGACACTGGCTCCATCTAACACTAGAGTTCCGTGTATCAGAATCAGAGATTTTCTCATATGATCATGTGATCAAACCGTGCGATGTTTACCTGTGGGTCTCGGTCGAGGCACCGACGTTGGATCATATCTGTAGGAATAACATCATGAAGCTTTCTCAATGGCTTTTTGAATTGCTGCGGCACGATAGGGTGGCAGCGCGCCTGTACGTGTAACCAAATCCTACCCATGAAGTTTTGAAGCAACAAGGCGCTCGGAATACTGTAGCGGCCCCATACATCTTCGTCAGATGCCTTCCCCAACTCTGGCCATCCTCGCTGACCTTTTAGTCTTCCCAGGTGCAAGAAATTGCACCTTAACCTCGACCTCGGTAGCGGTAATCTCCTCCATCCTATGACTGTACAAAGCGTCGCACTCTGATCTGGAAGCTCAGCGGATTCGAGAGAAGGGCAATACATAAACGCAACATGGGCGAACAGCTCAACCTTGAGCTTGTTCTTCTGACGCTTGCTGCTGGTCATGGTAGCGGTTCCCAGATATTCTCTGCATGACCTTAGATGCCCGCTCAAGTCACACTCGGAGCTGTCGTAACACTGGCCGCCTCTCCGTTATCCCCATCCCTCCAAAACTCCTTACTCTCACTCTCCACACCCTTCATCGCCCGTGCAACCTCCTCAAGCTTATTAACAACCTCCAACACTCCCCTATTAACCTTTTCAAAATACCGATCATTCGCCTCCCGCCTCTTTCGACTAAGTTCAATATCTTTGTCCGTCTCCTCTTCTAGCTTACTACTCTCAAACGCGTCTCCGTACCCGGGCCCGGCGACAGGCGAGCTGACGTCTATACTTTCGATGTGGTCGCCAGCTAGAAGGTCCGCCGCATCAGTTCCAATAGCACTTTTCTGCTCCTCAGACGATTGCCCCGACTCCTCGGCCTCAGACCTTGCCCACGCCTTTGCAAGGTCAATTTGTGCTTTCCGCAGCTCCTCCAATGCTTTTGAATGCTCATCGCCAAATACTGTCATGCCCGGGCCCTTGATTGCGCTCAACTCGACCTCCTCCAGCGTATTTTGCATCTCGGCCCATATTGCTTCTACGCGTGACGAGGCTTCGGCATCGGCGGCGGCGCTTTGCTGCTTTTGGCGGCGGACGAAGGGCGCAGACGAGTTAGTGGAGGTCGGACTTAGGGGGTTGTCGTCGTGATGGGTGGTTGTTGTGGGTGGGAGTGGGCGCTTTGCGGGGTCCTGCGCGAGCAGGGAGCGTTGGCGGTTCAGCGGCGCGCGGGTTGCCTTATCGGGAGACCCGCCTGGAACGTTGAGGGAGGTCGCGGAGGCATTGTGAGACGGAGGGCCGACAAAGAGCGCGGGAGCGGGTAGGCGGTTTGAAGCCGTTTTAGCGGTCTTGTTTGATGACATCGGTACGGATGGTGTTAGTTTTAGATGTTGCTTTGCTTTTGAATAGGGTACGCGGCGGACGAAGGTAAGTACATTTACCAAAAGGTACCGTAGAGCACCATTGTCCTAAGAGGCGGCGGGTTGAATGCCATTAAGGACCTGTCGGCTGGTGACGGCGTGGGTTTGGTGATGAGATCCGATAAGATAAGATGGACGTGCATTGCGAGCCAACCTATATTTGGTCTAGCTTTAGCGACCGCCAAGCTCCCACACAGATTTCAGCGCTTCAACTTCGACCTCCTCTTCAGTCGCCCTACGAACATCCACCCACACATCTATCGACCACACCGCGAAGATGGGTAAAGGTACAAAAATGCTCCCATTGCCCTTCTCAACGAGGAAATAACCGAAAATCAACAATTGCCATACCTCTCACGTCGCAATACCCGCCTCTGCAATACGCGAGCTCACAGTTGTCTAGGAAAGCCGAGAGGTCTCAACGCCGCGCGCAAGCTGCGCAACCATCGCCGTGATGGCCGCTGGGCCGATCTCCATTACAAGAAGCGCCTCCTCGGTACCATGTACAAGTCCTCGCCCTTCGGTGGCTCCTCCCATGCCAAGGGCATCGTCCTCGAGAAGGTCGGTGTCGAGGCCAAGCAGCCCAACTCCGCCATCCGCAAGTGCGTCAGGGTGCAGTTGATCAAGAACGGAAAGAAGGTCACTGCTTTCGGTACGTTACCGCACATCTCATACACCACAAGAGATGGACGATATTAGGAAGACTGCGAAAATGAGATCCATGAGCAGTGCTGATAGAACCCAGTTCCTAACGACGGTTGTCTCAACTTCGTAGACGAGAACGACGAAGTCCTCCTCGCTGGTTTCGGTCGAAAGGGCAAAGCCAAGGGTGATATCCCCGGTGTGCGTTTCAAGGTCGTCAAGGTGTCGGGTGTTGGTCTGTCGGCGCTGTGGAAAGAGAAGAAGGAGAAGCCTAGGTCATAAGCGGCTCGCCAGCATGCAGGCGGACGGTCACAATTTTGAGGGATGACGGCCACGAGGGGCGGATCTGCGGACATCACGAAGGAATATCGGAGTCTTACATTGGGGAATCTTCTGTGCTTCTTCCCGCATGAAATCGGCATGTGACAAAAGATATGATTAGGCTGGTGGGTTAGATAGAAAATCTGACCTGTTCGGGCGCCCAAGCTACTCATGGGACTAGTGATGCTAGACCTCACCCATGGCCTGTTCTCCAGCTCGTTTTATCTATTCCAGATACAGAGACAAGCCGCTAATCCCCTAGTGCGATAATTTTCTAAACAAGCTCTATTATCTCTTGTATCAAATAAACTTTGGAAAACTTGACAATATTTAGGACTTATCTCTACTCTAGAATCAGCGCTACATTAAACACATTGCACAAGCAAGAAGGTCCAGAGCCGGCGCGAGTACCATATTAAACCGAACGCTTCCCAGGGAAAAAAAACGCCGCCAGATGCAAGCCGAGGAGTGCAAGGGTATCTAAATGACAAACTCCATCCATGCCCATCCACATCTCAAATCCCCAATCTAGTAATCATCTCTCCCTCCCACGACATAGGCCCCACATATCCTCCCTACTTCGAAAAAAGTCCATTAAAAGTATCTTCCAACCCCGTTTCCTTCATCTCGCCAAAGAAATCATACTTCAACTGCGGCGCATTGAAAAGCTCCGCATCCCTCCTAACATTACGCGGCACACCCACGCCCTGCAATCCGCCGGCACCAGCACCAGCCCTAGCACTGGGACCATCCTCCCTGCTCTTTCTATCCTCTTTGAAGAAGTTTGTCCTCGATTCTTTGAGAGGAGGGGCCCAGACACCCGGTTTCCAGGGGTCTACTTTGGAGGCCGCGGGGGCCTTGGGGGCGGCGGGGATCTTGCGGCGGAAGGGGTTCGGGTCGGGTTTGCTGAAGAGGGAGATGGGTTCGCGGGCAGGTGCGGGTTGTGTGGGAGGGGAGGAGGGGACTTGTGACCAGGGGGAAGGGATGACGGAGGGTGCGTGAGGAGCGAAGCGCTTCTGGGTTGGGGTCCAGTCCATGGAGTCGTCTACTTTTGAGCTCGTCTTGCGCTTGTAGGGCGTGGCGAAGTCGCTATCTTGGGTAGCTGAGGATATGGAGGTCAGTGTTGGTGACGGGGGGAATGCAGGATTTGATTCGGTGGTGCCGGGGAAGTTGGATGTGAAGGACTGCGCCATGGTGTCGAAGCTCGAGTTGTTTGGTAGCGTCGATTTCGCTGCTGATCGCTTTGGCTTTTCGGTGCTGTGAGGGGCGCTCGGGAGGTGAGCGTCTAGCGGCTGCATGAGCGACTTTGTGGATTGGTAGACGATGCGGACCGAGTTCCATCCGATGATGGTGGCCAGGAGGAGGATGGCGAAAAGTACAGCGTGCGTGTAGTGGAACCACCTTAGGGGTTCCTCGTCGGTCTCCGCATTCGTGAGGACGTGGAGACCGAGGAAGCGGAACGCAAGTACGGTGATGCGGATACACCAGACAAATACGAGGCCGCGCATTCGTCCGCCGGCTCGGTTCGTCTTTTGCTCGAGCCTTGGGTTCCACCAGATGGTAAGAAGATCTGCGACCAAGCCGTACTTTGCGAGGCGAAGCATATATGGCGAGAGTAGGCAGACCTCATCGACTGCCCTTGGGCCGACTGCTTGGCGGATACAAGTCCGCCAACTAAAGTCATCAACCCCATATACATCGCCGTTCGCAACGACAATGCTGCCAAAGCCATGCCAGACAAGTCCAACCACCACGCTGGCGATGTAGGCCCACTTTGCGAGCCAAAGGATGGCGAGCGTCCAGATTTGGCGCGTAGTGTACGAGTCCGTCTGATACTTCCTGCTCTGCTCCAGCACCCGTCGTAGATTGTCTGCCTTTGCCGCATATCCAGCGGCTCTGATCTGGGCTTGGACTCGATCGATGCAGTTCTCGCAGACTTGCGGGTAGCGCTCCTCCAGCTCGGCCCGGTACTCGTCGACGGAGGAAGCGTACTTTTCGTATTCAGGATCATCTTCGTCTGGTATATATTCCGCAAGCATCTTGTTCAAGAGCAGCTGGTTGCGCTGGCAGGTGTCGCAGAATGGGGACTCGGTGGGCGCAAACATGACAGGCGTGGGTGAGCGGGAGCGCAAGTATTGCACAGGAGCAGGAGCAGTTGCAGTTGCTTCCACGGGCGGATCGGTGATTTCTCCCCGCTGAGACAGGTGTCAGTAGACGACTATACAGGCCAACGCGCTGGGGACATACATCATCGAGGTGATTCACCGCGTCGCAGTACGGACACAGCCATGTCCGCGGAATGCCTGCCTGATCGTTGCGGCAACATGTGTTGCAATAGTGGCAGCAAAGTTGGCGTCGGAGCAGACGGGGCATGGTGTAAGTGCCTTGTGAACGCGCATCGATGTCGCCGCCCGTTGTTGCTCGGAGATGTCTTGGCGAGGTGTGAGCGCCGCGAAATTTGGCTGCTCCGACTTCCGTTTTTGCACCTCAAGTATTCTTTACTAGGGACCACCCAACGCGCAGAGGTTGATGGTCGAAGCTCCTGGAAGCTCACGTCTCAGCATCTTTTAATCAGCTCATTCATTGTTCAGTTCCATTCCTTTGTCTGCCGATGGCTCGATAGCCGCACCCTGAACGCATCGCAATCCGTCGCCCGCTCGCCCACCATGAGCCAATTGGCCAAGGTACCGCTGCGCACGGCAAAGCGCCTTAAAAAGCTCAAAGAAATCAAAAAAGTCGAAACTGCCATCAGGTGGCATGAGCGAGCGCGCAAAAACCGCCAAGCCGTTGCGACGGACCGCTACGAATCCAAGCAGACTGTCCTCGGGCTCATGAAATGGGAAAAGGAACAAGTAAAACATGTCAAGAGCAGGGCGTTGGAGCATGCTCGTGAGGACTGGAAACTGGGGCCGCTGCGACCGAATCGCGCCATTGGCCACGAAGCTTCGACGTACGGAGCGTTGGACCAGGAAGGGATGAGGAGACCTCCCATTCCAGTTCGCGTGCAGAAGCACCGCAATGAGATCAGGGAGAAAAGGGGACTGGAGCTAGAGTACCCTCTCGTGGTAGACGACAAGAAATACTTCCACATTGTGGAGGATGATCGTGTCGTGGTCATCAAAGGGAGGGAAAAAGGCAAGATTGGCATCGTTAGCGAAGTTCTCGATAGTTCGCACGAGGTTGTCATCAAGGACCTCAACACGGTATGTTGAACTTAGTATATTTTCGCATTTCTACTCACGTCTCTAGCACTACGCCGATGGCCGCGTTTGGAACACGCCCGACGGCACACCCGCACCGCCAAAACGCGAAACCAATAATGCAATCCCACTCGCAGATGTTCGTCTCGTCGTACCCTATCGTATCACTACTACAACCGCTTCCGGCGAGAAGAAGGAAATCTTCCAAGATGTCGTTGTGGACAAGGTTATCATGGAGCGACATACTACAGGCATTGATCCCTATACCGGCATCGACTATGGTAAGGATGAGTTCCCCGAGGAGCACCGCTTCGACCCCGAAACCGGGCTCCCAATCTTCAAACGCTACATCGCTGGGACAAGGAGTCTCATCCAGTGGCCATGGGAGTTCGATCCGGAGGAGCATAAGGAGCCTGAGCGGGAAGTAGGGAATACATCGGACGAGAAATCGGGGGTTAGAAAGGGTCGGATAGGCAGGAGTCTTGACTGGTTGAAGAGCAGAACCAGCGGAGCCAAGAACCTCGTGGCCATAACCAAGAAACAGCAAGAGGAGGCGAAGGAGCAAAAAAGACGAGAGCAAGACGAGAAGGACTTCGTCAATATCGAACAGGGCATCAATGAAGCACAGGAAAAGACGTACCTGAAGAGCAAGGTCCAGAAACTGCCTCCAGACTCCGACGACGACACCGGCCGCAACCTCGCCGAAGTCAGCGAGGAAAGCCGTTCCTTCTACCCAACGCTCATCTACCCGCCCTTTCCCAACGAACTCTCCACCGAACTCGCGGAAGATATCCGCCTCAAAGCGCGCGCCGACGCAAAAGACAAGTCTGAATCTGACACCGCACGGCAGGACCTTGCCAGGAAAGTCAAGGAAAAGAAAGAAAGGGCAGCAAGAAGGGAGGCTGAAAAGTTGGAGGTCATGAAGACGCCTTTGCAGTTGAGATGGGAGGTTGAGCGCGCGAAAAAGCTCAGAGAGGAGAAGCCGTTGGTGCACATGGATGCCTTGATGCTCGCTCTCGGAAGTCATATGCAGGCTCAAGGCATCAAGCTTACGCCGAAGAGGCTGAAGGCTGCGGAGAAGGAGGTGCATGTTGATTGAGTGAATGGCAGGGGGATGGAGTGTATGAATGGACACGGGCTGTATATTTTGGGTGTGTTTGCATTTGCGTTGTAGCATACTGTAGATATAAGGTTTCTCTGTGTAAGATACATGATCGGATTGTGTACCCGGGAATGTAGTATGTATCGAATTCGTTTGGGGTATCTAGCTTCGTAACATGTACAATCCTCTCCGTAACGCCCTGGGTTATGCTTCCTGTCGTCGTGTACACGTCTCCGTATTCTACCACCGCACACCATCACAACTTCCTCGCAATCCTGTCCACCAACCATAGAAACTCTCCCACGCCATCTCCTTCACAAAACCTAACCACCTCAAACAAGCACCCCCCAAAACTCCGCCTTTCCTCCACCACTCCCCTCCACGCCCTCCCACTGCACCAGAAACCGATCCACAACCCAAACCAGCAACTTCCCACTCAGACTCAACGTCTTGACCCTTGCAAAACTCTCCACATACACCGTCCGACACATGCCCCTCGTCTGTGCACCCTTCCAGTTGAAGAACCGCAGTAGAGTGGCCGCTAGAACAACGATGACGGCGGTGGCCGGTCCGTTCACGATGATCAAGCTGGGTAGGTCGCGGGCAGCTGCTTCATAGGGCGTTTGAGGAGACTGGTTAGGGAGGAGCGGGGGTGCGGATAGGAGAGGCGTGAAGGAGGAGTAGAAGGTACGGAGGGAGGATAGAGGGGTTGTAAGGAGGGATTGGTGGATTTTGCGGGCGCGCGGGATGGTCGATATGTTGTAGTAATCCGGCCCCACACATACAGGCCTCTCTTCCACCTCTCCCTTCCTCCTTCCCTCCTCCTCCCCGTTCTCGTTCTTGTGGACTGTCGTGTCCGCCCTCGCCTTCTTAACCCGCCGCTCAAGCTCCCTCTCAAACTCCACTGCCCGCTGCGCACTAAACGCATCCCCTCCACTCACCACATACGTCCTATGCGTCCACTTCCTCGTATCTAGCTCCCGTAGCAAGTAAAACATCTCATGTGTATGCCCGCCCGAGCCTAGCACAATTAATATGCGCGAGGCGATTGGGCGTTTGCGAAAGGGCGGCGGGCGGAAGGGCGATGGTGGGAGGATGGCGAGGAGACGTAGAGTCGCTATTACGAAGAGTGTGGCGAGGAGGGCGAGGAGGAAGGAGAGAGTGTAGAGGGCGGATAGTGGAGGTGCCATTGGTGGTGCGATTGGAGTTGTTGCGGTCGGCTGGGTGGCTGGGAAGCTTTTGTAGGGAGGTGAGGTGATGGGGTGAATGCTAGGGAGAGTGGGGGGTGCGCATAGTGAGTGTAGCGATGTTTGAGTGTGAAGGCGTTGTAGCATATCGAGCTTCAAGTTACGTGTTTGTGGTGGGGGAGCCCCCCAGCCAATCACACGCTCTCTATGCGCGAGTTCACGTGTTGATAAAGTTCTATCACTTCATCGTACATATACATGCTTAAGATACACACTGCGGAGTTTTCCAAATTTGATAGATTCAAATACTATTGTTCGGTGTGCATGCTCTTTTGCCTCCGGTCAATTGACTCCATGTAGCGGGGTATATTCATGCCATGCTCTGGCTCCAAGTCTGCCGCACTTCCCTTCGCTTTGTAAAGTCTATATGTAGCAGAGATGTAATCATAGAGTAATGTCTTCTGTCCGGTAGTGGTCTGCTACGATGCGGTATAGATAGGATGGTGCGTGACCGCCACTAGTCGATCGTTAGCATACATGTATGCGTGATATATCCAAGTAAAGACTCACAGGTTGGTAATGTAGAGGTCCACCAAATCCGCAGGCACATAATCGTACATTGGATTCTCAACGTCCACCTTGTCCACAAATTCCCCGTCCTCATATGGCACCACACTACCCGCATCGCCATATTCGATAAGCTCGTTGATATCGAACGGATAAACCGGGCTCAGCTTGTAAACACCACTGAGCACCATGACGGGCACCCGGTGCTCTTTTGCTGTTTTTGCGATCATGTGAGCGCCGGCCGCTGCGACAAGTCCCCCGTTGGCCAGTACGGTATGTGTTGCTAGAACAACCTTATTGACGCGTGACATGATGGCAAATACATGTGAGTCTGGGATAACGTACACTGGAATACCGACAGCTGTGAGCGGCTTCCACTGATCGTCCTCCTCGTGCATATGTGATTCCCGTTTTCGTCCAGTAAGCAGGATCCCGTGAGTGGCCTCGTTGTCGTGAGGATGGGTTTCAGCATGCACGACGGTGAACTTTCGCTTTTTTGCCGCGCTAAGAAGGAATTTCTGGACCGTGGTCGATGCCGTGTGAGTGAGGATAATTTCGTTCGCGTGGATGTGCTCGAGCGCAACGCTGGCAATTTGGTCATCTGACTGTTCTAATTCGTCTTGTAGCTCTCTTATGCCGTCCATGACTTCACCCTTGAGATCAAGGTTTGCCCTGTTGCTGAGTTCCGCGAGCCGGTCGAGGTTTAAACTTTGGGAGCTCTTCCCGTCGGGTGATGCTTGGCCAGTGGGCGTGCTCGCGTTGGACGAGTCAACCGGCTGCGAGAACAGACCAAATAGCGAGTTCACTAGGGGCGCAGCAGAGCTAGGAGCATATGAGGTGTGTGAAGTGAGCAGAGGCGGTCGCCTTGACAGCTCCCCCGAGTCAGACATGTCGGACTGCTGCAGACTCGAATCCATCGGCTCGGCTATCGCGTGCTTCAGGGGACTGAAGGTCGATATACTCGAAGAGAGTTGCGGCCGGGCGATTGTGTCGTGGTGTGTAGATGTGCTGCGGCCCGCGTCACTTCCACCAGTAGTTTCTCCCGTATTGTCGTCGAGGACCTCCCTGACCAGACCCAATACTCGTCGCACTATATTCCCTACAACCACTTCACGAGGCTGCGCGGCGATCAACCGCCTGCCGACTTGCCGTATACGCTCCATCATCTTCGCAGCGTCCCGCCCTTTGAACTCGCCCACAAGGCGCAGCATGAGGGCCGTAGTAGCTATGGCGCATGGTCGCGAGTTCCGTATTTGGCGGCGCTTGAGGAGACTGTTTGCGGTCAGTTGTCAAGTGTTAATGAGCTGCTAAGAGACTGTACGCTATGAGGTGCTCGACGGAGGGGTCGGCGGGGGTGGTTTTGAGGGTTTTGAGGAAGGACGACAGCCCTGGTGCTAGCGGCACCACGCCTTGTGCCATATTGTTGTACCCGTGTGTATAAGGTAGCGGTTTGCCAGCTCTTTTCGGGCGGTAGAGTAGGTGTAGCTCGAGATGTCTGTTGGCGGGGTGTGAACCGGGCAGAAGTCGAAATTGTGCCGCACAGATTAATCCTAGAGATTGGGCACTTGGATAAATTGAGGCTCGGGGATAGGCAAGCCTCTATGCGGCTTTTAACGTTGCGGTGGTGGTTTGGGCGAAGTGTGAGTAAGTCTGAGTCTTGGGTACTGTGACTGCAATGCAATTCTACTTTCGGTGGTGCACGGGCTCGGCGCTCTGCAGCAGGCCATCGTCATTGCCTGTTCGGGCGCTTCCAGTCTTCCATCTATCTCCTCTCCCAGCTGCCATCGTCCTCCCTTCTGCTGCTGGCCCTTGGGTGCCTTGCTCGACGCCGTCAACCGTTCCAGCGATCCCTGCAGTCCTCTCACCAGCCGCTGTCCGGCGCGCCGTCAGCTCGCCCCAGGCCACAACACTCCAGACCCCTGTAAACACGTCGCCTCCAACCCCGCGATAGGTGCCCATACGTACAACTGTTGGGGCTGCAGTCACACGTCCATGGCTGCGGCCAGATGAATGTTCTCGCGCACATCAACACGCCCCCGCCCAGCCCAGCCCGATCGCGCGCCCCATCCGCAGGCAACGTCTTCCAAGCACAACCTCGGTCTACCTCTCCCCAGCAGTCGAAGGATGCGGGCGCAGAGCTTATAGCATCTGAGAACAATTCGGGCAACATGGTCACCAGGAGGATGGACGGCGCAACCCACACCGAGACGGACGCGACAGCATCCGGGTTCGACGAGAAGACGCCGCTCCTTAACAGCTCCAACGGGCCCCCCTTTCCGGAAGCGCAGGCATCGAAAAGACAACTGTTACCGCAACGGATAGCTGGCGCATTCATCAGAGGCCTTCAGCTCCTCACATGGCCAGTCGTGTCGGCGGGCACGTACATAATTGCCTGTTTCCATTACGAGGACGGGAGTTTCTCACTGGTTGCGCCCGTCTACCACATAGCGTACTCGTTCACTCGGCCGCGCCGGAAAAAGGCAAACACAGAAGCAATACGGACAGCAGCATCTTCGAGCAATAATGAGAAGGAGAGGCGCAACAGTAGAAGGTTGAACGCGGAGCAGTCCAAGAGCAGAAGGCCGGTGCGACGCTCGCCCTCCAACGTCTCCAGCGTTTCCAATTCAACCGCGATGACATCCGATTCGGAGAGTGAACGGCCGCCCACGAGGGACGACGAGCTCGATACGCCGTCCCGCCACACAAGATCCAAGTCGATGGCCTCATCCGCATCCGAGGAGATATCGCCCGCAAAGCGGCAGATTCGGATCAAGTTGCACAATGAGGAAGCTCTAAGACAGCGCAAAGCAGCGAAGAAGACATCCCGTACTGACACCAAAGGGGGGTTGCAAGTGTCGGCTGAGGCTGCGAATGCGCTGAAGTCGCCCATTGGCCCCATCGCCGCCAAACAACTGACAAAATTCCCGCGAGTGCCACAACCCCCGCGCCCCTTGATCCCTCGGCGTCAGCCATCGTACTCGGCATCAGGGGGTTCAGCCGTCGGTCCGCACCAGAAGACGCTGGTCATCGACCTCGACGAAACGCTGATCCACAGCATGGCCAAAGGCGGGCGCTACACGACCGGCCACATGGTCGAGGTGAAGCTGCAACAGCCTGTCGGTGCCGGTGGCCAGATCATCGGCCCTCAAGTTCCTATATTATACTATGTTCATAAGCGGCCTCATTGTGACGAGTTCCTGAAAAAGGTACGACTGCGAGCATCCTCGAGGGAGCACTCAGCTGATCGCTGACCATAGGTCTGTAAATGGTATAATCTTATAATCTTCACTGCATCGGTGCAGGAATACGCTGATCCCGTCATCGACTGGCTGGAAGCCGAGCGCAAGTACTTCACAGGCAGGTACTATAGACAGCACTGCACCTTCCGCAATGGGGCGTACATCAAAGACCTGGCCCAAGTTGAGCCCGACCTCAGCAGGGTCATGATCATTGATAACAGCCCCATGTGCTACTTTTTCCACGAAGGTAAGATATGACGGGCCCTCACGTGCGGCCGCGCCAATACGAACGCACGAGCGCCGACTGACGCATGTAATACACAGACAATGCGATTCCTATCGAGGGCTGGATCAGCGATCCGACCGACAATGGCTTGCTGCATCTCGTACCGCTGCTCGAGGGCTTGCAGTATGTGACCGACGTGCGTGCGTTGCTCTCACTACGCATGGGTCAGCCGCAGTCGGCCTAACGAGGAGCTGAAGCACAAGAGAGAGGAATGATGGTAACATTTCCGTATACGCAGCATATTCTAATGTTCACTGTATGATAGAGAGGCGCCGTTAGCTATGCCGAGAGCCGCTGTTTGGAGAGTCAGATACCCACATTAAACTACCGTTCATCTACGCAGCACTTGTCATCGACCTGTTCATACTTGTTTGGGATGTCTCGGTCCGTTCTACCGGAGATGGTCGTTGTGTTTCGCCGGCCCGATCTTGCGCCCGCCCACGCAAAATGTGGGATCCTTGGCGCGCCGGCCTACCCCCATGTGTATTTGCTAAGCCATTTTACATCAACCCGATGACTTGATGCTGCAGGAACATCGACCGCCTTATCGCCCCACGAGCATGCCCCACGTACACCATTCAATCCGCAGGCCCAGTTGCAGGGGTTTTCTCCTTCGAATCATTCATTCAAGCCGCAGCTTGCTTATTGCTCCTTCGGTTGCCACGCTGCGATGCACCTTTCGTGGTTATGTTGCCAATATCCCATGTGTTTTATCAGACCGCAACACATCGTTCAATGTATACGATAGGGAGTAGTGGTCTTGGTTCGAACGTTCTTGGTGCGAATTGCTCGAGAAGATGTCGTTTTCGGCGCAGAGTGCTGAGGTAGCTATGAGAGACATCCAGTAAGTGCGTCTTCACCTCTTGATCGCATCAATCTGATAGGAGGCAAACTATGACAGCCGTGAACACTCCGTCTTTGAAGAAATCATTGGAGCCGTTCGATCAACTCTTTCCGAACAACACCAAACGATTTTTCGGCATCACAACGACGTGGCCAGCCTCCTTGCGGCTTTGGAAGGCTTATGCCAGAGAGATGGGAAGGAGAGGAGAAGATTAATGGCTTGCAAGGAGAAAGTCGCGTTCTATGCATTGGCGTTTGAAGGTTATTTCGATTTGCTCGGCATTTGCATAGAGGTCAGGCCGGAATGGTCCGGCTGGTTTTGGCGCGTTGTGGAATTGGTCTTCGAGGTGTGTCTAACTTGCAACGTCATACACAGACATGTTGTTGATGTTGAACAGATTGGAAGCAACTACATCCTCTTTCTCGAGAAGGTGGCCGACTCGCTCGAATCCATTGCGCGCGTACTGCCGTTGTATCAGCAACTCTACGAGACGTGCAAGCACCGACGGCATTTTAGAGGTCAAAGTCATGACGAACGACCGTCAACGCTGATGTCATATGTATATGCAGATATGGTACAATTTTGCCTTGAATTATACCGCTTTTTCTCCAGACAGTCGCGAGGTACGTTGCTTTTTTACGTACGAAAATTACGCCGCGGTCCCGAATTGGTCGATCCCAGCCCAGAAAACGCCGCCGGTCCAGACGTCCCATCGCAACGGTAATCCACCTGGGTCCAATTATTCGGTACACGTGAATACACCGGGCGCGCGACACCGTTGCACTGCTTATTGCATATATTTCTCAACCCAAACATCAGGTGAATTGTGTAATGAGAATGATATTCAGCTAACATATTGCAGGGGTCGCATTACGTCACCTACAGCTTTCATCGCCTACAATATTCTGGAGGCCGCTGGATTCGCGACTTGCGCAACTAGAGACTAGACTTGCTGGGCATAGGGCATGGTTGGAGGGTGAGGTCTGCTGTCAAGAGCAAGATTACGCGACGATAGCGAGGCTGAGAAGACATTATATTGAGCATTTGCACCAACACACCGAGAGTGGTGTGGGCGGTGAGAGGGGGGAGCAGAGGATGGCGAGACGAAGTGAGTATCGTCACTCTGCGTGCGCTTTCGAGACCGAATTGCTGACTTGTCTCAAGCGAGAAGAGTTGATAAGGTCAAAGCGTGGCTTTCGAACACTTGCTCCTCCCGCGACGTTTACGAACATCGCATCCAGCAACGACACCCTAACTCTTGCCTCTGGTTCTTGAGTACGGACGAGTATGGCAAGTGGAGGAATGCCCCATTCGAACAGGCCTCGGCGAACGACGCGGAAGAGCTGGAGCGGACATGGCAAGACAGATTGCTTTTCGTACAAGGTGAGCTTTCAATTTTCACCATTCTACACGTGGCTAGCAGCTGCTGGAATTTGAGAAGCATGAAGAAGCTTCTCCCTCTTCATCTAGCGGTTGGCATATCTGTCAGCCCTGAGTTGATTGGGTTGCGCTGTAGCACCAACCGCTACAAACCTGTTTGCACTTTGAAATTGAGCGACCAAGCTTGCTCTGTACGTTGTACCATCCCGATGACTATTGCGGCAGGGCAGCGTAAAGTTTGCGCGCTAGCTCAGTGCGTGTAAGGCAAGATGGATATGACTGGCACCTCCTGAAAGGATTTTTCTTTACTTAATTCTGTCTGTGTTTAACACTCTTCGCAGCAAAGCCGGGCTTCGGAAAGAGCTTTATCTCCGGAGTAGTCATCGACGACTTGAGCGCGGAAGCGGATCTCACTATCGATGATGAGCACGAACCTCACACGGTAGCCTTCTTCTATTTCAACGCTGCACACTCTTACTGCATACACCCAAATGACGCCTTCCGAGCGCTCACATACCAGCTCATTCACACTCATCGACATGATCGGAGTACGCTAGACGCGGTATCGCTACTTATGCGCAAAACTCCGCCTGGTGCACGAGCATCTTCGGACGATGTCCTGGCAGTCCTTGCCTTCCTCCTCCACCAGCATCCTACTTTCCTCGTCATTGATGGTATCGATGAATGCAGCGATCTCAAACTATTCCTAACGTCACTGCCCGAAGTATGTCGCAAGACTGACACAAGAACCATACTGTTCAGTCGGCCCGGAATTGAGATTCCGCCCGAGTATCGGAGGTGGGCGTCGGATTCACCTTGTATCGTCAACCTAGGCGACGAGTGGAACAGCCACGACATCGGGGCTTACATGAATGAGAATCTAAATCGGATGGCAGACCAAGGCTTCTTCGGCATCAGCATGGATCGCTCGCTCATCTATCACGTTGCTAACAGAGCAAATGGGATGTTCCTGTGGGCTAGCCTACTAATCAAATATCTACAATCACCAGGACTGTCGCCAGACGAACGGCGGACTGTCCTACAGAATGTTGACAAGCTTGAAGGCCTAGAATCTATTTACTGGCATATACTCAGCATGCTCAACTTACGACCACAAAATGAAAAGGACATGGTTGCGAACATCTTCCGCTGGATCTCGCTGTCAATCAATCGAATGTGTATGCGTGGATTTCACCAAGCGGTTGCAATTATTCCAGGCCAACGCACCAAGGAAACCGGCCACTTTTCGAGTTTCTTGGACTCAGTATCCGCTCTCACATGTGGCTTGGTAGAAGTCACAAAATGCAGCGTCGTCTTCACTCATCGGTCGGTTGCCGAATGTCTCCAATCGCATGGGTTCCAAGACTCACCATTCAGCCTTTTTGACGACAGTGTCTCGCACGCACACCTCGCGGCACGCTGTCTGTCTTTTCTCGCATACGACGTGCCCAAGCGGCCCCTAGGCAAACTAGGACCCCATAATCGACCAACGTTTACACCACATGCTACTAGTAGTGGGATCAGTATGCGAACGGCCAAATCAGGAGACAGTGGCTACAAATCCATGTCGTCCGCATCAGACTCTGAAGGCCTACTCGGTCCCACGTCCACCACCACGTCTCTAGCCCCTTCACACCCAGCTCCACCAATGCCAGCTTTCGACACGGACCTACCTTTCTTTCGCTACGCAAGTCTATGCTGGCCTATACATCTTACGCGCGCCCTATCGAATACATCACCCTCCCGTACCCCTACACCAAACAATTCTACTCTCGAGCCCTTCGCCCTCATGCCCTACCTTCCCTCTCTGTCTGCCTTCCTTACTGATAGCGCCGCAGTAACAATCTGGATGGAAGCCTCCTGGCGCTACAATCTCCCGCCCAATATTAGTCGGCTTGTACCTCTCCTCTCCAACCTCAAAACTTGCACGCCTCCAGCAACCGTCGAAGGCAGGGAAATTAGATGGGTGGTACATGGCCTCCGCGAGTTGAGCAATGCGCTTAATGAGTTGAAAGAGGAGTTTGGAACGACATTGAGAGAGAACCCGAGTTTAGTTTGGCAGTGGAGGGGGCCTAGGGGTGCGGATACAGGCAGAGGCGGGCGGTGGCCTGTGCGGGATGAGGGAGTGGAAAGTGCCTCTACAACATAACTTCGCTGGGTGGATACGTTGCTTTTTTGTAAAGGCTTTTTTTCGGTTGCATTGTATAGAATATGGTACACGAAGAAATACGATTTGAGTGTCCAAAGCAACAAGGACACCCATTACTGCATACGTATGGACCATAATTAAGCATCCTCACCTACACCCACCGCAACCACCGCAACCACCCCTCCCACCATCCCATCCCATCCCTCGCCCCATCACCAAAACACCAACTAATCCCCTCAACTCACACCCCCTCAACGATTGGTCCGCCCTACACGCCCCTCCGCATTCAGTCTAGCGTACCTCGCTTACCTCCCGATATGGTCTAACACGCACTATCTGATTGGCTCTGTGTGCCCCTTGAGAAGGGCGCTGGGCCCGCTGTCTTCGATGGTTTTTGTTTCTCCGGTGCGATAATTGCCGCTTGGGGAAGGTAGGTTGGGCGGGGCGTGATTAAGCGGGGGCGAGGGGCGAGGGCGGGGGGGGGGGGTTTTATTTTATTTTATTTTAGAGGGGAGGGCGAGGTTTGGAGGGGGGTAGGAGGGATTGGTGGATTGGTGGCGTAAGGGAGAGGGGTGAGGCTGAGCGGCTGAAGATTGGGATCGTGGATGAGTTTGATTTGGTGGTGGACTGGTGGCGTCGTCGATCATTTTTCTGAACCAACTAGTTATGTAGAAAAGGATATGTTGCATGTCTGAGTCGGGAACGATTTCACGCTTTCATGGCTCCCCTTTTGGTGGTCTAAATTGTGTACGAGATTTGAGATTTGCGCCGATGTGTTTTCGGTTGCTCAACACCTCTTCGTCCGGAATGAGGTCCCGTTGCGCATGAGTCCTTGTAGGCGCATGTTTCTGCGCGGTTGCTTCTTCCTGTTGCTTGACGTCCTAACACGACTTAATATATCGCGGGTCGCATGGGACTATGCTGAATTGGTGGTTCAAGATAGCAGAGCTGTGCTACTGCACTTCCCATATCGTATGAGTATCTTGAAGTATGGTATCGATAAGTCGATGGAGAGGGGCAAGTATCTTTGCAGCGAGAACGTCCAAGATAGGCACATGGTTGCGCGGCAAGATAGACTGGGGGCATTGGTTGCTTCGATTATGGTGTTTGGTACCGCTAGTGGTCATACGTCTATGGGGTAGTTGCTGCGAAGGCGGATGTAGACCTCTCGAACATCCACCAATACGCTCATAGCCATGGCGTCTTCCCTTTTGGATCCATCACATTCATGTGGTGTGTCACTCGCACCCCGATCAATTTGTGCTCCATGGGCTCATTGAGCCCAAGTCTCATGCAAGTCGCCGCGCACATCTGCGCAAAGTTCCAACCGAGCAAAGTTCACCCAGAAATGTGCTCGACAGTGTTTAGTTTTCTTTCTTGGTTTATGCTTGCACTTGTCTATGGAGTCGAAGATGTGCCCATAGATCCTGTCATGGAGCTCCGAATGGGTGGCTTTAGCAGAGTGGTCAATCATAATGGTGCTTCGAGAATGCGTTCCTTACCCGGAAGTTATAGAAAGCGGATGGGTTGCCGTAATGGTAGGAGTAGTGGTGACCTCGCTGGCCTTATGATTAGTGTAGACTAAAGACTCCACAGTGGAGCATGGGTGCTTTATATGGGTACAGATGCTCAAAAAAACCAGGAGGATCCTCTAAGAACTGGAAGAGAGTACAGACATGTCTTGGTGCTTGAGTTGCGTCTCGGGTCACTCAACAATAAACAATGGTGAATGAGACTGCTAGAGTGAAAGGGACTTCTGGAGTGAAAGCGACACCGTGCCAAGACAGAGCTTTCTACGGCAACGCGACCTACAGCCAAAACAACACCAATCTTTCCCATAACCTCAGCCTTTCCCACAACCTCAGCCGTTCCCACAACCTCAGCCTTTCTCACAACCTCAGCCTTTCAGACACATCAGACACCACCATGGATCCCATCTTCGGCTACATCCCCAGAGAAGAGTTCAATGTAGCCGAAGAGAGACGCAGGGCACTCTCTAAACAGCGCAAATGGTAAGATTTGCCCTGACCAGGCAAAGGCCTCTATGTTTTACTGCCAATAGCTACGATCGCTTGTTCGCGTACAAGCCAACGGATCCCGGCCTTGGCTCCCTCGAAAAACTGCCTCCCGAGATCCGCATGACGATTTTCGAATTTGCCCTGGGTATTGAGCGCCCGATCCAGCTGCGTACTTGCTGCAGGGCCTCCTCTAAACACCAAAAGTACAACCCGATATGCAAGTTTCACCAAGGGCGCTCTCCTGGCCGCCCACGTCGATCCGCCCTCCTCTCCACCTCACACCATATTCGCAACGAATCGGCCAATGTCATGCATAATAAAGCCGTACTAGAGTTGAGCGTCAACCCCAGGGCATGGTTATTCGGTGGACTGTCCAAACACTCCAAGGGCACCAAACCTATGTGGGATGCCATTGCGAGCTACCGAAACGTCGAGATCAAGATATGGGGCCCAGCACCTAATTCACGCTATTCGCCTAATGCAACTCAGTATGCTCAAGCACTACGGCTCATAATAGAAGGCATCGCCGATTTCTGGAAGAAGCTGCCGCCGGAGACGACCAAGGCCTGTCCAGGCGAGGATGTCCATCCACGCCAGGCAACTATCAGTCTCAGCAAGGCCTTCTGTGAAGTGTTTCCGTTCAACCCACCGGTAGTCCAGTCTATGGGGTACCAGCGCCTCGCTCAAAACTGCTGGGACGAGCTAGAGGACATGGTGACGTCGATAGCTGTTGAAAATGGGAAGTCCGTGGACTGGACTGTTACGGCCTACTCGCGCCTTGCGCCAACGCAGAGTGGTGATCAGCAGAAGTTGTCAAAGCTGGAGAAGCTGCTGAGCGACAGGGGTATCAAATTCAAACCCTGGAAGAGCGTCTACAAAACGACCGGCCTCATGGGCGGAAAGCATCGACGGTTCCTCGATTGAGAGCACGAGGGAGAGATGATGGCTATGGAGACAACAAATAGTGCTTGTCCCGTAGTTGCGGCGCACGGGCTGGGATATCCTCAGCATTTGGCGACAGTGCCATTATTTTGTTAGTATAGTCCTGGGCGAAGCAGTTTGTATGCGATACTTTTCACGTAAGGGATGGTACAGGGAGATCGAGTGGAACGTGGTGTAGGCGTTTTCGTAGTTCGGCAATCAAAGGCGCACGGTACGTCCACCGAGCGCTAGTCACTGTTTCGGATGACTTTCGGCCCTCCCTTCGTTCCACGCTTTCTAATGCTTCCCCCTCTACAGATGCTCCCAATATGTATGTTCACTTCCCCAAAAAATAAAAGAAATAAAAATAGAATACCGATCAAACAGTGACGTGCATCATCTGCATTCCGTGGGGCCAATCGCTGACAATTGAACGCCATGCCTCGTCCCTCCCGCGCTCCTTGCACGCACAGCCCTTGCGCCGAACGCCCACATCAACCGCCAGGCTCACAATGCTATCATTTCGTGACATTCAAGAGCCCATTGGCTTCAATCCCCGGACTTGATGGCCCACTCGTTCGCTCTAGGAAACATTATGGATGAGACGCGTAGGTTTCGAAGAGCTTTTTCAACATGGCATGTATACTTTTATCTACAGGAGCGACATAGTAAGCATCTATCGTCTCGCAAACACATTTGGAGAGAGTAGATTGCTTGCAAAAGCTACCCAGAAAACAAGAGCTTTATGACTCTGTGCAAGTACACAACCGAGGATATGGACTCAGGAAGCAGACCCAAACCGCATACCTCGGAATATCATAGGACAGACCTTCGGGAACTTTCTCTACCCACCCGTACACATAAGGAAGATATGGTCGAACAGTGAAGCTACAATGGTTTCCGGGTTCGCGAACGTGGCTTGTCGACCACGCTTAGGCGACACGTTCGAACTCGACATCGTGTTTCTCACAGAATGCTTCAAGGTGGTTCAGCCACACAGCACCCTCCTTCTCGCCTCCATCGTCTTCCTCAGTCACAGAAAACGCGACTACCTTCCACTCCGACTTAGCTCGGTGTCGCCCCGCAGTCGCGACCATCTTCTCGAGATTGTAATTTGCTTCCTCGCCAATGTCCTCCAGGCCCGGCGGTTGTAAAGGATAGTGTAGCAACGCCCACTCAAAGACTTCCTCAGGTGAGGACCTGGCGTTGAACGGAACTGTTTCGTCGTACAGGCTACCGAGATACACAGTAACGGTGTGAGGGACCTCCGATGTCGGCTGATCCGGCTGCAACTCCCACGCTTTCAAGAGCAACGATACAGCCTCGCCGAGATGAGCCGTGAACACAAGAGCATGCCCGAGTATAATCGTCACTGCCGGAATCTCGATGCTCACATCGCGGAAGCTCGCGGCCATCATCCACATGTTTCTAGCATGCTCATTGTTTGGAAGGTCCTGGAGACGATGAGTGGTCCGAACGCGACAGCCACTCAGATACTTAGCGACGGTATCATTAATCTTGATGAGTAGGCTGCCCTGGTTGAAGAGCACCCAAGCGGCCTCATCCTTCATCGCTCGCGATACGAGGAAGATATTAAACCTTCCGAACTGCTGCTTGTAAGCGCCGTCCCAGAGACCGTTCAACTTCCCCAGCTTTTTGCATGATGTGTTTCCATGTTTTTGGCAAGCGTCCCGCTCGCGTCGAGTCGAGGTAGGTCCGCAACACTCTTTGGCGCTAACAGGCCGATCGATGTCAAGCGCGGCTGCGTATATGAGCTGCCTAATTTCTGGAGGAAGGTGGCCTAGGCTACCGAGGCCTCCTTGTCCACGAACAACCTTAGGAGTGAAGAGCTTGCGAGAAACCGGGTTTGTAGGCGAGCCTTCTTGGAGCGGTTTCCTCGGCGATGCCTTCTTAGTCGGGGTCTTTTGCGCGTTTCTCAGCTTCTTGACCAGTCTGCAGAGTATTAGCATTCGCCGTGAACGATCGAGGAACACCTACCTCTCCATTGGAGACGCGGACCGCTTCGGGCTGGCAGACACAAAGCGACCATCGATGCCCCTCTTTCGCAGCGGTGGAGTGCTCGGTGAATCGTATGCCTGAAATTCAGGTGGCGGAGATGGAGTCCTTGAAAGAACAGTCAGCTCTGATACATCTGACATTGCTGGTGAAGCGAAGCGACTGCGGGTGGCGGGAATGCGCAGCACGTCTCGTGAAGCCATGTCCTCTGAAGCTGCGATGCAGCTACAGAGCACAGGGAATGAGTCGTCGATGTCAATGGATGCAAGTGTTGAAGGGAGTGACGCTTTGGTGGGCGCGGCTAGAAAAGACCATGTCAACAGAGAACCACCTTCACCTTGAGGATCTCTGCACGCACCAGACGCGGGTGGACTGATTCGTAAGAGAAACACAGATCTTCATTGCTCTTTCACCAGTACGAAGGCGTTCATCTATCCTTCACCTTCACATTTACTAGCGCCCGGCCGTCTAGCACCTTCTATGAACCATTGTTCCTTCAACACGACTGTATCACCACCATTCAGTCAGAGTTTTGACCTTGTTCACGACGTGCTGATCTACAGTATGAACACATGGGCACTTAGGTCTCTGAGTGACGTCACTAAGAATGATATTTGAGTTCTGCGTCCTGCGATGAAGATCACCGGGCGCATAAGTCACGTTTTCGGGTACAGAGATTTTGCAGAGCTTAAAGCTACCAAGAGCAATCAGATCGACGAAGGTATGCCTCTTGAAGTCTACCGTAGTCTCTATACACATGCCTACTTCTCGTCGGCCAAAAGCGTGTCGTATCTCGAGGCCTTGATCGTATCCAGATCGAGCGCGGCTTGAACTTCAGCATCTATATTAGCTAAATAACGCTCCTCAGTCCACTCCGGCTGCCACCCAATTTTATATGGGTTCACGGGCACAAGATCCCCGGTTGACATGCACATAGGTCGAATGTAGAGCTCCGGGAGCTTCATGGCCTCTGCTGCCATCTTGTAGCTCGGCCACGTCTTGACGCTAGCATCCGTCACCAGTCCGCGCGCATGGAGAGATGTGGCGATGCGTTCCATGACGGCCCAGTACGGCGATCTGTGGTTGAAACCAAAGTAGTGGCCTTGCTCACCGCTGGGGATCGGGTCCTTCTGCAAGACCTTTGTCGTGAGAAGAGCGTAGAGAGACACGAGGTCTGATATGTGCACCGCGGGCTGGCGCTATGGAATTGTTAGTGCGTCTTTTGGGAGCAATGGTAGAGGGATCTGAGCTTACGCCATCCACGTCGAATTTGTAGACTTGCTTGTGCGCAATGCTGGTTCTGACATATGTAGGGATGTTCGAGGATAGCTTGCTCCACTCGCCACTGCCTGTTCCGTCTATCGGAGGGTCAGAACTCGTGGGAAATGGAATGAGAGAACTACTAACAGACGTGTGGTAGCGCGACGTTGAAACTAGTTACACCCTGTGCCTTGGCCAGTTCGGTGACAAGAATGTTGGTCTGGCGGACAGGATTCGGCCCTCCAATCTCCTTCTCCTTCTCAAATATCGCATCGGTATCTTTGACCTCACCGTACGGCCATCCACCCTCGGCAGAGAAGAGTGCGGTCACGGATGACTGAGGCCAGTCAGCGCACTGTTGAACAATAAATCCTAATGAGACTTGCCTGGACGAAGTACGTCTGCGCCCCACCAGCTTTCTGGCGCTTGCCAAGGGCATCGATAAGATTGGCAGCAAGCTGCGCAACCATAGAACTTGCTAGATGAAGGACAATGTCGATCTCGTTACTAAGAACGGCTTCGCGCACTCCTGCTTCATCGTTGAGATCGACTTGGATGACATTGACGCCGCGGAGCTTTGACAACTGCTGGGCTTGTTCTTCCGATCGAACTGTAGCGTGGATATGACAGTCCTTGATTGGACCGCTTGTGCGGGATAGGAAGTCTGCAAGTATGGAGCCTCCGCTGCGGTTGCTGTTAACTTGGAGCCCTTGGAGAGATGGGAGAGATTTACATGTAGCCGGCTGCGCCGGTGATGAGGATGTTCTGGGTCATATTAATGGACGAAGATCTGAGATTTTGAAGATATAAACACTGGGCTGACTTTCAGGTGGAATATCATGCCATTACTTATAGTCTGATTCCATGCTCGAGAGCGTCTACTTCTTCCAGATGCTTTGTCGTTGCTTTGTTACCGCAATGGAAACGCGCGGGTCCCCGCTTACTCAAGAGGGCTAAATTCGAACATCACAATAATGCCCATAAAAGTTCGACTCTGTAGGCGATCAACGAGGCCGAGATGCGCTGGGTGGAATGAGGAGGAATCATCCAATCAGATCGCCCCACTCTAAGCCTGGAGCGACCTAGCGGAATGCCACCGGAAACCCGCGCGACTCCGTCGGCGCTGTTCATGACAAATGTATCTCGAATCAGGGTCAAAATGTTCCGCCATCCTCCCCAATTTCCTCCACACATCTTTACTAGGACGCCTGATTGAAGATGGAATCCCGCGGAGAGAATAACGATAAGCGTTCGAAGGGTCGCCCGCCAATCGCCCGCCGCTCTGTGGGACCCAATGCACCACTCCTCATGCTTGCTAGCTAATTCATGGAATAGTGTGACCAGTGTCGCTCTCGGAAAGTACGAGCCTTCGATCTAGCTCATGAAAAGGAGACATGAGAAAACTGACGAATCGTCCCCGCGCAGATCGGTTGTGACCGAGGCTCGCCCTGTTCGCATTGCGTTGCCGCAAAACTAGAATGTACCTTCAGTGCCGTCGTGTCGCACACAACAGCTCCCAAGCAGCGAGTACTGATATCGGCACAATAGTAAGTTGCTTCCTCATCGCCTTTCGATCACCGTATGCATGCTGCCAAGTACTGACGTGGCGGTCGCTTATCAGCGAGCAGAAGATCGACGGCATTGCGCGGGATATTGATGGCATCAAAGCTCTTCTTCAGGGAATCAGCGTGTCTTCTGATAATAGCCATCCCGAAGTTGACTCGCTCCAACGCCTCAGTACTACCAGTTTGGCCGCCCCTCTCAAGGAGCAAAAGTCTGCTTATATATGTGATGAATCTCAATGGGATCACTCAGGCCATATTATCGACTTTGTAAAAGCAGTGTTGAACGACACGGATTCTAGATATGTCGAGCCTGAAGCAGGTGAGGTACTCTCTTCACTAAGAAACCTTGTCCAGACTCTAGAAGATCTCATCCCTATTCGTAATATCCATCTGCCGAAAGCCGTCGATTCTACCATGCCTCCATTGGAAGCTGTTCTTGCGGTATTGCGATGGGCTAAAGGTCGGTCGCTCACATAAAAGCAAGGCCAATTTCACATAGTGTACTAAACTAGAATTTAGATCATGGGCAGAATGCCAAAACACCCTGGCTACCGGAGATACTTCCCCGGCAGCATTTTACGGAGATATGCCAGAGAGTATACTTCTCAGTAGATGAATACTCTGAAATCGACTTCATTCTCGCCAATGGATACTTGTCTTACACATTCTTCGAACACGCTGCGATATCTGGGCGTGAAGACTACTTCGAACACTGTTACCTCTGTCGAATGAATGTTGAGAACGCGTTGTTGCGGCTTCCACTTCTTTTACCAGCTACCATGAATGCCATTGCAGCGTTGACGCTGGCAGTACGTCTGGTGGTCATTATCCGAACTATTCCAAGGCATAGCTTACATTTACTACAGGTGTTTAAAGCCATTGAAGGATCGGAGACCACAAAGGGCTGGACCTATATCTCAACTGCGGCCAACCTTTGCCAAACGCTAGGGTATCATCGCTCTCAATCCTCGAAAACGTCTGACGAAACCAAAAGAGCTGTCCAGGAACGCCTCTTTTGGACTGTCTACAAACTGGACAAGGGGCTTTCATTCCGACTTGGTCGTTCCTCAAATATTCGTGATGATGAAATCACCTTGCCAATGGACCTCTCGGATGAACCCTCCAAAGTCGCCAGGATCCAAGGCAGGATATATGATCAACTTTACAGCCCGACAGGCCTTTCTCGACCAGACAGTGAACGTGGGCACATGGCGCAAGCACTTGCTACGGAGATTCGGGACCTGATTAGCGAAACGCATGATGATGTTTTCGTACGTTCCTAAGATCTTTGTCGCTTTGAGTCACCATGCTTAATTCACTAACGTGAGAACTAGGCTATCGCTGACCAGCCTAGCAGCACGTCGTCAGATCAGACACGAGCCATCTGGCTACAGAGCAACCTGATCTGCCAACATTCTTTACTCGCACAAGTCCTTAGAGCCGTTCCCGTTTCGGTTTCAGGCAGTTCGCTCACTACTATTCCAGAGGGCTGCGTCAAGGTCGCGAGCGACTGTTTAGACATGCACGAACAGTGTATGAGAACGATTCGGAGCTGTAAGAATGATCCATTCATGATGAAGAGATATATGAACTGGTTAGTGATTTTCCTGTTTGTCGGTTCTGTCATTCTCTGCGGTAATAGGACAGAATTATGTTGTGCACAATTGCTTATCTAAAGCGCGTACTTCAACTTGCTTTCGCAACACCAGACCTTCCGAGGGTTTCATAAGCTGCCGGGGCTCTCGCGCTAACTGGCTATGCAATAGGGCAATATTACATACTCCGTTTGTTCCATTCAATATCCTGTTCATTCGCGCGGTCCAGCTCCTAGACACTACCGAACTAGGCCGTCTAGATCGGTTTGCGGCCTCGTTGCAACCGGACCCTTCTTCTTCAGAATCACCCACGCATCCATATCGTCTCTATCGACTTCTCTGTCAGGCCGCACGACTTTACTTTAACTTAAACACTGCCTCGTCGGCGATGGATCAGATGCTCGTTCATGATCTACCCCAGTCTAACACTGTTCTTGATTTTGCGCAGTATGGGATAGATGCAGGAGCTCCGACAGGTGAAGGGCTCATTGCGGACGGGAATGAGCTGAGTGAGTGGTATTATGAGAATCAGCAGTTCATGAGCTTGCTAAACGATAACGTGCTGTATTGATCAGAGCCCGCAACCTATTCTTAGATCAGTCACTTCATAATGCTCCGCACTTTACCCTCATCAAACCTCCGTCGCGCTGAAGTGGCATTGTGAAGACGCCTCTCACTTTTTGCAGATGGTGTTTGACATAGTGAAGGCACAACACACTCCGTCTTCTTAAACCCTCGAAGCGCAAATATAACAGCTACTCGAACAACAAGCAAAAGCTGAAGACCACAATCCCGACAAAAAGGCCGATTACCATCTCCAGACCAGCCATGTCTATACAGTTAGCCCTCGATAGCCCTAGCACCCCAAGCACCACCCAACAGTTCCAACATGTCCTCGACGACATAAATATGGATATATCGGGAGACGAGTCCTCGGAGGAGGAATTTGACTGTTCATCAGAGTCTAATTCCGGGCTGGAGCCGAGCGCGATCCCGGATCTATACGATACCAATCGTGCTATCAGCTACGACGTAATTCGCCTTGCATCCAGTTACTGTACTATCTGCCTAGCGTTCGATGAGGAAGCTAAGCAGGTGCAAGCTATGGTTCCGGCTGATGGTCCGCTTGAAGTCGACCTGCAGGCACGAATCGATCAGCATATACGGGAGCATGATGGGCAATCGGAGACCATATACAACGATACCGAAGACACGACAGCGAATATTTTTACCAAGAAGCCTGAGCGGTCTGTTGATCAGCGGAAAGATAGCGCTGTGGGTGAATTCTTCGACTTCGACATGTACGACAAGTCTAATTTCTGCCGAGTCAATGGAACAGCGGCTAAGAAGGAGCCTGCGCGTCCGCGAAAGACCAAAATGCGCCCTGTGAAGAAGTAATCGGGCGAAACAAGTATACGTGCTGTATCTGGTATTCGAAAAATTGGCGCATGGTAGATGGCTTTCAGTATATGCTTGGTCTGGCGAAAGGGGTAAGTAGGCTCCATCGGTGAAGCGATTCAGTTAGTCGCTAACTTAATAGTGAAACACATCTTCGGCATTCTCGCACGTCGCATTTCTTGTTCGAGCGAAGCGCCACATCTTCATCAATATCAATACAATATTCCTCATTTGATACCGTTCATATCGCGCCCTCATAGTGATCGCTTATATCCGTTCTTTTATCATATCCTTACCCTCGAATATGGATTTAGTTTACTCTTGGACTCTCATGCCTCGGAGGCATTTGAGCTCAATCTTTGCGATCTTTGTACGAGAGAACTAGGAGTCGCCCATTGGTGTCGAGCTTCTGAAGGCGGCGCTCACAACTTCTGCAGTACATCCAAATATATCTCCACTCGTTCAGCAACAAGCACCCAATGTCGACGGCGCAAGATTGAATAGAGAGATTGTCCGACTCTCGAGACCTAATCCGAAACAGACGGAGCATTTCCGTCCTAGCCCAAGAGCAAGAATATATATCATTTGGGAGATCAGCTTGGTGCCTAAAATATGAGGATGTATTTTAGAGTTGTAGTAGCGCTGTAAAACGTGTTGCGACAACAGCTGATACTCGGACAGTGATGCCGCAGTCATCGGACTGATTGTGGTGCACGTAGTTCAACGCTGTTCTCAAACTAAAGTATGGTGATGAGCAAAGATGCACCATGTGTATACATTTGTAGAACCCAGAATAATTAAGCTTCCGCTGCTTCCATAGCTCTTCTTAGTACGGCGATCACTCGTCTCGAAGGAATGCGGCAGGAGTCGGACCCCTACGTTTGATAAGCCTGCTTTAGTGCCCCTGACCCCGTAAATTTGTCCATGTAATTCCGATGCCAGCTTCTAGTGTCAAAATTTTCTTCTCCCCCAGCAGCCTACATCGTGCGGATATCTTCTGCGGTATTACTTCAGGCTATAGCCTCTCTTGTGGGTTAAGTAGTAACATCCAGACGTTGTTCTGTCCAACGCGCCCTCCTCATGTTGATTAGATTTCGGCATCGCCATCACCGGTTGCAGCCCCCTCCGATCGTATTCGCTTCGATGACTGTACAATCTGGGAAAGGCCATTAATTACCGGCAGGTAAGCATATGCTCAACGATATGATATCACAACAAGTCTCTGAATGCCAAATCAAGCTCTAAGTCGAACCTGTACAAGTTTGTGTGAAAGTCGCGAGAGGATCACAAGAGATTCAGCCCCTAAATGTAAATTTAAATGCGCCCACCTATCGTGGACGCGTGCGGGGGCTGCAGAGCAGGGAACGGACTGGCACCGACCGCCCCGGTTTCGGATTCATGACCGACAAGGGTTATTGGCCCCTGCCGAGCGCTTACATTTTTATGCCCCCACGATGTTATGCTCTTAAGTGTCGCAATCGCCCCAGAACACTTAGCTCCTTCTTTTGCTTTTCGTTTTCGCGTCTCTCTCTTTTTGCTGCTCGAAATGGGTTCGGTTCGGACTTGGACGATTTTCCTTGCGTTTTATGTAACTTGCGCCCGCTCAACATGCTATTATCCAAACGGCGACGTAGCGAAAGGCGACACGCCCTGCCACTCCGAAGGAAACTCAACCTGCTGTGGCCCCGGCCTAGCATGTCTCTCTAATGGCTTGTGCGGAATTACGCAGTACCCGTCGAATCCTAAGAGCACATTTGGTTTGGGGGAATGGTTTGTAACGGGTTCGTGCACGGACGAAAGCTTCACGGACGGGGCCTGTCTGAACCGGTGTCTGAACAAGCCTAATGGAGAGCGTTACAATGTCTTTGTACCCGTACGTCAGTGCCTAGTCGGTAACAGGGATCGGTGGTATTGCTCGAATGCTCAGACGAGGGAACAAACACTAGATGAGGTGTGCTTTGCTCCAAGCCAGGCGGATGGGTTTTTGTTCCAGATGGATGGTAAGCACAAGGTTACATACGATGCGCTTAGGGAGATTACTAAGAGAGGTGAAGGGAATCCATCGACCGTAACGATCATCGGCCAGGCATCAGGCACAGCAGCTCCAACGTCGCTCGGCTCCATAACAGCCACTGCGACTCCCACCTCAACCGGCGCAACCTCCACAGACTCCTCAGCACCCGCCGCAAACCCAATCTCCGAATCGAAACAACCGGACTACAGTATACCTATAGGCGTCGGCGTTGGCGTGCCCCTGGGACTTTTGGTCTCAGGCATACTTGCATTCCTATATCTACGCCATCGCCGCCAGGCTGCAGCAAAGGGCGAGAAACTTCCAGAGACAGGGAATATCGATAGTCGACCTCCGATATATGCATACAGGGCTGAGTTGTCGGATTGGCCGCGGGCGGGAGAGCTCTCAACGAACGCAGATCCACATGAACTCTCAGCAGATCATAATCGCGTTGATGGAGCTAAATAAAGTAGAAGAAAGCTTAGACAAGAAAATTCAAGAATAGAACAGTCAGGCTGCAAGTCGAAATGGAAATGATGACAAGCAATAGGAAGACGTTGAACACAGATAATTCTAAACACAACCACAGTCGCTCTGCTAATTCGAGCTCCCGCAAAGCCGCCATCGGACCAAGACGAGCGATATCTGATTCTGTGACAGTTGACCGAAAACGATATTAATCGGTTATATAGGAGGATAGAGGATGGAGCGCAACGCTCCGCTGATGAAGATTCTTATATGGGACGTTGAGCAGGCAGCGGGAGACGTTTCTAGCTACTCCCGAGTCTAAGAGACCACCGTTGCTACCGCTCAACACCGTCGTGTGCGCCACGCCCTCTATAAGGCTCGGAACGTTACCCTCGTAGTTGTACCATAGCGCCTTAAGTAATAACTATAACCCCCTTTAGTTTTAATAACCTTGTATTCCAAGGTATTCGGGACGAAGTACCTTTTAATATTACCTTATTGGGTTATTCCGTGAGTTTGACGACGCGATAGCTGCTTCTCATTTGATAGACTAAGTTAGAATTCCCGCATTTTAAAATCGGCACTCGGTGTTGTGGCTGGCCATACCGTGCTTTCTGAATCTGCGAGAAAGAAGGCTGCCTGAGCCTTGAGTAAGGCTGGAGAGGACGATGTCGTCCGCAGACTTCGCGTCGGTGAGCGAGCTTAGACCTCCTATGCGATGGAAGTGCACTGGAAGTCACGGAGCTCGTGACCGGAGATCGTGGTGCTTTTGGTTATTTCATTTGGCGGGGAGGGGGGGTCGGGGGGAGGGTGAACAAGCAGGTGTTAAGATTAAAAAAAATCCGTGAGTCAGTTACCGTGATGTGTAACCAACTGCTAATGACTAGATATATTCAGAGGGTAATTTGTTAGTTAAGCATGGAAGGGATCGTAGCATATTTCGCTCTGAAATGTTGTCTCAAAAAGTGTTAGACTTGCAGAACCGATATTGGAGCGGTCGTAGGCTGGAAGGTTCTGCTTTGCGTAAGCCCCGAACACTGGGTCGGTGAGATAACTTCTGCCATGTCACTGAAGAAGGGCGTAGTATGCTACCATTTGATGCAAGAGAAAACACTGGGTCTAAGGCTTTCCCCATACCCAAGCAGTGATAGCGTCACTACGGTTCCGAGCATCCCTAAATTAGGGGGGGCACCCCTAAATTAGGGCGGGGCGGGGCCCTAATTAGGGTTCCTGCCCCCCTAATTAGGGGTGCTGGCCCCCGTAATTATAGAATTTTTATAACAATATTATATATACTATAGTATTAGGTATAGTATTAGGTATAGTATTAGGTATAGTATTAGGTATAGTATTAGGTACAGTATCAGGTACAGTATCAGGCTCAGCAGCTAACCTATATCGAGCTCAGCGGCTGGCCTATATCGAGCTCAGCAGCTGGCTGATATCGAGCTCAACGGCTGGCCTATATCGAGCTCAGTAGCTGGCTGATATCAAGCTCAGCAGCTGGCTGATATCGAGCTCAGTAGCTAGCTAATATCAAGCTCAGCAGCTGGCTGATATCGAGCTCAGCAGCTGGCTGATATCGAGCTCAGTAGCTAGCTGATGCAGAGCTCAGTAGCTAGGTCGTTGGGTAGTATTAAGGGCGCGTAGGGCGCGCGGGTGTTCGCGGGTATTCACATGCTA
>JASJFT010000120.1:0-117455 GCA_030770425.1 Darksidea phi
AGAAACCAACGGTGCGACAAACGTTCTATCGGCCCTAACCCGGATCCCGTATAAAGGTACGTACAACGCATAACATAATAGTACTAAGAGTCTATATTAACTATTATTAACGTCTAATTAATAAACGGGTTATATTTCTAAAGCTAAGGAAGACCGAGGATAACGAGAGTATTTTAGACTAGATTAGTAATATATAGTAAGTAATTTTCGTAGTAGTTTCTAACCTATATAGGTAAGATAGTATATTAGGTAAGTATATTACTAGTATAACTATTAACTAGTAAGAGCTTCTTTAGAAAGGATATAGTATAGGTATTAATAGTATATTTTTAGGTAAAGATTCGGTTAAGAAAGGTAATAGTTAAGTATCTATTATTAATAAGACTCTATATATTAATAGTAATATATATAAGTAGGAAAGAAGTATAAATAAATAATAATTTACTATCTATAGATCTAAGTTAAAGGGGGGCCTTTTTACTTAAAATAGTTCGAATCTAGTATAGTTACTCGTCTAATAATTCTTTCCTACCTAACCTCTAGTTATAATAATAACTAAAGGTTATATATTTTTTAAGTTATTAATATAAGAGATACTTATAGAGGGTAATACTAAGCTAACTAGTATATTAATATAGAGGGCTTTAATCTTAAGTATAGAGGTTTTAGTTCTAGTATATCTCTAGGGTTAATTTATAGTATAGTTAAAGAAGGGATTATTAAACGGGCGTAAGTAGGGGGATTAGTTATTAGTATTCTAGTTATTATATTAGAACTAGGGGCGGCTATACTAAAGTTATATATATTAGTTCTAGGCCTACTAATATTAGGGATATTAAGGCTAGGTACGCGTTACTTATTAGTCCTAAGGTATTTATTATATAGCTTACCTTTAGCCCTAGACTCTACTAAATCGCTTATTATTTCTCTTCTTTTCTTAATATATATTCTTATAGTAGCCCGTTTTACTATAATAGAAGTAGGTATCGGCGGCCTTATATTCTTCGTAGGAGGTATATAGGGTATATATTACGTCTAGAATTATAGGATTATTAATATAGATTAGGACTATTGTTAAGGAAGAAAATATAGGTATAGAGACTAACTAAGAGGTATTACTTAGCTAGTTATTATTTAAGCGGAAGCTAGTACGTATACTCTTAATATATTCTTTTACTTATTTTCTTTTCTAGATTTATATAAAGAGCTCTATCTATCCCTTATAGTCTATATAGTTTAGTTATTTTTCTTAAAGAACGACTATAGTATCTAGTATAGTAGAGACTTTAGTATATAGGGCTTAAACTTTTTCTATATTAGTTTTTTCTACTTTAGTAGCCTATTTATAGAATTTAGCTTAAAAGTCTAGAAATAACTAGCTATCTATAATAACTTTATCGAATATAGTACTTATCTTAATCTATTTATTAGAAGTAATATAGTAGGTATTAAGAATCTTCTATAGATTAGTAGAAGTTTACTATTTCTATTTAGTTAGGTTATCTAGGTTAGACTATATAGTTTTAAGTTAGTCGTAGTAGATATTAAGTACGTTACTAGATATAAGACTAGAGATATATTAGATATATTTAAATTCTATATCGAAGATTACCCTATCTATAACGTAGATACTATAGATTTTATATTTTTAGTTTTTATACTTAGTTTAGTACTTACTTATAGACTTATTAACTCTATTAAATTTATTAGAGTTAGTAATAAGACGATGGTAAGAGGTACGGATAGAGGTCTAGGTATATAGAGTATTAACTTCGCTCTAGAGCTACTAAGTAACTTAGTATACTTCTTTAAGATTTATAATAAGGGAGGAAATATAGTATTATACTCCTACGTCTAAGGTATTTAGTATAGCTTCGATACCTTAATAAGTTAAGAAAATAGGTTCCTCGTTTCCTAGTATAATTAATATAGTAGGGTCGCTTACTATACCTCTTATTTAAATAAGGGAGACTAGTACGGGAACCTAACTAATTACGATAGTAAGTTACTCGCTCTACTAATATTACTAATCTTTAGTAACTATAGTATTCTTAGAGTTCTTAGTATTCTCGGAGTTCTTAGTATTCTTAGTATTCTAGGTATAGCGTAGGTCTTAGGTCTAGCTTAGTATCTTCTAGGTTTAGGGTAGTTAATCGGGCTATTAGAGGAGTATCTTACCCTAGTAGTAAAATTAAAAGGAAGAATAGTATAAACTATTACGGTACGGATATACTAGGGTTAAGGTAGAATATAAGTTATACTATAAAGGGCTAATACTAAGACGAGCGGGGGCTATATATACCCGATATAATAAGATCTAGTAAAGGGAGTACTATAATTATAGATACGGTACGTAATAGGTATAAATAGTTATAGATTAGTACTATAATACTAAGCTTATATACTTCTTACCCTACTTAAAACTTAGTTTAAAACCTTCTCCTTTTCTTTATCTTTCTTTTATAGGAAGGTCTTACGGGAAGATAGCTTTAAAGGGCCTACTTAGTCTAAGAAGTCTACTATCTTATTATTATACTAATTTAATAATTTAGTTAATTATATAAAGATAAGTTAATTATAGAGTTTAGAATATAAACTTAATCCTACGTAATACTTTTATAGGTCCCTTCTCTTTAAGAAAGATACTAGATACTCTAGTAATATTAAAGCTTAAAGTAGTTAATTTTAAGACTTACTTAAGAAAGTACTATATACTACCTATCCTAAGTACTATAGACCTCTAGGAATTTTAGAGAGGTTAATATTTAATTATTATCTCTAACTAAAAGTTAGAGATTTTAGAATAATATAAGATCCTAAGACTAAGTATAATTAACTAGAAGTTATAATAATTAAGATAACCTTCTAATTAATTAATAGTAGAATTAGTATATTAAAGCTATCCTAAGATAGCGCTATAAGGGTATAAGAATAAGGGGTTCTTATACCTAAATAGGACTTAGCGTACTAAATAAGCTAACTATCTATTAGACTAATCCTCGAGATTACCTAATCTACTAACCGAAATAGAAAATAAGTAAAATAACTAGGTTATCTAGAGAATAGACTATAATAATACTATTCGACCTTATAAATATATTTATTATATTTTAGTTATATATCTATAAGGTCTTAGGTAGTCTATTAGATAGAATATATATTATCTATTTAGATAATATCCTTATATACTCTAAAGAAAAGAAGAACTATAAATAATATATTTATAAAGTTCTTAAAAGATTATATAATTAAAGACTCTATTATAAAGTTTTAAAGTATATCTTTTTTATAAAGTTAGTAAAGTTTTTTAACTTTATAGTAATCTCTTATAGAGTAGTTATAAACCTAATATAAGTCTAAATAATTAAAGAGTAATTAGAGTTTAAGAACTATTAAAATATTTAAATATTTTTTAAATTTATAAACTTTTATTAATAATTTATATATAACTACTTAGATATTATTTATTTACTTTTAAAATATATAATCTCTATATAGAATCTAATACTAACTTAATAAGATTCTAGTAAGGATATATTAATAGAAAAGTTAAAAAAGATTAAAAAGAGTCTTATAAAGTAGTATACCTCTTAGTTTTAGTTAGAGAATATATATAATATATTTCTTATACTCTATAAACTCTTTATAAGAGCTTTTATTTTTTAGTACTTTAACCTAGTAAAATTTATAATAGTTATTATTAATACCTCTAAGTTTATAATAGTAGCTATTCTATTATAACTATAAATAATAGTACTCTTAATAGAAAAATATTAGAAATTAGTTATATTCTTTAGTTATAAGTTTACTAGGCTATAAATTTAGTAGAATACTTATAATAAAGAGTTATTTACTATTATAGAAATCTTTAGATAGTAGTAATACTATTTTAAATATACTTTAGATACTATCTATATACTATATAATTATAATAATCTAAGATATTTTATAACTATAAAAATACTCTTATCTAAGTAAGTATACTAAGTTAAAGAGTTAGTTTATTTTAATTTTAAGATTAAATATAAGCTTAATATAAAGAATCTAACTAATATACTATTATAATAACCTAATTATACTAAAGACTTTTAGCTTAGAAAGAAGAGAGTATTAAAAAATATTATACTTTTTATACTTTAAAATAAACTTTAGGTATAGATATTCTAGAAGTCTATAGTTTTATATACTAAAGATTAAATAGTATATAAATTTAATCTTACTAATAAAAATTTATAAGTAATCTATTAGGAATCTAAAAATAATATAAACTATTTTACTATAAAATTTTCTAGTATAATACTAGTTTTTAATAATATATTATCTATTAATCTTAATCTATTTATAAATAAGGATAATAAATCTAAAGAGTAATTAAAAGACTTAAATCTAGCTTCGATATTTTTTTAATATTATAAAGTATTTTCTACCTCTATATTATATAAGTCTTTACTAAAAGTTATAAATAACGACTTATTCTTTAGCTAGAAAACCCCTAGGCTACTATTAAACTATATTTAGAAAGTATAGAAATATAATATAGTCTATTATAAGAATATATAATATATATAAAAGTTTAAGAATAGAGAAAAATAAAAGGATACGTTTTTATAGATTATAGATCTAAAGGATATTCTTTAAAGAGTAGAGAAAGTATAGATTCTTAATAATAAAGCTCTTTATTAAGCTATTCTTATAAGAAATTATAATAACCCTCTAGAGAGCTATTATAAAGTAGATAAGACTATTAAATTTCTATAAAAAAAGTATTATTAGCTAAAACTTTAAGTAGAGGTTAATACGTATATATAAGACTATATAGTATACTAAATAAATAAAGTATAAAGATATAAGTTATAAAAGTTACTAGAACTAATTCTTTTATTATAGAAGCTATAGTATAATTACTCCTTAGACTTTATTATTAATTTATTAGAATTTAAGAATTTTAAGAGTAATATCTATAATATAGTACTAGTACTTATTAACTACTTTTTAAAGCTAGTCTAGTACTTATCTATAATAAAAAATATTACTATAAGTATATTAGTCGATTTATTATTTATAAAAGTATTTATAAAGGTCGGACCCCTATTATTATTAATCTTAAATTAGAACTCTATTTTTACTAGTAAATTCTAATTAGATATATATTTTTATTTTAATATTAAATAATAAATAAGTATAGTCTTTTATCTATAGATAAATAGCTAAACTAAATACTAGAATTAGGAGCTTAAAATATACCTATAGATATATCTAAACTATTAGTAAGATAACTAGTATTAGCTACTCCTAATAGTAGAATATATATATAATTTTAAGATTTATTTAAGTTATAGTATATACCCTATTAAGGTTATAATAGATATTAAATCTAAAGGTTTTAATAATATAGAAGATAAGTATTAGCTTTATTAATTACTTAGTAACTAGAGTATAGATAGAAAGATTCCGAGTATATATTAAAGAGTTATTAACTTTCTAACTAGTTAGATATAATAGTTTTCTAATACTTAAAAAGTATTAATCTATATTTAAGAAAGCTAGTAATACTAATATAACTTAAAGAGAATAAGTAAGTATTTTACTATTAGTAAAAAGATAATTCTAAAGGTTACTAATATTAAGACTAAACGTTCTTTAAAGAAGTTAGATATAAAGTACTTAGAACCCTTTATTATTTAAATTAAATATAGGAAGCTAAGCTACTAGCTTAAGCTATCTTTATTAATATTCTAGCTATATCCTATCTTTTATATATCTCTCTTAAAGAAATAGATAGAGTTAAGAAAAGGTCTAAACTTTAGACCTAGATCTATATAGTATTTAAAACTTAATAATAATAACTAATATAAAGTTAAAGCTATCCTTATATATAAAATAATATATAATAAGAAATTCTTTCTTATAAAGTAATTAGATTAGTTATATAAGGATAGTATATAGAAGTCTAAGATCTCTCTTAATAATTATAATAAAGTTTTTATAGAATATTAAATAAATTTAGATAATTAAATATTAGACTATCTAAAGTAAAAAGCTATTAGAAAAGTATTATAAACTTTATAAAGGGATAATAATATACGTAAAAAGTTCTAAAGAGGTAGACTATATAAGTAATATTAATATAAAGGAAGAGTTAAAAGATCTAATTAAAAGATATTCTTAAAACCCTACTTAAGGAATACTATATAAGTAGAGTAATTAGTTAAAGAAAAGATACTATCTATTTTAGTAATAAGCTACGACTTAAAGGATTTAGTAAAACTAGTCTTTATATATTATAGTAATAAATAGACTATAAAAGAATACTTACTTAGGAAGTAATTAATAAGATTAAACTTTTAATTTAAGTATTTATTCTATCTATATACCCTAAATTAGGAATCTTAGCTAAGTACTATATAGTCTAAGGGCGATCTAAGTAAGTTATATATATTAGATAAGAAGTTTCTAAAGGAGCTTTATAGTATCTTCTTTTATAAGGTAATAGATATTATACCTTTACTAATAATATTTCTATTAGAAATATTAGGACTATAATAGTACTAATAATACTTATAATTAGTAGCTCTAAGGGACGTACTAGTTAAGAAGTTATACTTAATAAAGTAAGTCTTATAAATAGTAGAGACTACGAAGTTAGTAGATACTAGATAGCTAATACTATCTAGTCTATACTAGAGAAATTAGTATAGAAAGCTATTAGAAAGATAGTAGAATATATTTAATAGTACTAGAAGTTAAGCTTATACGCCGTAGCTATAGCCCGGTATAATTCTACCTTACTACTAGTATTCTTAATTAAATACTTCTATTTAGCTTTATACTAGTTTTAACTAGTATTAATATTAAAAGTATAGAATTATATATTCTACTAAATCTTCTTAAGTATATTAGAATCTATATCCTTATTATTATAAGTAACTTAGATATTATAATACTAGATATACTTAATAATAAAAGTAAGAAGGTTAAAATAGTAGTAGAAAGTAGACTTAATCTATAATATATTTTATAAGCGAGTAATTAATATAAATAAGCGGTTAATCTTATTAACTTTTCGTATATAAAAAGCTACGTAGTTTAATAACGTATTAGAATTCTATTAAAATAGTACTAGTAATAGATTAAGTAGTATTTATAGTAGACTTCTTATACGTTTATAAGTTATATCTAGGTTCTCTATAATACGTATAGTATACTAAAGCCTATTAGCTTATATCTAATTATATAGTAACTTAATATCTTTTATTCTCTTACTACTACTTAGTAGTCTTTTAAATAATAATAGTCTTCCTTTCTATCTTAATTAGGACGCCCTACTTCTAGATTCTCTTCTTTTTATACGCTCTACGCGTTATAGTAGTCTTAATTATCTTTTCTAGACTTATAATTTATTTATATATAAGTATAGCTTTATAAACTATTACCTTAGTATCTTTCCTTAGCTAATTAATAGCTATAATAATAGAAGTAGGTAATAAGCTCTTATACCTACGTACGCGCTTATAAATTAATATTAATTAAGTCTCTACTTCGCGTATATTACTTAGTATTCTAGTCTTCTATATAGTCTTTAGTAGGACTACTAGTAATAGTATCCTTAGCTTAATATTAAGCTTTAAGATTACTATCTCTAAATTATATAGAAATAGACTAGTATCTTAAAAGCTCGTATAGATATTCTTCTCTATAATAGTCTTATTATAGGCTACGTAGAAGGTAGGTAGAAATTTAAGCTTTATAATATAGCTAATATAATTATAAATTAGACTATTAATCTAATCCCTATATACGTACTTTAACGATAAGAAATAGCCTATATTAAGTAGCTATAAAAGGTATAATAAATAAGCTAGTATATAAAGAGTATAGATTTTATTCTTCTTATAGAGGTCCTAGAATTCCTTTAAAATATAACTACTATAGCTATTAAGAATTAATAGCTAGTATATATCTACTCTACGATCTATTATATATCTAATAAAGTACTTTAGCTAGATAACTCTTAGATTATTATTCGTCTAGCCGTTATTACTAATACTAATAGTCTAATCGTCTAGTATATCGTTACCCTCGTACTAGATAGAGAGGTAGTACTAACTAGTAAAGATAATAAAGGACGGAATAGTCTACCTAGTAGTATTAATTTCTTATATTATAGTAATCTACTCGCGATTACCTAGCTAGATAGCTTTAGCCTACCTACGTCTCTCTAAGCTAGTAACGACTAGTTACAATATTATCTTACCTATTAGAAAGCTAGCTTTATCGAAGTTATAGATATTCTAATTAGTAATATTCTAGATAGCCTTAGTATATACTACTTAGTTAAACTAGAATTAAATAATATTAGGATCCTCGTAGAGAGCTCGCTATTAATTATAGAATTAATTAAATTATATTTTAATACTATTAGTTTACTAGACGAAGTTTCTAGGCTATAGCTTATCTATCTACTTAATATTATATATAGTAAGTAGTCTATTTACTATATCTTATATAGTATCTAGAATAGAGGTAAATCCTTATAAATCTAGATCGAGTATATAGCTAATAATTACCTTCTCCTCTAGCTTAGAAAGCTTCTTTAATTTAGGCTAGTAATTACGTCGCGTAGTAATTCTAGTATATCGGCGACGAACTATTATATTAGAAACGTTAAACGTAGCTATAGTACGACTAATACTTTAGATCTAATTCTAATTAATAGCTAAGATAGCTAGGGAGATATCTACTTTATTATAGGGTAATCGAATAGTAGTTAGTTAAGCTATAAGAGTTAATAGGTAACGTATCGTAAAATTTAATAAGGTTAACTACTTACTTATATTAACTACTCGCTTATAAAATACGTTATAAATTATTAATAGAACTATATTAATAGAAGAAGGGAAGACTAGTATATACTATTAAGTAAGTTTAATAGTAAGCTTTATATCTATTATAAATAGTATAGATATTAGCCTTCTAGTACTAGTTATTTAAAGTAATTTAATAAAGCTTAGTTATATTAAACTTCTATATAAACTAAAAGAGATAGTTTATATACTAATAGTATATAAGAGAGAACTAAGACTCTAGATAGATAAAGAGAGTATAGATATATTTAGAAAGAATAGTATTACTATACTAGCTAGTAGAAGTAATTATAATAAGAGGTAGGATCTTAAGAGTATTAAGAAATAAAGTAGAGAAATCTAAGAGTAAATATATCTTCTTATACTTATACTAAGAGAGACTATTTTATATTTAAGCTAATAATATTCTAGATACTTATTAGTAAGAGTTTAAAATATAGAAATAAAGGTACCTAAAGAGATATAATATATAATAATTTATTATCTCTTAAGTAAATATCTATAAAGATATAAATAAAATTTCTCTTACTAGAAGAGTTATAAATAAATAAGTAATTTAATATAATTATAAGTTATAATAAATAGTAGCTAGTAATTACTAAGTACTACTAGGTTATACTATTATAATAGATATTAAGATTAAATTAAATAAAGTCTAGGCTAGTTCTAAAGTCTTTATAAAGATATTATAAGTAAATAGAGTAACTATAGAAATTATACTTAGTAAATAGCTCTTATATAAAGATAGTAAGTATCTACTAAATAGAAGTTACCGAAAATCGTCTATAAGAGAAGTAGTAATATTATTACTACTAGTATAAGAATCTATAAGAATATATATAGACTATAAGCTATAATAATAATAGATAAAGATTATAAACGTACGTTAATAATAGACTAATACTTAAATTATATATACTTTTTAATTAAACTAATTATATATTATAAGATTAGGATTAAGAGCTACGAGGTTAGAAGAACTATAGAAACCCTCTATTAAAATAGTAGAGTATAATATAGATACTAAATATCTAAAAGGTCTTCTTTATAAAATTATTTTTTTCTTAAAAATAGAATTTTTTAGAAGTATAGATACTTAGGTAAACTTTTCTAAAAGAAGTAAAGGGACTAATAGAATATATTATAGTAAATAACTTTTTATAAGAACTAGAATAGTTCTTAGAAAAGAAGAAGGCTATATTACGTCTACTTTTACTAAAGAACTTCTAGATTATTATTAGTCTAATTATAGTTATATACTAGACCTTATATAGTCTTATATTCTACTATTATATCTTTTTAAGAATTTATCTTATCTTTATCTAAATATAACTCTTTTACTATCTTAGTATTTCTATATCTACCTATCTATATATACCTTATAGACGATAAGTAAAAGATAATATTTAAAATATACTATAATTATTTTAAATATTTAATAATACTATTTAGTTTTATAAATATATTTACTATATTTTAGTCGTATATTTATAGAGTCTTAGGTAGTCTATTAGATAAAATATATATTATCTATTTAAACGATATCCTTATATACTTTAAAGAGAAGAAGGATTATAAATAATATATTTATAAAGTCCTTAAGAGATTATATAATTAAGGACTTTATTATAAAATTTTAAAATATACCTTTTCTATAAAGTTAATAGAGTTTTTTAACTTTATAGTAATCTCTTATAAGGTAGTTATATGTTATACGTTGTACGTACCTTTATACGGGATCCGGGTTAGGGCCGATAGAACGTTTGTCGCACCGTTGGTTTCTAATAGGTCAAGATCAAGTCAACGAATTCTATTACTAGAATAACTACTTAGGAAAAGATCCAATCTTGTTCGTAAGTGTCAGGTAAAGAACTGAAGATTAACTACAAAGAATCAAGACAGAAAACCTAAGAGATCCTCCATCTTCTTATATCTGTCCCGCTTTGCCTTGCTCTACTTGCTCTGTTCGCTAAGACACAGATCAACCAGATCATTATTGGTTATGCTCTGTTTGCTCTGTTCGCTAAGATACAGATCAACCAGATCATTGTCACGTGATGTTGGATTACTAACTAAGCCCTTGTCTTGGCTTCCAACCTTCTCGGGATGCCCCGCATCCTGTGATTCGCGTGGGGTTGTAATACTCGCTCCCCCCTCCGAAGCTTCGTCCTCGAAGTCGCGTTCCCTTTCTCGTGACCCCATTTGGTAGTAGCCTAATTGTTCCGGTAATTCTTTCTATATTGCGCCGTAACCCGCGTGCACGTACCAGTAATTCTTTTCTTAGCCCGGTGCCCTAGTTATTCCGCCCCTTGCCTGGGTATAAGAGTAGGTGACGTCCCCCTCTACGGGTATCCAAGCCCTATTCTTTATTTTCTTCCTGGGTCCTAATAATGCCCAAAGGTCCTGAGACTTCCACAGCTCGTCGTCTTCGTCTCGCCCGCCACGTCCTTCGCTCTGGTCGTATAATGCCGCCGGCTCGATCGTGTCTAAACTGTCAATTCGCTGGCCGCGAATGTAAGACGTTACCGTCCTCGGCTCGTTATAGTAGATGTCTCTCTCGGAATGTTTCTTGTAGTCTAGCGGTGACTGACAAGTCTCTTGCTCGCGCTGAGGAAGAGCGTTCTCGACTCCTATCCGAACTGGAGTCCGCTGAGGATGAAGAGTTGGCCGCTCGAGCCCGCAAACGGCGTATCCGCGCGCAACTGGCTTAGTACGATACCCGTCAACGTAAGCTTCTTGATCGTGAGCTGGCTTCGATCTCTGAGTTGGAAAAGTCGGAACAGGCGGAAGCCGCTCGGTCTACTTCTTCTAGCTTGCCCGTGTTACCACAGCAAGCCTTGCTGTGCGAGTCCACTGATTTCTCCGCTTTTCTGGATGGTTGGGAGCCTCTGCCTCTGGGTACTTCTGGTGATACTGCTTAACTAGGTCCTGGCAGCCCTGTAGGTTCTTGACTGGTTCCCATGTATTTTGGCTGGTAGGCCATCCTGCCTATTTAACCAAATATTTCTACTGACGTCCGAACTTCTATAGTCCTTGAATTTCCTCGACCTCGTACTCCTCGTCTTCGAGTTCGACGTCGGTGGCTACTTCGGCGTCTTCCGGTGCTGGTTCTAGTAACGATACGTGGAATACCGGGTGTATTTTCATACCTTTGGCTAGCTTTAGCCTGTAGTTAACTGGTCCTGTCTTTTCTTTAATTTCGAATGGTCCGATTCGTAAATTGTCCAGTTTGTCGCATGGTCGTTTAGTTTTCAGGTTTCGTCGTAAAAGGAAAACTTTATCCCCCCTCTCAAGGGTCGGTCCCTCGAGCCTTCTTTTATTTGCTGTTTTGGCTGTTGTAAGGTTTCTGCGTGCTATCCGCGCGCTGAGTTCTTTGTACAGTTCTTGTATTAAATGGGCTTTTTCTTCTACCCTAGTGGATATACTCTCGATATCCTTCGGATCTCTGTGAGTCGTCGGCTCATATCCGTGATTTGCGTAGTACGGTGAGCATCTAGTCGTCGTAGATCTCTTGCTATTATATGCCAATTGTGCTGTTGGTAGCAATTTAACCTAGTTGTCCTGTAACTTGTTAACATAGAACCTCAGATACTCCTCTAGAGTTTGGTTCGTTCGTTCCGTCTGACCGTCTGTCTGCGGATGGAAGCTAGTCGATAGCTTTCTTTCAATTCCTAGTTTTGCGAGCAGTGTACTCCAAAACCTTGAAGTGAACAGTTTGTCCCTATCCGTAAGGATCTGTTCCGGCAATCCGTGATTGGCGATGAGCGTTCTTTTGACCTCATAAGCCATGTTTTCTGCCGTAATTGCTTCGTTCGTCGGGATGAAGTGTGCTGCCTTGGTTAATCGGTCCACGATTACCATGATCGTGTCGTATAATCTTCCTGATCCCGGTTCCAATGATGGTGGCAACTTCACTATGAAGTCTATCGTGACGTGAGTCCATGGTCGTGTGGGTGGTACTAGCGGTTGGAGTAATCCATAGGGCTTATGTCTCTTAGGTTTGTTCTTAGAACATTCCAAACAGTCGCCTATCGCTTTCCGAACTTCCTCTCTTACATTGGTAAGCAGGTATTCTCTATCCACATGTCTGACCGTTTCATCGATTCCTGGGTGTCCTAGCATTTTGCTCTCGTGGATTTCCCGTATTAAGTCTCCCCTGAGACTCGGTGGAATGTAAGGCCTTGTCTCCGAGTCGTTTGTTAGAGCGGAGTATTCTTCCTCATCGAAGTATATATTGTCTCCCTCTGGTGTTCCGTCAGCGTTCCTGATGGTTTCTCGGGCCTTGTTTCTCCATTTTTTCTTGACATCTACTGTTACCGTAATTTTGGCTAGCCTCGTGTGGTTGTAGACGAGGGTTCCGTCGGGTTCCTTTCGTAGAACTGGTTCGTGTACGACGGGTTCATCGGTGCCTCGAAGGTCCGATCTTCTGCTGAGAGCGTCCGCCGCTCCGTTCAGTGTTCCCGGCCGGTGACTTATCTTAAAGTCGTAATCTGCCAGTAATTCCGACCATCGGAATTGTCGTCGATTGAGTTTCTTTGTAGTCGTGAAACTTGTAAGGTTCTGGTAGTCCGTAATGACCTTAATCTTATGCTTGGCTCCTGTAAGCTGTGGTCTCTATTATTTAAATACTGATACGACAGCGCCAAGTTCCTTATCGTGAACGTCGTAGTTTACTTCTTCCTTGCTGAACTTGCGTGAGTGGTAGAATACTGGTCTCTATTTTCCGTCTTCCCCTTACTAGGTGAGTATCGCCCCTAGTGCGTAATCTGATGCATCCGTCTCTACTCTAAGAGGTCTTGTCGGGTCGTATATCTATAATATAGGTACCGATATAAACAGGTTCTTAAGCTTGTCGAAAGCTTCCTATTATTCCTGGTTCTACTAAAATCCCTTTTCCTTCTTGGTTACCTCCGTGAGTAGAGATGTAGTCTTTAAGTAATCCCTAATAAACTTCCGATAGAAGTTGGCGAATCCTAAAAAGGATTGTACGTCCTTGACCGATGTTGGGGTTAGCTATTCCCTTACAGTCTATACTTTCTTAGGGTCTATAGATACTCCTTCTCGCGAAATGATAAAACCTAGATATTCGGTTTCCGTCCTGTAGAATTCGTATTTGTCTGGGTAAAGCAGCAACCTGTTTTGCTGTAGCTTTCGTAGTACTTTCTTTATATACTCTTTATGTTCTTCCAGCGTCCCTTTGCTATATATAAGAACATCGTCCAGATATACCGTATAGAATACGTCTAAGTATTCGTTTAACGTTCTATTAATGACTAACTAAAACGTTGCTGGTGTATTCGTCAGTCCAAATGGTATGACTCTGTACTCGTAGAGTCCGTATCGGGTCTTGAATACCGTATACTTTTCGTGCCCTTTCGCTATTCGAATCCTGTAGAATCCTTCCCGGATGTCGAATTTCGTAATCTACTTAACTCCTTGGAGCCAGTCCATGAGTTCTCCGATTAGTGGTAGTGGGTATCGGTTTTTCTTTGTAACGTTGTTTAAACGTCTGTAGTCTATATAAAGTCGTAACTTTCCGTTCTTCTTTAGGACAAATAGAACTGGTGATGCTATAGAGCTTTGACTTTCTCTAATATATCCTCTCTCTAGGTTCTTCGTTAAGTACTCTTTTAATTCTTCCTGTTGATCTACTGTCAACGAGTACATGGGTCTAGGCTCGAGCTTCGCGCCCTGTTCCAGGTATATCTTATGATCCCATTCCTGGTGCTCTAGTAAATCGGTTTCCGGATGTTCTTCGAACAGCTCTCGGAACTCCTCGTAGTCTCGAGGTATTGTTGGCCGTGGTTCTTCCTGTGCGGTCGCGACCCTTCGTACCATAATAACGCCGACTCTCTACGGGTTCTTCTTATAGATCCTCGCGATCTTATGAGGTAAAATTAAGCCTATCCTCCCTTTCCGGGGTGTGTACTGGATCTCGTAGCTGGACCTACCCGGTCTCCTAATTTCTGCGACTCGAGCTACCCGCTCGTAGCCTAGTACTTTACGTAGCTTCTAATCTATCCGTAGATTATATATTGCTAGCCAATCGTAACTAATAATTATGTCGGTATCTCCAATTTCCATGATATTAAATCTGCGATGGTCTCTGACGTTTCCCACCTCCAAGGTTACTTTTTTCGTTTCGAGGCGAATCATGCCTCCTCTATATTCTATAGGTAATCCATCTCCGAGGTCTACTCGTATAGGTTTTTCTTTAACTTGGTAAGGAATCCCTTGTTCCTCTACTAATTTTGACGACAGGAGCGTGAACTCTACTCTACTATCTATAATAGCTCGGACTTTCCGTCCGTGAATTCGTGCGTCTACCTCTAACCTAGCCGGTTATTAGATATTTCTTTATACGATTCGGAGAGTCGTCTTTTAGGTACTTTCATCAGCGCGACTCTTACGTAGCTGATGATAACCTAGTTTTTTAGCTTGTTATCGTAGAGGTCCCAATCTTCGGGGTCCTTTTCTGGTTCTCTAGTCTCGTTTTGTCGAGTGGGCGACTCGTCTACCTATTCTATTTTTGGATCCGGTACTCTTCCGATCCTACGGGGTATTTCCTAATTCGGTTCTTCCGATGGTTCCCCTTTCGGTGATGGTATATCCCAATCAATGGGTTCTACCTCATTTTTGTCGTTCTAGGCGTCGTAATATCCCTACCATATGCCTAGGGCCCTTAGCTGTCTACTAATCTCTAGGTTCTTTGAACTGTCTTAGTTCTACATTGGATATCCGTGCAATTCGCATCGTTCGATAAGGCATTCCTTCCTTTTAAGATTTTGATGGAAGATATCTTCTTCCCTTCTAGCCGTAAGCTCTTGTTGCGCTAGGTATAGGATATATAATCGATCGTAGTACGTCCAATGTACGGCCTCGTGATCAGGTTCTTAGTATATAATCCTATAGTTGATGTCTCGTTTACATCCTTTAGTATCTGCCTAGGTTAATCCGCGTGGCCATCGTCCTGTAGCGTATTTTATCGGGAAATGCTTATCGCATTCGTCATCGTAGCAATCAACCTATCCTGGCCATCCTTACTCCTCATAAGCCTGGGCCTAGTTATTGTAGTCGTAGATATGGTATCCTGTTATTGGGTATTCTACATTTCGAAGGTACATGTACAAGCTACTTCCTAGGAGTATTATGGTTTCCTCCTTCTATCGGGCGTAGTACTCGTAATTTCCCGTACAGTTTGTCTATAGTAGCGCGTCGTAGCCTACATTATTGTAGTCCTAGATTGCCTTGCAACCTTCTGGTCCTTGGAGTCTTAGGGCCTGGCCTATCGCCTACCAGCCTCGATCTCCCGTGACGTATATTGGCTTTTTTGCGTCGGTACAATGTTCAGCGATGTGCTGGCTAGTCCTACATTTCTAATACTTATTATATACTAACCGTCTGAAAACGTCTTCTACGCTGACCTTATCTGGCCCGTCGAGTTTTAGTTCTCCTATCTCGAGCTCTGGGTCATCTTGTTGTCGAGTGATTTCTTCGACCTCGTCCTACCCGCTGGCGTCGTACCATATCTCGGGTATCGAGTCAGGCTTGGTTTCTTTTTCTTTACTATACCTAATTATATTTATACGCTTGGCGCCATCCTAGCTCCCTATGCTTTTCTTTTCCTCGCCGTATTCCCTGGCGAAGTGTCCCTGTATACCGCAGCGTAGATACGCCTTTTCGTCTCGACGTCGTCTCATCTCGTCTACTGGGACTTTCTATAGCTTCCTACCTTATTCGCGTTTCTTGTTCCTTGGGTATTTCTTTTCCTAAACTATACTAACGTCTATTTCGTTATAACCCTTATAGAATCCGCGCTTTCGAGCCACTTGCTCTTTTCTATAGACTCTTACTAGTCCTATAGCATCTCGTTTCTCGAGTACTCGTTCGTATAGTCGATTGTCGATACGGATCGTCGTCTTAATTAGTTCCGCTAGGTCGTCTAATTTTTTAAGTCGGGCTAACTCGTCCTTAATTAGCTCCTTGAGTCCGTTGTAGTATACGACCATAAGAGGTATATCGTCCCAGTCAATCTTATACTGTAGCTATTTAAATTCGGTGGTGTACGTACTTACTAACTTGGTCTGCCTTAGCCTTTAGATCTAGCGTTCGGCCTGCTAGACCTTATTAATGTCTCCGAAGACTATGCGCATTTATTCCTTGAACGAATCCTAATCTTTAAATACTACCTTCGTTTCGTCGCGTCGCTTCGATAAGGAGTCTTCGTTGGCCATGTGATCGTCGATCAGGGGCTACATCTACACAGCTGCTTTACCTGTTATATACATGCCCGCGGTAAGGATCTTATCCTGGTCGCTGGTAAACGTAGTAGAGTTGAACCGGTAGTACAGGTCTAATTGTGTAAGGAACGGCCTTAAGCCTTCCTTTCCGCTATCGTATTTTTCTGGTATCGGGATCTTTGACTTCGTCCTAAGTCCCGCCCGTACCTGTTGTAGCGATCCTTGTAGCGACATCATGGCCTGCTATAACTCAACTATCTGAGCTACTTGTTACTAGATTAGGGCCGCTGGGTTCGTTACTGGAGCCCCAGTTGCGCTTTCCCCAGAGGTATTACGTGAGCTAGATGGAGTTGCTATGTCGACGTAACCTTGGTTTAGGGTAGTTAATATATTATACGTTGTACGTACCTTTATACGGGATCCGGGTTAGGGCCGATAGAACGTTTGTCGCACCGTTGGTTTCTAATAGGTCAAGATTAAGTCAACGAATTCTATTACTAGAATAACTACTTAGGAAAAGATCCAATCTTATTCGTAAGTATTAGGTGAAGAACTGAAGATTAACTACAAAGAATTAAGATAGAAAACCTAAGAGATCCTCTATCTTCTTATATCTGTCCCGCTTTGCCTTGCTCTACTTGCTCTGTTCGCTAAGATACAGATCAACTAGATCATTGTTGATCATACTCTGTTTGCTCTGTTCGCTAAGACACAGATCAACCAGATCATTGTCACGTAATATTAGATTACTAACTAAGCCCTTGTCTTGGCTTCCAACCTTCTCGGGATGCCCCGCATCCTGTGATTCGCGTGGGGTTGTAACATTATAGACCTAATATAGGTTTAAATAATTAAAGAGTAGTTAGAGTCTAAGGGCTATTAGAATATCTAAGTATTTTTTAAATTTATAAACTTTTACTAATAGTTTATATATAACTACTTAGATATTATTTATTTACTTTTAAAATATATAACCTTTATATAGAATTTAATACTAGTCTAATAAGATTTTAGTAAGAATACGTTAATAAGAAAGTTAAAGAAGATTAAGAAGAATTCTATAAAGTAGTATACTTCTTAGTTTTAGCTAAAGAATATATATAATATATTTTTTATACTTTATAAGCTTTTTATAAGAGTTTCTATTCTTTAGTACTTTAATCTAGTAAAGTTTATAATAATTATTACTAATACCTCTAAGTTTACTATAGTAGCTATTTTATTATAGCTATAAATAATAGTATTCTTAATAGAAAAATACTAAAAACTAGTTATATTTTTTAGTTATAAGTTTACTAGATTATAGATTTAGTAGAATACTTATAATAAAGAGTTATTTACTATTATAGAAATTTTTAAATAGTAGTAATACTATCTTAAATATACTCTAGATACTATTTATATATTATATAACTATAATAATTTAAGATATTTTATAACTATAAAGGTATTCTTATCTAAGTAAGTATACTAGGCCGAAGAGTTAACTTATTTTAACTTTAAGATCGAATATAAGCTTAATATAAAGAATCTAGTTAATATACTATTATAACGACCTAATTATACTAAAAGCTTTTAGCTTAGAAAGAAAAGAGTATTAAGAAATATTATACTTTTTATATTTTAAAATAAATTTTAAATATAGGTACTTTAGAAGCCTATAGCTCTATATACTAAAGATTAAATAGTATATAAATCTAATCTTATTAATAAGAATCTATAAGTAATCTATTAAAAATCTAAAAATAATACGAACTATTTTATTATAGAATCCCCTAGTATAGTACTAGTTTTTAATAATATATCGTTTATTAACCTTAATCTATCTATAGACGGGAACGATAAATCTAAAGAGTAATTAAAAGGTTTAGATTTAACTTTAATATTTTTTTAATATTATAAAGTATTTTCTACTTTTATATTATATAAATCTTTACTAGAAGTTATAAATAACGACTTACTCTTTAGCTAGAAAACCCTTAGGCTATTATTAAACTATATTTAGGAAGTATAGAAATATAATATAGTTTATTATAAGAATATATAATATATATAAAAGTTTAAGAGTAAAGAAAAATAAAAGAATATACCTTTATAAATTATAGATCTAAAGGACGTCCTTTAAAGAGTAGAGAAAGTATAGATTTCTAATAATAAAGCTCTTTATTAAGCTATTCTTATAAAGAATTATAATAACCTTTTAAGAGATTATTATAGAGTAGATAAGACTATTAAACTTCTATAAAAGAAGTACTATTAGTTAAAGCTTTAAGTAGAGGTTAATACGTATATATAAGACTATATAATATATTAAATAAATAAAATATAAAAGTATAAGTTATAAGAATTACTAGAATTAATTTTCTTATTATAAAAGTTATAGTATAATTATTTCTTAGACTTTATTATTAATTTATTAGAATTTAAAAATTCTAAGGGTAATATCTATAATATAATACTAGTACTTATTAATTACTTTTTAAAACTAATCTAGTATTTATCTATAATAAAGAATATTACTATAAGTATATTAGTTAATCTATTATTTATAGAAGTATTTATAAAGGTTAGATCCCTATTATTACTAATCTTAAATTAAAGCTTTATCTTTACTAGTAAATTCTAATTAGATATATACTTTTATTTTAATATTAAATAATAAATAAGTATAGTCTTTTATCTATAAATAGATAACTAAACTAAATATTAAAATTAAAAGTTTAAAGTATACCTATAAATATATCTAAACTATTAGTAAAATAACTAGTATTAGTTACTTCTAATAGTAGAATACGTATATAACTCTAAGATTTATTTAAGTTATAGTATATACCCTATTAAGATTATAATAAGTATTAAATCTAAGAGTTTTAATAATATAGAAAATAAATATTAACTTTATTAATTACCTAGTAACTAAAGTATAGATAAAAAGACTCTAAGTATATATTAAAGAGTTATTAACTTTCTAACTAGCTAAATATAATAGTTTTCTAATACTTAAAATATATTAATCTATATTTAAAAAAACTAATAATATTAATATAACTTAAAGAGAATAAGTAAGTATTTTACTATTAGTAAAAAGATAATCTTAAAGATTATTAATATTAAGATTAAGTATTCTTTAAAGAAGTTAGATATAAAGTACTTAAAACCCTTTACTATTTAAACTAAGTATAAGAAGCTAAGTTACTAACTTAAGCTATCTTTATTAATATTTTAACTATATTCTATCTTCTATATATCTCTTCTAGAGAAATAAATAGAGTTAAGAGAAGGTCTAAACTTTAAATTTAGGCCTATATAGTATTTAAAGCTTAATAATAGTAATTAATATAAAGTTAAAGCTATCTTCGCGTATAAAATAGTATATAATAAAAAGCTCTTTTTTATAAAATAGTTAGATTAGTTATATAAAAATAGTATATAAAAGTTTAAGATCTCTCTTAATAATTATAATAAGGTTCTTATAGAATATTAGACGAATCTAAATAATTAAATATTAGGTCGTCTAAAGTAGAAAGTTATTAAAAAAGTATTATAAACTTTATAAAGAGATAATAATATATATAAGAAGTTCTAAAGGGGTAGACTATATAAATAATATTAATACGAAAAAAGAACTAAAAGATCTAATTAAAAGATACTTTTAAGATTCTACTTAAGGGATATTATATAAGTAGAGTAATTAGTTAAAAAAAGAATATTATCTACTTTAATAATAAGCTACGACTTAAAGAATTTAGTAAGGCTAACCTTTATATATTATAATAATAGATAAGCTAACTAGTAATAATAGTATTAAAATTAATAAGCTAGATTTTTAATATAGGTATTTATTCTATCTATATACTTTAATAACTAGGAATTTTAATTAAGTACTATATAATTTATAGATAATCTAAGTAAGTTATATATATTAAATAAGAAGTTCTTAAAGAAGCTTTACGACGTCCCCTTCTAAGGGATAATAGATATTATACCTTTACTAATAATATTCTTATTAAAAATATTAGGACTATAATAGTACTAATAATATTTATAATTAGTAATCCTAAAGGATATACTAGTTAAGAAGTTATACTTAATAAAGTAAGTCTTATAGATAGTAAAGACTATAAAGTTAGTAGATACTAAATAGCTAATATTATCTAGTCTATATTAAAGGAATTAATATAAAAAGCTATTAGAAAGATAATAGAATATATTTAATAATACTAGAAGTTAAGTTTATATATTATAGCTATAGCCTAATATAATTCTATCTTACTACTAGTATCCTTAATTAAATACTTTTACTTAATCTTATACTAGTTTTAATTAATATTAATATTAAAAGTATAAGATTATATATCCTACTAAATCTTCTTAAGTATATTAGAATCTATATCCTTATTATTACGAGTAGCTTAGGTATTATAATACTAAATATACTTAATAATAAAGATAAGAAGATTAAAGTAGTAGTAAAAAGTAGACTTAATCTATATAAATTATTAGTAGAACTACGTTAATAAGAAGAAAGAAAGACTAGTATATATTATTAAGTAGATCTAATAGTAAGCTTTATATTTACTATAAGTAGTATAAATATTAGTCTTCTAGTACTAGTTACTTAAAGTAATTTAATAAAGTTTAATTATATTAAACTCCTATATAAACTAGAGGAGATAGTTTATATACTAATAGTATATAAGAGAGGGCTAAGACTTTAAATAGATAAGAAGAGTATAGATATACTTAAAAAGGGTAGTATTATTATACTAGCTAGTAGAGGTAATTATAATAAAGGATAAAATCTTAAAAATATTAAGAAATAAAGTAGAGAAATTTAGAAGTAGATATACCTTCTTATATTTATATTAAAAGAGACTATTTTATACTTAAGTTAATAGTATTCTAGATACTTATTAATAAAAGTTTAAAATATAAAAATAAAGGTACTTAAAGAGATATAGTATATAATAATTTATTACTTTTTAGATAAACGTTTATAAAGATATAAATAAAATTTCTTTTATTAAAAGAGTTATAGATAAATAAGTAATTTAATATAATTATAAATTATAATAAATAGTAGCTAGTAATTATTAAGTATTACCGGGTTATATTATTATAATAGATAGTAAAATTAAATTAAATAGAGTTTAGATTAGTTCTAAAGTCTTTATAAAAGTATTATAAGTAAGTAAAGTAACTATAAAAATTATATTTAATAAATAGCTCTTATATAAAAATAATAAATATCTACTAGATAAAAGTTATTAAAAATTATCTATAAGAGAAGTAGTAATACTATTACTATTAGTATAAGGACCTATAAGAATATATATAAACTATAAGCTATAATAATAATAGATAAAAGTTATAAATATATACTAATAATAGATTAATATCTAAATTATATATACTTTTTAATTAAACTAACTATATATTATAAGATTAAGGTTAAAGACTACGAGGTCGGAAAGACTATAGAAACCCCCTATTAAGATAGTAGGGTATAATATAGATACTAAATACTTAAAAGATTTTCTTTATAAAATTATTTTTTTCCTTAGAAATAGGATTTTTTAAGAGTATAGATACTTAGGTAAACTTTTTTAAAAGAAGTAAAGGGACCGACTAAATACGTCGTAGTAAATAACTCTCTATAAGGGCTAGGACGGCCTTTAGGAAAGGGGGAGGCTATATTACGCCTACTTCTACCGGAGGACTTCTAGATTATTATCGGCCTGGCCACGGTTACGTACCGGACCCTATATAGTCCTACGTCCTACCATTACGTCTCCTTAAGGATTCGTCTTATCTCTATCCGAATACAACCCTTTTTCTACCTCAGCGTTTCTGTACCTGCCTACCTACACGTGCCTCACACGGAGCGTCTAAGAAAAAATAGTTCTAGTTTATATAAGTTTACGTTACGGGCGGGGTTAGCTTTAGTACCTATTTATCTATTATATAATACTACGACTAGCTATTATTATAGTACCGGATTACTTTAGTAGTATAGGTATTTTTCTATCTAATAATATATATTTAAGCGCTCTAACCTATCTTTATAGATACGAAGTATCGCGTATAAGCCGCTGTATTTTCCGTCGAGTTTACGTTACGAACAACCGCCTAAACCCTTCCCCCCCTACTACCTACCTACTAACGGGCTTCTCGCTCTAGCGTATATACGCTGCGATTATATAAAGCCTTCTTATTCCCCTTAGGCCACCAAATCGTTGTTTCTATTAGGGGGGGTAGCGTACCGTCGTCGCGTCAGTATGTGCGTTGGTGCTGGATACTAAGCTAGCTGCTACGCTCGATATCAGCCAGCTACTGAGCTCGATACTAAGCTAGCTGCTGCGCTCGATATCAGCCAGCTACTGAGCTCGATATCAGCCAGCTACTAAGCTCGATATCAGCCAGCTACTGAGCTCGATATCAGCCAGCCGCTGAGCTCGATACTGAGCCTGATACCGAGCTCGATATCAGCCAGCTGCTGAGCTCGATACTGAGCCAGCTGCTGAGCAGCAGCGGACTGCGCGGGCGCTGCGCAGCTAGAAGGAAATACTATATCGGATTGTAAAAATAGCTATAGAGATAAAGAATCGATTAGACGTAAAATAATATCTATATAACGTCGTTATAGTGTTGATGTAGGTAGTATAGTGTAGCTGTTAACGCCCACTCTAACGAAAATCAAACTCACACAACCTGCGACCAAATTATCTCAGACGCAACGCCCCCCCCCCCACTATGAGGCTTATTTCAGCAGGAGCGTCTGATTCATGAGATAACTACAATGCTGGGATGTCATTATCAGCCTTAGTACCTCGGCTAGTGCCAGGCAGTCCCGCACGGCGCGCATAATCATCACGGCGTATTTTACAAATAGTGGCTGATATATCTGTGGCTGTGCGAAGCCTTTCCTCTCGTCGAGACTCTCGGAATATATATAAATCCGACTCCGGAACACTAATCAAAGTAATGGATCTGCTCCTGCGATGACCGCAACGCCTCTATCGACAACACCACGACAGCGCTCTACTTTCCCCCACACTCTCGTTACGGAACCGTCAATCTGTTTTGCCGAGGTGCCAAGGCTGGGCTGAGTCACTCTGAGGCCTTCGAAGGCGCGCTGCTGAGCGAACGACGTACAGCGACGACCGAGGCCAATTCGAGGGGATCTGACCCCATAAACCGACCGACTGACGCTTGTCATCCATTCTCACAAACGAAAACAAGCAGCTTCTCTACTACTCTCGCTTGAATCACACCCGTCCTCGAAAATCTCCTCCTGCCTACACATCTAAGGCCGCAGACCTCGACACCTCAACTACGCCTCACACCAGAGAACCTACGTCCGTACTGCAAACACAATCGAAATGGGATCATGGCCCAAGAGATAATAAAGGAGCACATCCAGCCCCAAGCATTTCTTGCGGCAGGCGGAGCAGGAATCATTTACACGATTGATGATAACAGTTTTGAAGACCTATTACGGAAAGGGAATTGATGTCGAGCGTCGAGCATTTGAACGTCTAGGATCTCATAAAAATATTGTAAAGTGTTTCGGTGCAACAAAAGACGGCCTTGTTCTTGAGCGCGGGCAGCCGCTTCGGACGGTAATTCAGGCAAGCGAACTGGACAAGATCCCTTTAGATACAAGAATTTGCTGGCTACGGGAAGCTGCAGAAGGAACGCAATATATGCATGATAACAAAATAATTCATGCTGATGTTGGATGCAATAATTGGATACTGGTTGGGGGGCATTTGAAGATTATTGACTTTGAAGGTTGCAGCATTGATGGAGAAGATGCAGGAGCATGCTATGAGTGGTTCAGTTACAAGGGACCGCCGGTGATAAGCCGAAAGACTGATATCTTTGCTTTCGGCTGTGCGATTTACGAAGTTATGACAGGTAAGCGGCCATACGAGGAGCTTTCGGAATTTGACAATCCGATGTTACGCGCCAGAGAACTATATTCCAGGAATCAATTCCCGGAGGTTGAAAAGATACCATTAGGTAGTTTGATGCAGGGTTGTTGGCAGGGTACTCTCAATTCTATGCGCGAAGTTCTTCAAGAACTCGAAGGCGTCATAGTTGGGGCTTCGCCACAAGAATGAGGCGATGGTGCGTACTACTCGGGGGGATAGTAGTGGATAATAGAATAATATTGCACACTAATGTAAGGTGCTATAACTCGATTATCCCTTTGTTCCTGAATCCTCTGAAGTGCTATACAGTAAGATTATACTATTATGCAATCAGTCGATTAATCATGCACGAACCGTGAACAGCTTACATCCTCATAACGCGCGTCTCCAACTGATGCACCTGAGTCCCGACAGAATTTGGACGGCGCGTTTCGGGTCGAAGGTAGGTGTGTACCAAGAGTTGCATCATATGTAGAGTTCGCGCATCGTGGTCTAGGCTTGGGAGAAGCTTCACACCTCTGATAAAGACGTTTTGTGATCCCGTGTTGAGTTGGTCTTTGACATTGCACGTAAATAATGTCTGCTGTAGTGTATCGACACATGCTAACAAGACGTGAGAGCGGGGTGTTGCTGTGCAGTCTAGGCTCTTAAGAGACCAGCGCTCGGCTTAAATAGGCTCTCTCTAAATAACTACCCCGCAAATCATTAGAGTCATCTGGCAACAGCAGTTTTCGGAGCATCGCTCGCGCATCAATATCTGCGACTTACGGTTGAGGCCCGAGTCTCACATGGGACAGGGCCCAGACAACCATCGTAGTGGTGTACGTGCACCTTTGCTCTGCGTTGGCTGAGGAAATGACGTGAGAACAATTAAGGCCGCAGTAAAACAACTTGCACCCCCGAGCCGAACTTTGAAGATGGGATAGAGAATAACACGTGATCCGGTTTTCGGCGCTCGAGATGTTGGGTAGTACGGATACATAGGATCTGGAGCTTTGAAGTAAGCTTGGCAATGTATGCAGATCCCTAAACAATAATTAACCGATAATTCCAATTCCGCATCCATGCCATACGCACTGCCTGCGTTGAGCGCAACAACCGAGTTGTCCCCCGAGCAGCTGATTTTGGGGACTTGGTGCCTCAGCCCCCCTTGTAGGTCTTGCGGCGGTAGATGACACGTGCGCCAGTCAATCGGGACGGTAAGACGCATTGAACTCACAGCATCTGCGTTATGCCCGAGTTGACCGCAAGACTGGCAAATTCAGCAGTAGCAGTGTAGCTACAGACACTAGCCAGAGCAATCAGTGGTCATGATTTAGGTACTGACCAAAATGTAGCCGTGGAGGTTGAATCGCGTTCTTAACAAAGTGATGGTTTCGGCAATAGGTGGATTCATTGGGTGATAGATCTCCATTACCGGCATCCCGAACCCCAACTACAAAGCCGACGCAGAGATTCCTCGCTACGCCGCCGTCCGTTTCCCCAGGAGCGTCTCAGCGGAGGACCAGGCGGTTCTGCTGGATCAGATCCAGGAGCTGAAGGAGGCGCGCACACAAACCCCTCCCGCATGGGACCTAGCTGACTAGTACGGACGGCGCCACCTTCCAGCAGGCCTGACTCGGCCTCTGGCAGAAGTATTCGGTCGCGCCGTTCGTGTCCGAGTGCCGCCGAACCACCTCGACGCTGGAATCAAGCAGCCGATGAACGACGTCGACCGAGCGCCCGCGAAAGCGGTCACAGCTACGGAAATTCGACGAGTCGACGTCCAACAGAATGGGAGGGAGTCACAGAGAGATCGCCAAAGAAATCTTGCGGCACAAGGACGGAAGGAGGAGACGCGGGAACGCCAATCAGAGGAAGTGGTTCGACCGGGACCGGACCGCTGTCGGATGTCCTCGTGGCGCCTGGCGGAGGTTGGCAGCATGATGGCTCTGTCGCAGTCGACGGGTGAAGGCACCGATTCCATTACGGCACTGGGGACGATGGTAGACGTTCGGACACCGCCCAACCCCTCTGCTGACATCCCAAGGGCACTACTACTCGATGATCCTCGTGCTGGTGATCGGCGGACGACTGAAGCTCCCAGCAACCGGCTACCAGCTACAGGTCAAACACGGAGACGTAGTGTTTTTTTTGGCGAACCACCAGCTTCATAAGTTGGCATGGACGACGGACCCCCCCGGCACTGACCCGATCCAAACGGTGATCACACTCTGGACCGATAAACTCGCAATGCAGACGGCGCGCCCCTCGAAATTCGAGGACTTTTACGCCGTCGAGCCGGACGCGGAAACGGAGGCGGAAACAGGGGCTGAGTCGGAGGTGGAGCGACCGACGAGTAGCCCGTGAGAGCGGAATCTCGCCATACTAGGCGGCATGCCCGCGGCTGACGAGGCGAGACCACGTGCCTCGGGTGGTATAAGTACATTGTATTCCGACTCTTCTAAATTCCCACCGTGGGCTATGCCCCTAGGTACGGCATGGCCCATCGTGGCAGCTGATAACACGAACACCATTTTCATCTTCCAGCGAATCATTGCGCAGCGTACATGTGAGTTTCCCGATCATGATACCCACTCAGAGGCAATTTAAGTGGTCACGAATTGCGATGGCGCAACTTCAGACTGAGAGTTATCACTCATCTTTCCCGGATGTCTCAATTAATACGTAACTCAGCCCTCTTTCCCCAATCTTGCCCCAGCGGGAAGCGACAATACACGGCGAGTCATCGAGTTCGAAAACCGGCTCAGTGAGTTCGAACACTGGGTCAGCGAGGTTGAAGAGGACTTGAGGAGGAAGCATGCCTACCTCGACTTCCTCGATACATGCTACGCAACAATCGAACAGAAAATTCAAGACGTAGAGGGGGAGATATACGAGCAGATAGCGTGAATGCAGTGCTGCGCAAATGCAAATATAGAAACTAGTTCGGTGCGCCGTAGTGTAAAGAGTGAGAGTTTGTTTTCAAAGATAACGGGATAGCGTAGTACTGTAATACACAGGATCTGAGCGGAGTTGCTAAGTTCTACGAATCTTGATTCCAGTCTGAAATGCGTTGCGTCAGCCCACGGAAAGCAGCCAGTTGCGAAGGCGGCTATGCCATCATCACATCAACCATGTCGATGAATATTTCCTATACAATAAATATTAGCGTACGAATTCAACTGGTATCTATGATCTAGCAAGGTTCCTTATTACTACGTGGAAATTAACCATATTTAGAATACATATGCTAGCGTTGGGAAGCCCTAGAGTGTATAGTATATAATATAACATTATCCTAAATCTAAAATACTATTTACGCGATCCTCCTTTTGGACTGTTTTTAAGATAGGTTCCTTGAAATTTCCCTCTCACGAGTATAGGCAAATTAAGGGTAGACGGCTCTAGGAAGAATAATTCTTTTCTATTTATAGTATCCTATACTATAGTTTGGCCTAATATCGTATTTAATAGCAATTGGCTCTTTTTATCCTCCTCTTTTTAATCTAGTATATAGTCTTTAAACTAGATTATATATCTATTCTCTTTGTATCTTCGAAAAGTCGGTTTATATACTTAGGATATAGTGAGTGGGATGCTGGTATTATCGCGGGCAATTTTTATACTGTGGGTGGTAGTGTTGGTGCGCTAACTCCTCGCTATCGCTGTTGGTCTCCCAACGCTCTGTGGTTCGGCATCACATGTCATTTCTCGTCCAGCGCCTTAATGTTCGAAACATCACCTCGTCGGTATTACTGTGTATAGCTCTACAGCTCTATTATCGTGTATAAGGTGTGGGTATAGTACCTCTACTGTGTACAAACTCCTACTGTGTTTCGTGCGGACCTTCTAAAGAGACTCCCACTATGCAAATCCAAATCAAATATACTTAGGATACGATCGCTATTTACTAATATTAGAAAGACGTAGGTAATTAGCTAAGAATATCTACGATCTACGAGATTCTTTATAAGAATTCCTCTAAAGTCGTATAAGAATAGCCTCCCTCTTTCTCTTAAAAACTTATAACTGATACGACGTCGACGTCTAGCGTTTTATATTAAAAAGCCTTATTTTCTAATCTATATAGTCTGGTTTTCCTTGCGGTAATTGGGCGTAGCGGAAGGACGTCCAAGGACTCGATTTGTTTCGGTTCGAGTGTTATTGCGCCGGCGTGTACAGATAAATTATCGCTGGCGCATGGTGTATCTGTCATGGCGAGGACGGGCAACGGGCGACGATGTGCGACGGACGACGCGCTTAGAGGGATGCAAAAGGCGGCCGTACAATTAGCTACAACGATCTATGACCAATAATCACTAGTTCATAAAAGTTTCCAGCGTGTATTGTGGCGCTTTGAGAATGGGAGGAAAAAGATGCCATCCTAGGGTTGGAGCCAAGCCCTATCGCTCGCACAGGCATAAGCGGAAGCACAATGGCGACAGTACGGACAAACGGCCATTGTAAAATGTATTGTAGATATTATTCCTCTACAACAATTTAGAGTGACGGGATGGCGGAGCTGCATAACGTGGCGCGGTCAGCTAAACTAAGGTTGCCACTCAGAATGACCGGACTCAGTTGGACGCATGAAACCTTGTGCGAGCTCATTCCAATCTTTACTCGCCACTCATCATCACCTATATCTACCACCGCTCTCAATCCCATTATCAAACAGCTACTCACCTTGTGTCCTGGCTCGTCTATATACGGCGTTGGGGGACACTCTGTTTTGCTCTCAATAACCAAAGATATCGCGGCAAAGGTGTCTCTCAAACCGGGCGATTCACATTTACGACATGAGCAAACCATCTTTGAATTACTCGATCGAACATCCTGCCCGAGCATTATCAGAACATACCTTCTTCGCTGTCCCGACGTCACGTTTATGCAGCTCCTAAGCAACGGAACACTCTACCAGCGCATGACTATGGTTAACAAGCCGCCCCCCGTTCTCCAGTGGATGCAACAACTCGCGGAAGCAGCTGCTTGCATAGAATCCCTTGGCTATGCGCATGGCGATATCAACCCCCGAAATATTCTTTTTGACGATGAAGATCAGCTTACGCTGGTTGATTTCGATCATGCTCTTAAGCCTGGAGACAATCTTGATGTCGGCGATGCACCATACGTTAGGGCTCAAAGAGTTGGGTCCAAAGGTGGTTCCTTTGGAATTGCTGGTCCAGTCACCGAGCAATTCGCCTTAGGATCGGTCTTTTGGTATATCTCCCGAGGAACTGAGCTCTATGCCGACCTTGAAGGACCCGAACGAGTAAACAGTCTAATAGACGGCCAATTCCCATCGACAAACCCTCAATGTCCAATAGATAATCTCATCAGTAACTGCTGGCTCGGAAATTTTAACTCGGTTCAAGACCTTTCGAAATATATTCGAGGAATTTCGGCCTTCAATGAAGCCGATCAGAAGAGAAAGAGGTGCAATGGAACTTACGAGGAGAAGAAGAAGATATGCGAGCAATATTATCAATTGCTTAAGGAGCAGATTTGCAAGTAATCTAAAGATTCCAGGCTTTTAAGAGAAGTAAGCTGACAGAATATTTGTATATAAATACTAAAGGACGTTGCACGGTTAGAACGTACAATTATCATAGTTCAGATATCAATCGCCTCGCCATCATTCCTATTACTTTTCAAGTCTCCTGTATTGTTGAGTGTACAGCATTTATATTAAATTAACTCCGAACCAAACTTGTCTCATGCTCATGAAACGTCCGATATTTTCATCAAGATTATTATTAATTGATCCAAATCCTTGGCTCGCTGCCATAGTGGCCTTGGCTATTGCGCAGAAATCACGTGAAGCAAACGTCATTTTAGGCGCTAACAATGCCGGTGCTCGGAAAATATAAAACTCCGACGCCGGAACAGTAATCTGTCCTCATGTTCCCTGAAGGCAAAGGAGCGTTGTATTTTCGACCAATGACAACTAATGGCCGCGCCAGAGCATCGAGGCTCGACTTCCTTGATCTTTCCAGTACGGCCCGGCGTGATAGTAAAGCATCCGGCTGAAGTATGGAAAGAATCCTCGGCGTACACACGGTTGACACAGAAAATTGCAAACAACTTCTTAGTTGAACGGAAAATACTGGAAGCGCTAGGAGCCCATCCTAGTATTGTAAAGTACATTCTTGTTGGCGCAGCATACTGCTTCACTGCTAACCATCCCTTCAGATACCATGGGTGGCAAGACAAGCCCGAGAGCCGACGTGGCTTGCTTCTTTCCAAAGCCAGCCATGGCAACCTTCAACATTACCTTGAAGCGAACCACGATAACATCCCGCTCTCTACCCGGCAGAGGTGGTGCCGACAAGCTGTCGAGTCCATCTCATACATTCACCGTCACGGGGTGATACATTCCGATCTACGCCCTGATAATTTCCTGGTTCACGCGACGACACCGACGTCGTTAGACCTGTGGCTTTGCGACTTTGGTGGCTCAGTCTGCGAGAAGCTCGGTGTAGACGGGGGACAGCTTCCAGATCCCGGTTTCTTCGACCCGAACGCAGAATGGATGTCAACAACGGCGACTGACATATTCAGTGTTGGCTCTGTTCTCTACAGCATCGTCTCGGGGCATTGGCCGTACAGAGATCTCGGGCCGTTTAAGTCGGCGGAGGATTATCGTACCTACGATGAGCGGGTCGAGGAGCGTTTTAGGAATCGGGAATACCTAGATGTCGATGGACTTTTCGGAGGCACCATCATCCTTGGGTGTTGGACGAAAGAGTACTCGAGCGCGGACGATGTCTTACAAGCACTGGACCATGAAATAAAGAGTACACAGGAATGTAGATCTTAAGCTATAGGCTTCATCAAACTACCGCTACCTCTACGTCTAGCCTTCTCTCGTTCTGTGCCATGCCGACAGCGAATGAGTGACTGTAGAATTGAATTCGAGTTAGCGTTGCTGGGATGCCTCGCAATTCGCAACCGCCATTGTACAACAGAGTACCCGCGCGCTCGTAGTCCGAATCCTTAGCGCCCTTGTGGTATCGTCAGCAACAGACGGCCTTATACGAATCATTTTGGTGCAAGACGTACAGAGCGAGCTCATGGGTTCCTGCACCCGAACTTCCCACATTTCCCCTTAGCTCTCTGAGATCCCAAACGGGTTATCTTGACTTCGTGGCCCGGCTTATTCTGATCTGCGCATGCAGAAAGCTGAAATCTGATTCCTCTGCGTCTCCGCACGTATAGATCGTGGTGGCGACAGTTTTCTCGCACATGATGATGTGAACTTCTGTGTCCGTCTGACGGGAAGAGGACAGGCAGTCTCGGGATTTTGGTTGACTTGAACGGCAGCCGGAAATCTGTGCTTGAGGAGGTAATGGCTTCTGTTAAAAGATTATAAAATAGACTATATAGAGGTTATTTTTCTAGAATTATCTTAATTACTAGTTCGTAAGGTCTATAGTCTACTAGTAGTACTAAACCCTTAGTTAAGAATATATTCTTATATTCTAGAAAGTATTCTCGATATCTTTTAGATAATTTAATTTAGTTTAAACTAGTTATCGTTATAAATAAAGTAAAATCTATTATATCTTAATTAGCTATTATTTTTATATACTATCTAGTCTTCTTTAATTCTATTAGGTAGTAAAGGGCCTTATTCTTTATAAAGTTTAGAATAAATTAAATAAAGTTAAGTTTAGAGTTTTATATTTTTAGCTATAGTATTTCTAAAACTAGATTAAAATTATTAATCTTTTTTAAGAAGAAAGTATCTTATTCTATATATTTCCTTTTAAAGCTATTATATATATAATATTATACTTATATCTTATCTATAATATAGAAATTCTTCTTATTTAGTAACTCGAATTACTATAATCTAATCTATTCTCTCTAGTATTTAATATTTCTAGCTATTTATTCTAATATAAAATTCTCTATAGTATTACTATTTATAAGTACTTTATATAAGATTAATTAGATATATTTAATATAAGTATTATATATTATATATATCTTTATATAGAATTTAGATTAAGGCTAATAGAATATTTATTATACTATTAGTTTCTAATAGATTAAGATTAAGTTAACGAATTCTATTACTAGAATAACTATTTAGAAAAAGATTTAATCTTATTTATAAGTATTAATATATTTTATAAATAAGTAGCTAATATAAGTAAGTAATTAATCTTATTAACTTTTCGCGTATAAAAAGCTACGTAGTTTAATAATATATTAGAAATCTATTAATATAATAGCTATTTTAAATTAAGTAGTATTTATAGTAGTCTTCTTATATATTTATAAGTTATATCTAGATTCTTTATAGTATATATAGTATACTAAAGTCTATTAGCTTATATCTAATTATATAGTAACTTAATATCTTTTATTCTTCTACTACTACTTAGTAGTCTTTTAAATAATAATAGCCTCTCCCTTTACCTTAGTTAGAATATTCTACTTCTAGATTCTCTTCTTTTTATATACTTTATATATTATAGTAGTCTTATTTATCTTCTTTAGACTTATAATTCGTTTATATATAAGTATAGCTTTATAAGCTATTATCTTAATATCTTTTCTTAACTAATTAAGAATTATAATAATAGAAGTAGATAATAAACTCTTATACCTACGTACGTACTTATAAATTAATATTAATTAAGCTTATACTTTATATATATTACTTAGTATTCTAGTCTTCTATATAATCTTTAATAGGACTACTAATAATAGTATCCTTAGCTTAATATCGAGCTTCGAGATTACTACTTCTAAATTATATAGAACTAGACTAGTACCTTAAAAACTTATATAAATATTCTTCTTTATAATAGTCTTATTATAGACTATATAGAAGGTAATTAGAAATTTAAACTTTATAATATAGTTAATATAATTATAAATTAGACTATTAATCTAATTCCTATATATATACTTTAATAGTAAGAAATAGTCTATATTAAGTAGTTATAGAAGGTATAATAAATAAGCTAGTATATAAAGAGTATAGATTTTATTCTTTTTATAAAGGTTCTAGAATTTCTTTAAGATATAACTACTATAGTTATTAAAAATTAGTAGCTAGTATATATCTACTCTACGATCTATTATATATCTAATAAAGTACTTTAGCTAGATAACTTCTAGATTATTATTTATCTAGCTATTATTACTAATACTAATAGTCTAATCGTCTAGTATATTATTACCCTCGTACTAGGTAGAGAGATAGTATTAGCTAGTAAAGATAATAAAGAATAGAATAGTCTATCTAGTAGTATTAATTTCTTATATTATAGTAACCTACTTATAATTATCTAGCTAGATAGCTTTAGCCTACCTACGTCTCTTTAAGCTAGTAATAACTAGTTATACTAATATCTTACCTATTATAAAGCTAGCTTCGTTAAAGTTATAGATATTCTTATTATAGATATTCTACTTAGCTCTAATATATACTATATACTTAAACTAGATTTAAATAATATTAGAATTCTTATAGAAAGCTTACTATTAATTATAAAATCGATTAAATTATATTTTAAGACTATTAGTTTAATTAACGAAGTTTTTAGACTATAGCTTATCTACCTACTTAATATTATATATAGTAAGTAGTCTATTTACTATATTTTATATAGTCTTTAGTATAAAGGTATATTCTTATAAATCTAGATCGAGTATATAACTAATAACTACCTTCTTTTCTAACTTAAAAAGCTTTTTTAATTTAGACTAGTAATCGCGTTATATAGTAATTCTAGCGCGTTATTATTATACTATCGTTTAAAGGACGTTAAACGTAGATATAATAAGATTAATACTCTAGATCTAATTCTAATTAATAGCTAAGATAGTTAGGGAGATATCTACTTCGTTATAAAGTAATCGAATAGTAGTTAATTAAGCTATAAGAGTTAATAGGTAATATATTACGAAAAGTTAATAAGATTAGCTACTTATTTATATTAGCTACTCGCTTATAAAATATATTAGATAAAGAACTAAAGATTAACTATAAAGAATTAAGATAGAAAATCTAAAAGATTCTCTACTTTCTTATATCTATTCTACTTTTACCTTACTCTATTTACTCTATTCGCTAAGATATAAATTAACTAGATTATAGTTAGTTATACTCTATTTACTCTATTTACTAAGATATAGATTAATTAGATTATTATTATATAATATTAGATTACTAATTAAGCCTCTATCTTAGCTTCTAATCTTTTTAGAATACCCTATATCCTATAGTTTATATAGAATTATAATAATAAGCTCTTTTAAAGTAATTAAGATACTTTTAAAATTCTTTTAAGTAATTTATCTCTTTTTTAAAGTAATATCTAAGATTTAACTCTAAATATATATTATCTTATTTTATTAAAGCTAAATTATTTTTTTTAAAATTAGTCTTTTTTTTCTTTTAATAGTCTAATCTTATATATAAGATAATCTTACTTTATATAACTAGCTTAGTAGTATTTATAATAAAAACTATTTATTTTAACTTTTATATTCTTAATAATTTTAATTAAATTCTTCTTAAAATAGAGCTACTTCTTTTAGCTAGTATTATAACTTTTCTTTTATTATTTTATTAAAGAGATCTCTTCTTTCTTTATCTTAGAATATTTTCTTTTAACTTTTATTACGGCCCGTCCCCTAGGTAATCTAGTTATTTTACTTATTTCCTATTTCGGTTAGTAGATTAGGTAATCCTAAGGATTAGTCTAATAGATAGTTAGCTTATTTAGTATACTAAGCTCTATTCGGGTATAAGAACCCCCTATTCTTATATTCTTATAGCGCTATCTTAAAATAGCTTTAATATACTAATTCTACTATTAGTTAATTAGAAGGCTACTTTAGCTATTATAACTCCTAGTTAATTATACTTAGTCCTAGGGTCTTATATTATTCTAAGATCTCTAACTTTCGACTAAAGATAGTAGTTAAATATTAACCCTCCTAAAATCCCTAGAAATCTATAGTACTTAGGGTAGATAGTATATAGCGCTTCCTTAGGTAAGTCTTAAAACTAATTACTTTAAGCCCTAATATTACTAGAGTACCTAGTACCTTCTTTAGAGAGAAGAAATTTATAAAAGTATTATATAGAGTTAGATCTATATCCTAAACTTTATAATTAACTTATCTTTATATAATTAACTAAATCGCTAAATTAGTATAATAATAAGATAATAGACTTTCTAGGCTAAGTAGGCCCTTTAAAGCTACCTTCCTATAAGATCTTCCTATAGAAGAAAGATAAAGAAAAGGAAAAGACTTTAAGTTAAGTTCTAAGTAAGGTAAGAAGTATATAAGCTTAAACTAGGTCTTAGAGCTAGGTTAGAAGTAAGATACTCTTTTCTAAAGAGAAAGTATACTAGTAAAAGCTAATTAAAGTTTATAAACTAATCCCCTTAGAGGTATTTATTAATAAAGATATATATATTAACCCTTAGATTCTTAAGACTATTTTCTTTTCTTAAAAGAAGAGTATAAGTAAAGATAGTCTTAAAGAAGAGATCGATAAGTATATTAAGAGAGTTAAATTATTCTAAGAAGAAAATAGACCTTAAATCCTCTATCTAATAAATACTAAAGGATTAAAAGAATTCCTAGACTATAATATAGTCTAGAATATACTAGCTACTTAGAAGAGATCTAATCTAATTACTAATATCTTAATAGATAATAGTCTCTATCTTATTATAGCTAAAAGGCTAGTATATACTATAAAGGTAGATATAATTAATAGGAACGTCTTTATAAATACTATAACTAATAAGTTTAACTAATTAGTTAAGAAAAGGGATAACTATAGAAGGTAAGTTAAAAAGTTATAAAAAGAGCTCTAATAAGTCTAAAAAACTATAAGTAGGTAGTAAAATTTAAAGAAAGATCTTAAGTAGTCCTCTTTTATAACTATTTATACTAAGACTAGACTTATAGTTCTCTTTTAGTATAACTTTAAGTCTACTTTTAAGACTCTACTATTATAGTATAATCCTAATAGTAAATAAGATATAAAAGAAATAAGACTTCCTCTTATAATAATATAACTAAATAGCCTAAATATCGGCTTCTAAAGGACCCTTTTTACCTATTATATTCTACTTTAAATCCTAGAGCTCCTAGAAAAGTTCTAGTAGGATTTAGTCTAGTATTTAATCTTTTAGTTAAGCTTCTTATAAAAAGAGTTAACTATTAAACTAATTATATTTTTAGATCTAATATAGACTTCTTTATCTAATAAGAACTATTATAAGTATCTATTAGATTTAAATATACTACCCTTTATTATAGAGAAAATAGAAAATACTTTTACTCTCTATTCTAATACCCTCTCTATAAGATCTTTATTAACCTTACTAGAGTTTATAACTATTATCTTAGATAATAGAATATAGATTCTTATTTAGAAGGAGAATATTATAGAAAATTATTAAAGTAAATTTCTATAAATCTCTAACTTTTAGAAGACTATATTCTACTTCGACTTTATTTTATTTAAAAATAATAGAGAGTCTAAGTTAAAGAACTAGCTCTATAATATAGAATAGAAATTTATTATTAATAAGAACTAGTATATATAAGAAACCCTCTAATAAATAGCTAAGATCTATTAAGTCTATATTATATTCTAACTAATAGGTCTAGTAAAAGACTATATTTAGATATAACTAAATTTTAAAAAAGAAGAAGTAGACTTCGTATCTAATATAGATCTATTAAAATATATTAAGAAATATTATAAAGATTTTTATATAAAGAAGAAAATAAAAGTTAAATTCTACTAACTATATATAAATACGTTTAGTAAAGTTAATAACTTTATTAAGAATTTTAAGTATCTAGTAATAGAAATTTATCTATTTTACTACTAGTAGAATAAAGAGTTCGTAAATAAGTTCTACTTTAAGCTAAGAAATAAGATAAATCTATTTAATAATAATAATTCTATTTTTAGTAAGCTTTATAAATATATAACTTTAACTAATAGAGTATTACTTAAGAATAACTAGTACTAAAAGGTCTAGCTTACTTAAAGTAACTAATTAGTTACCTTTAAGAAAAAGTAGCTAACTATAAGTAGACCTTTTTTTAATAAGTTAAAAAAGAAGCTTATTTACTTTAAAAACGTCTCTAAGCTTTATAACTACTCTTTTAAGAAGTATAAGAAGTAAGACTATTACTTTAATTATAGAAAAAGAAATAAATAATAAAATTACTTCGATTATATTATATATAAAGTAATATAAAATACTATAGAAGTAAAAGTTAATACTATCTTCCTTAATAATTCTAAGAAAGGAGCTTATTTAAACTCTTTATATAAAGAGAAAAGTAGTTTAAAGTATAACTCTAATACCTTCTCTATAATATTAAAAAATAAAAGCTACTAAAGAAGAGCTCCTCCCTAGTAGTCTATATAAAAGTAATTAAATCTTTTAATTATTAATAGCTTATTAAGATACTATAGCTTATTAATTTAAAATTATTTATACTTCTTATTTAACTTATAGTAAATAGTCTAGCTATATAGCTAAGAAGATTAGTAGATAGTAGTACTAGTATATATCTATTAGTCTACTCTAAATATTTAAAGATAGTAAAGAAAAAGCTAAAGCCTATCTTTTATTAACTAAAGAAATTAATTTCTCTTAATAGATTTAATAGGAAATATAGTTACTTAGTTAATATAGCTATTTAAGCTAATCTATTAATCTAGAAAAAGAATATATCTATTTAGTTTCTTTTCTATAAGCTTAAGTATTATAATATAATATTTAGAAGAAAATTCTTTAAGTAAATCTAGTTCTTAATTAACTATTATAACTAGACTTTATATTAGTTAGATAATATTTTAAAGTAGATAAAATATAATTTAACTACTATAAAGAAGCCGGATCTAAAACTAGAGCTAGAATACTAGAATAATACTTTATATTATAATAATTTAATTAATTAATAAGTTAAAGTATAGAAGAAGATCTACTTACTTAAAAAGAATCTAATACTTAGTTTAGAAATTCTTATTAAAGCCTTTATAATCTTCTAAGAGGAGGTCTATAAGTCTATTAAAGTCTTATTATAGGTAATAAAGGACTAATAAACTACTTCTAAGAAAATATAAAGAAATATAGATAGTAATACTAATAATAATTTAAGAGGTACTAAATCTAAAAAAAGTTAATAAGATTACTAAAAAAATAATAGAAAGAAAAAGAAAGTAATATCTATTTCTAACGATCTACTAGAATAGACTACTAGTAATAAGTTTAATATATATTTCCTTAAGTCTTCTAAGATATAGAAGCTTATAGATAAGAAAGAAGTTATACTAAAAACTACTAGTCTATATAAAATTAACTTATTAATTAGAAATAGATAGTTAAAAGACTTAGTAGAAGACTTAGTAGAATAAAATATATAAAATATAATAGTAGAAAAGCTCTCTTATAAAGATTATATAGAAGTTATTCTAGATTACTTCTTTAAGGTTAACTTAAATAAGCTATTCTTTAGAAGGAAGAGTATTAACTATAAAATTACTCTTAAGAATAATATAAATAAGCTTAGTATAAGCCTACTTTATAATATATTCCTTAAATATCTAAAGCTATTAAAAGCTTATTTAGAAAAGTATCTAAAAAAGAACTTTATTATAACTAGTAATACTAACTTTATCTTACCTATTTTATTTACTAAGAAGTTAGAAGGAGGGTAGAAGTTTTATATTAATTATTAAAAAATTAATATAGTTATAAAGAAAGATATTATAACTATTTTCTTAATTAAGAAAATACTAATATAACTTTCTAAAATAAAAGTCTTTACTAAACTAGATATATATTAAGTCTTTTATTATATTAAATTAGACCTTAATATAAAAGACCTTATAACTTTTAAAATATAATATAGAAATTATAAATATTATATTCTATCTTTTAAGCTATATAATAGGTCGGTAACCTTTTAATACTATATTAATTAAGTACTTAAGGATAAAATTAATAAGATCTATACTATCTATATAGATAATATTTTAATCTACTTAGAAGACTCTTTTAAGTATAAGAAATATATAAGTAAAATTCTAAATAAGCTTAAAAAGACTAAACTATAGATTAATATTAAAAAGAGTAAGTTTATAGTTACTAAAGTAAAGTTTTTAAATTTTATTATTAATACTAAAGAGATTTATATAGACTCTAATAAGATAGTAACTATTAAAGATTAAAAAGAATCTATAATTCTAAAAAGATTATAAGCTTATTTAGACTTCTATAACTACTACTATAAGTAGTTAAAAGACTATAGTTATATAGTCTACCTACTTATCTAACTACTATAAAAGGGAAAATTCTATATCTTCGGGTCTAAAGAGTAAGCTATATTTAAGAAAAGTAAGATATTATTATATTCGAATATTATTATAAGATATTACTTATCTTATTATAGGACCCGTATAGAAACTAATATAAGTAATAGTATTTTAGTAAATACCTTTATATAGTTCTAAGATAATAGAATCTAATAACCTATAATCTACTTTATAAAAATAATAAAATTTATAAAAATAAACTATAAGATCTATAATAAAAAAATACTTATAGTTATAAGAAGTTTAAATAAATAAAGAGCTTAACTTATAGAATTATAACTAAATAAATCCTTTTAAGTTATTACTAATTACTAGATACTAAAGTATTTCTTAACTAAGTATAAACTAATCTCGTAATAAGCTTATTAGACTAAGAAGCTTATAGATTACTACTATACTATTTATTATTACTTTAAAACTACTAATATTATTATAGATATCCTCTTCCGAAAATAGAAGAAGTTAAAAACTTAGAAGAAAAAAGATAAAATTACTAGAACTTATATTTTTATTCTCTCTAGATAGGTCTCTACTACGATAGCTACCTTAATAGCTATTATTAATATCTAGAATCTCGAGTATAAAATTAAAGCTTATTTTTATTTACTTTTTAACTATATACTTTATAAAAATCGTATATATACTATACTTAAACTAAAGTAAGAATTAGTCTATTAAGAATATAAGTATCTATCTCTAATCCTATCTAGACTCCTTCTCTAAAAAGAGAAGTTAGTAGTACTTAAAATAGAGTTTCTTAAGATCTATTTTATTTAGACGGTATATATTATATAAATTACTACTTATCTAGATATAAAAAAAACTATTAGACTTCTAAGAGACCTATATTACTAAAGTATAATAAATAAGAATATAAAATATTATATAAGAAACTATAAGTAGTACTAATAAAGTTATAAGTCTTAAGATAAGATTTTAGGTCTCCTTAAACTACTTCTTATACTTAAGAAGATATAGAAGAATATTTTTATAAACTTTAAAAGCTTTTTAAAGAATTATAAGAAATATAATAATATATTTATAGTAATATATAAATTATTAAAATATACTTTCTTATTATTTTACTTTAAGACTACTACTACTAAAGATATAGCTACTCTTTACTATATATATATATAGTAAGTCTTTAGTCCTCTATATACTATAGTCTTAAATTAAAGTCTATAGTTCGTATTAGACTTTATAAAGGAATTATATAAACTCGTAGAAATTAGCTAGTTATTATCTATAGTCTATTATTTATAAACTAATAGTAATATAAAAGTTTTTAATTAATAGCTAGACTAATAATTATACTCCTTTATAAACTTCTATTAGAATAACTAGTTTAATCTCCTATCTAGTATAGACTAGGTCTAGGTAATTCTTTTATATAATATAATAGGATTTTTCTTATTTAAGATTAAATTTAGCTATAAGACTTATTACTACTAGAACTAGTAAAAATATATCTATAAATTCTTTAAATTACCGGACGATATAACTATATAGATAGTTTAAGAGTTTATAAAAACTTAAGCTAATATAGTCTAATAGGTTCGTAACTATATTTAAGCTAATATTATAGTAGTTTAGAAAGTCTAGAGCTAATAAGCTAATAAAAAATACTACCCTCTAGATTTTAATATAAAAGATTAAGTCTATATTATATCTAAGAGATTTACTACCTTAAGACTAAGTCTAAAATTAGACTAGTAAATATATAGACCTTATCTTATTATTAATTAAAGATATAGCTTCTATATAGTCTAGTTACCCCCTTATATAAAGATATATAATATTTTTTACGTAGATAGATTATATAAAGCTATATAAAATCTATTACCTAGTTAAATACTCTTTAAAGAACTAGCTATAGAAGTAAATAGGTATCCTAAGTAGCTAGTAGCCCGTATTCTTAATAGCCGGATCGTTTATAGTAAGCTCTACTATTAAATAGAATAGATAGACTATAATCTAGATCTAATCTATTACCTAGTAAGTAATTTTATAAATATAGTCTAAAAGGTAAAAGAGTTCTATAATAAGTATTCTAATAAACTAGATCTACCTAAACGACTAGTCTAGTAGCTAGAAGCTATATTATAAAATAAGTTCCTTAGCCCCTAATTAGAAAATAAGGTACTAGTTAAGATAAGAATCTAGAAAAATTACTAGTACTAAGTATAGGCCTCTACTCTTTATAGTCTACTAAAATAGGTAGTATAATATCTAGAGCTTAGAATAATTATCTCTAGACTTAGGGTATCTTTCTTTTATAGTCTATTAAAATAGATAGCGTATAGTCTAAAGCTTATAATAATTACTTCTAAGCTTAGAACTTCTCTTCTTTATAGTCTACTAAAATAGGTAGTATAATATCTAGAGTTTATAATAATTATCTTTAAGCTTAGAGTATTCCTCTATAGCCTCGCTTTACTATAGATAGAGATATAGAAGAAGTAAGTCTTATTCCTTAATAGAGCTACGCGTATATAACTTCTAGATAATATAAAAAACTAAGTTACTAGTATCCTCTTATATATTCTATAATACCCTTTAGATACGTCGAGTACGTTATATAGTATATATATTAGAAAAATATTTTTTAGATAATAATTTATATAGTAAAATAAGTAGATATATATAGGGCTATATAACGTTAATATACCTTAAAAATAATCTAGAGGGTACTAGTTAAATTATTTTTTAAGTAGAGAGTAATAGATATAGATATTTATCTACCTCTTTTACCCTCTTCTTTCTCTTCCCCCCCTAAAAAGTATTTTTCTTAATTATTCGTTTACTAGGCCCTTAAGGACAAGGCCTTATTCTAGAAGAAAGGTAATATTATAGTCTATCCCCTAGGTAACCTAGTTATTTTACTTATTTTCTATTTTAGTTAGTAGATTAGGTAATCCTAAGGATTAGTCTAATAGATAGTTAGCTTATTTAGCGCGCTAAGCCCTATTTAGGTATAAGAACCCTCTATTCTTATACCCTTATAGTACTATCTTAGAATAGCTTTAATATACTAATTCTATTATTAGTTAATTAGAAGACTACTTTAGCTATTATAACTTCTAGTTAATTATACTTAGTCCTAGGGTCTTATAACTTTTATTTTTTTTTATTTTTTAAAGATTTACTAGTATTAATATATATTCTTTTCTAGTCTATTTAAACTAGTCTAAGTTTATAAAACTAAATTTAATCTTTCTTATATCTTTAAATTTAAAGTATTAAAGAATATTTAAATATACTTTAGATTATTATTATTAAAGACTAATTAAGAATCTATCTCTTTTTATTATATAGTTAAGTAATAAAGTAGCTTTATTAATATAGTATATAGGTATATCTAAGATAGAGTAGCAAAGCTTATAACCTATAGTTAGAGGAATAGAAGGGAAGAGTTAATAGAATAAACGGCTAAAATTAATTAATTAAGCTATTTTCTCTATCTACTATATAATAGGATAGATAATAAACTCTAGTTAAAGATACTTTTAGATAATAGCCCTTTAAAGCTCGGTCTAACGTTCTATTACTTATCTAAGTCTTTAATATTTAATTAGAAGACTTTCTTTATTACTATACTATATTTTTCTTTTTAACTAAAAGAGCTTAGCTTTCTTAAGTTTTACTACCTAATTAAGTAATTCTATATAATACTAATATATTATTAATAGTAAACCCTACTACTAATCTATTAAGAACTCTTTTTTAAGTAATCTCTACCTTTAAATAATTCTTAAGAAGCTATTAGTAGACCTTTTATTTCCCTTCTTCTTAGTAAATAGACTATAGCCTAATCTTAGTATCTCTTTCTCTTTAGAATCTTTAATAGTAAGTTAGTATAATTATAAAGGTAAACTTTCTTTAACTAGTTTAATATATTATTATAAAACTAATTAGTCTCTAATCTAGTTCTAACTTTTTAATAGGCTTTCTTATCTTTATATAGTTCTTAAACTCTTACTTAGTAATCTTATAATAATATCTATAGATAAGTTTTTAAATACTCTTACTTTAACTTCTTTATAACTAATAGCTAGCTAAAATATATATAAAAGGTCTCTTTTAATACTCTTTTAAACTTTTTAATCTTCTTCTTATAACTACTCTTCTTATCTACTAGTCTAATAGTCTCTTAAACCTCTAGCTTCTTAGTCTTTAAGTCTCTTAACCTTCTCCTCCTAGTTATATCTAGTAAGGATATTACTATTAATTTATTTATAGATAATACTACTATAAGCGCCTCTAGTAGTAGTAGTAGTAGCTAGTATTCTTCTAACTAGTCTTTAGAAGGTAGAAAAGATAATTAAGAATTAAAGCTCTATAACTATCTATTAGTAATAGTTAATATAACTATTCTAAAGTAGTATAAGTTTTTCTTTCTTTTTAATTAATTAATATCTATATTAATTTATCTATAGTAACTCTGTAGACTAATTAAATCATTAATTAAGCTTTTTAAATTAATTTTAACTAGTACTTCTATAATATTAAGTATTAAAACGTCTCTTTAGAGACTATTCTATATATTAATACTATTTAATATATAGCTTAATATAATCTTATTATTATCTATAATTTTAACTTTCTTATAAAGAGTAGTATAACTATTTATAACTTCTTCGACTTAGAGACCTAAAAAGATTTCTATTTATAAAATATTTAAACTAGTATATACTATTATATATTCTAGATTTAAGATTATAATAATAAAGCTAGTCTAGTCTATAATTAATATACTAATCTAAAGGCTAGTAAGATTTAGACTAGTTACTAATAAATATACTAGAATAATTAATTAATAGTCTAAGAATTCTATACTAACTATATAATTAATAGGAATTTAAGATTCTACTCTATATTCTATAAGTTATTCTTAATTTTCTTTTCTTATCTTTACTTATTAATCTATTAAATAAAATAGTACTAGTACTATATATCTACTCGTTAAGATCGACTTTAATAATATTATAGACCTAAGTAAGATATAACTATATTATTCTCCTCTTTAAGCTTCTTTAACTAGTTTTTATACTAATAGCTTTTCTTTAAACTCTTAACTAGACTCTTAATTAGACTTTTTTTTAAGTTCTCTTTTATATTACTCTATAACCTAGCTTCTTAATAAGTCTATTAGGGCTAAGCTAATTAAGTTATACTTTTATCTTTAATCTTCTAGCTATTCTTAATAATTATCTAGATTTAAGTAGAATAGCTTTAATAATATTAAGTAAGAGTAGTATAAACTAATTAAATATTAGTATTAGTAGTACGAGCTTTAAGTATAGTATTATTATTATTATTTTTTAATATATAGAGGTATAAAGCTAAAATCTAAAAATTATATAAATAAATATAGCCCTCTATTTAAGTTATATAAAAGTATTAATATATTATTTTATATAATTCGCGTATTTAATAGTATAAATAGGTATAGTAGTTCTTTAGATATACGATTATTATATACTATTTAGATTATCTTAAAGACTAAACGATAGAACTACTAAGTCTTAATTAGGACTAGTAGCTATAGGACGTTTCTACGAAATAGCTAGATATTAAATAGTCTATATATAAGAATACTAAGTACTCCCTCTACTTTTTTATATATATCTTTACTTACTAAATATAAGATAACTTTCTATACTATCTTCGTAGATTATTACTTTATTCTACTTTAGTCTATAGGTATATCTATATACTATATTATTCTCTATAACTTTAAAGTAGACGCCGTTTATATATACGAATATCTAAACTATAAACTTAATAATATTATCGACTATAATTATATCTTCTAAAAGAAAGAATATAGTAAGCTTATAATTATAAAGTTATAGTTTATATATATAAAGGATTAGTTTATATATCTACTAAATATATTATAAATAGTATAGATTTATTAGCTTAGTATCCGCTTAATATATATTAAGGTAAATAAGAATAATAAAAAGAACTTTCTTAAATAATAGCTATTAAGACTAAGCTAGCTTACTAAGAATCTTAGGGTTCTATAAAAAGACGAAGTAGTAGATTTTCTAGAGAGAGATCTCTAGACGAAGAAGAGTATAGAGTATATAGTAAAGATACTTTAAGTTATCTATAGGTTTTAAGATATAAAGAAGATTAAAGAGATAAAGATAAAAGTAATAAAGTAATAAAGGGCTAAAGCGAAGAAGTTAATAATATAGGGTAAGATTAATAGAGACTATTTAATTTATATATATAGATTTAAAAGATAGTAAAAAGAAGAAAAAGAAAATAATTATTAATATTTTATAGTAGTTACTTAGTATTAACGTAGTAGAAATTATTATAGTATACTAGTTCTTTCCTATACTTAATTAATAAGACTAAATAAAAGTATATAATAGAATATTATATAAAAGAGTTTATATAATAGTCTAAGTTCTAAGTATAGTATAAGTACTAGAACTAGTATTAAAGTAGTTCTTTAAATTTAACTATTATTCTTAAATTCTAATTACCCTTATATTTAGTTTAACTTATTTACTATAGCTTATACTATTAATAATATTATAGAAGAGGATTCTAATATACTAATAATTTCTTATTAGTTATCTAAGAATAAAGATAAGAATAAAGATAAAGATAAAAGTTTTAAGAATATTTATTATAGTAACTATAGTAGTAGTAGAGGTCGTAGTAATAATAGTAATACTACTACTACTTAGACTATATAGATTTTCTAAATTTTACTTCTTTAACTAGTAATTAACTCTTAGTTCTTCTCTTTATAGCTTATTATATCTAGCTTTTAATATTTCTATATAGTCTTTAAACTTCTATAGACTAGCTTATAACTTTTAAAATTTTACTTTCTAATTTATTTCTTTCTTATTACTAATAATCCTTCTCTACTAGATCTATAATAATAATAATAAGAAATAAAAACTAGAAAATTAAAATAAATAAATAGTTTTAATTATAGTTTAGAATCTATAACCCCTCTTTAACTAAATTAACTATTCTCTAGTTAATTACTCTTCGTCGCTACTCTCTAATTTACTACTAGTTACTTAATATTTTATCTCTTTAATCTCTAGTTTAATAATAGTCTATTAGATAATAATCTTTAGTAATAGAGCTTACTTCTATATTAAGAGTACTTTTATTATAAAGAACTTTATATAATTAATCTATACTTATATTATTAAGTACTTTTTATTTAGCTTTTTAACTTCTTTATACCTTAAAGCTCTTAATATTAAATAATAATTATTAATTAGTAGATTCTCTTTAATTAGCTTTAGTCTACTCTATATCTCTATTATCTTATTATTAAAATCCTTTTAATAGAACTACTTTAACTAATTATTATATATAGTATAAGTAAATAGAGTTCTATTAAGCTTTATAAGCCTATAGTATAAGTATTTTACTCTAGCTTCTACTATATAATACGGTTCTAGCTATTTATTATTAAACTTCTACTTTACTAATTAATTATTAGCTCTAATAGTATTCTAAATAAGAACTAAATCTCTAACTACTAGATTACTTTAATTACCTTTTACTTAATTTTATTAATTAGTTATCTTAAGTTTATACTACTAGATATAATTAATTACTTCTATTAGCTTCTTATTCTTTTACTTAAGCTATTTTACTTAAAGTATAAGTAAATTAAAGGTTAAAATTATTTTATTTTATAGAAGGGTCTACTATAATTCTAGACTAAGTTTAATTAGTAGAATAGATTAAATCTTTATTACTAGCTTAGTTAGTATATACCTAGTTAAGTATTAGACTATTACTCTATTAATCTATAATATTAATAATAGATTCTCTAATTAATAATCTAGTAGCTTTACTAGTATAATAACTAGTAGTTAGTAACCCTATTTAATTAAATCCTATACTTTTAAATTATAGAAGAAAGTCTAAATTCTATATATTTTATAATATTTAATTAATATTTTAACTACTAATCTATTCTTAGGCCCTTTATTAATACTTAGCTAGAAGAATACTCCCTATTAGTAAATAATATTCTAATAAATAAACTTTATAATATTTTTAAACGTAGTATTTTTTAGAATCCTAACTTTAATCTATTCTAATAGATATTTACGCGTAACTATAAGGAATTAAACTTCTTCTTTACTAATAAATATATAAATAATATTAATAGTTTATTAGTTCTATATAATTCTAGAATTACTAATCTTAAATATTTCTTTTATTTTACTATCTTACTTTTATTAATATTTAAGATAACTTTAAAGCTCTTTTACTATTATTTAAAATTAGTTCTTTTACTAAAATTAATATTAAATTATTATAAATATTTCTTAGATATCTTAATAGTATAGTACTTAATAAACTTCCTATACTAAAGCCTTCTAAATATTAAAGTTATTAACTATCTATTAAATAGCTAGATTCTAGGTTAACTTCTTAAAAAGATAGTTATTTTTTATAAAGAAGGTCTATATAACCTTTACCTAGCTTCTTTTCTTACTTCTTAATAGTTTATCGGACTTATATACTATATATAGGAAGTAAATAATCTCTTCTAATTTATTTAAATAACTATTATTAAGAATTCTTAAATTAGTAATAAAGAAGACTTTTACTAACTTATTATACTTATTAATAATATAGTCTATAAATAATTCTAAGTTTTTCTCTTCTTCTTAGGATTAAATCTATTCTTTTAGCTAAGAATATCTTAATAAAGTATTAATAATTATATTCTTCTTTTTAGGCTTATATTAAATTTTAAAGTTCTAAAGTAAAATTATAACTAGCTACTAATTTATTACTAATCTAAGAAGATTAGTAGATAATTAATTAAGCTACGTAATTAGGATACTAGTATCTATTTTAATAATAAATTAAGTATTATAAAGATAAACTAAACTTCTTTAATATCTAAAGTACTATCTTATATTCTAACTTAGTAGAGTACTACTTTAATTTAGTTTTAGACTATAGTATACTTTTAAATCTAATAAGATATTAAAGATTATTCTTTTTAATCTATTTAAGTACTACTTTACTATCTTATTAATTAATATCTATATATAGATAGACTTAGTATTTTAATTTAATATCTAGTACTATTAAAGTAGATATTAATATAATATTAGCCTTTAAGATTCTTATAGCTTCTCTTTAAGACTTTTTCTATATTTATTTAGCGTTTTTATAAAGTAATTAGAATAAAGACTCTACTTTAAAGAAGAAGTAAAAGACTTATTACTAATAGTAAATATAGATACTAATAAACTATTAGACCTTCTTAATATTCTTATATTCTAACTAGTTCTAAATCTTTACTATCTTATTACTATTAGGAAATTATTCTTTAATATCTACTTTATAGTCTATAATATCTAATTAGAAGATACTCTAATAGAATTTAATATTTAATACTATTACCTCTATATATTTAATATTTATTATTATTATATCTAGTTTTTAGATATACTCGAATATATATTAATAAACCTTTAGTAATACTTCTTCTTTATTATAAGTACTAGAAGGACTAGCTACTATAATATTATTAATAAATAGTAATATATTAGGAAAGTACTTTTCTAAAATCTTTATTACTACCTTTTAAAATACTACTATTAAATTAATTATATTTATTAGAATAGTATACTATCTTATTAGTCTAATAGACGTCTAGAAAGCTATTTTATTCCTTAAATTTATATAAAGTAGTATTTAATTATAACCTAAGAATAAATTAAAGAGTAAATAAATAACTCTTCCTACTAGTTACTTTAAAAACTTATTAATAGAAGGTAGAAGGTTCGCGTTCCTCTTAGTAAAATTATTTAAAATTTAAATATTATTAATTAATTAATAATTTCTATTCTTCTTAAGTACTAGAAATTATAGATTATAATATTAACTATTATATATTTTAAAAGTATCTTAAATAATTCTCTTATAGATTATTTAAATAATAATTAATTTAAGTCTTTTAGAATATTAAAAGTCTTTTACTTATTAGACCTTATAAAGTACTATTTAAATCTAATATAAAGGTACTATATTAAGATAAATAATTATTATCTTTAAGAAATCCTATATTAAAGTAGTCTTTTAATAATATATTAGCTTATATATAAGCTCTATTTTAGTAAATCGAAGATTTTTCCTAATATATATCTTCTTTATTTAACTAAATATTAATTACTAACTCTTTAAAAAGTCTATATACCTAGATTTAAAGATTCTATTAAATATATTTACTTTTATCTTTTTTAGTAATATATACTTAAGTTACTATTAGATAATTCTTTCTCTCTAATTCTTTTTTCTAAAGTCTATCTTAGTATTTTTATAAAACTTATTAATAGGTTAGATCTTCTTATTAACTATTTTATAGAGGGTATTAACTTATCTATTTTACTATTAAAGGTATTAATTTCTTCTTATAGTATATTAACTTATCTTTAAAAGTATTTACTTAATCTTAATATTAAAGTCTAAATCTCGATTTAACTTCTTATTATAATTATTTAAATAAATTAATCTACTTTATTTAAAATATTATTAATACTAACTAACTATTAATACTTTTAATATCTTTACTCTATCTACTCCTTTACTAGTTATCTATTATTAAGGTACTAGTACTTCTATCCCCTCTTTATTCTTTTCTTTCTTCTCTTTCTCCTTTATATCTTCTTTTATCTTCTTAATATCCTTCTTCTCTTTATTCTCTTCTACTACTTTAGTACCCTCTTCTTTTAATAGGAAGTTAATAATATTAGCTTTAATAGAAGCTAATATATTCTTAATTTCTACTTTATTAGTACTATAATTATAATTATTTAAGTTATTTAAATTAGTATTATTACTATCCTTTATATCTCTATTAGACCTCTTTTAATTCTTTAATAGTTAAAGTTCTAAGTACTAATAAAATAGGGAATATACTACTTTAAAAGATATACTTCTTAGATTTTTTTTAAAAAATTATTATTTACTTTATAATTAATTATTAGAATTAGATTTAATTTAAGAAAAAAAATAGTCTTTTATCTATCTAGTATAGTAATTTTATAATAATAATAATCTATTAAAGTAAATTTTATCTCTAAATATATAGCTATATACTAAGAAGTATTTAGTATTAATAATCTCTAAATATTTTTTATAATCTTAAAATAAGTAGATATAATAATAATATTAATTATTACTAGAATATTATAAACTATCTTTATATATTTATTTATTAATTTATTAGTAGTAACTATTCTAGTATATTTTCTAAGTAGAAGATAACTTTAGTCTTTATTTTAAATATAAATATTTAATATTTATATAGTAAAGAGATATATTATATTTAATTTTATACTATTATTAAGAATTATTTTATAAAAGTTATCTATAATAGTAATCTAATAGATAGAAATTTCTAATTTTATAATTATTACTTTAAGTTAACCTTTAAGATATTTATATTTATTTATTATAATATAGTCTAGCTTAATATTATAGCTATTTCTAGTTTCTTAGATATTATAGTATTAAGTCGTTTATACTTTAAGTATCTTTTTAATCTATTAAACTAAATATAGGTTTAAAGTCTAAAGCTTTATTAGTATAAATAGACTTAAGTCTACTATTATTTCTCTTCTATCTATAGTATATACCTCTTCTAATCTACTACTAGGACTATAGCTTCTTATTTATTTAGTTATATTAAAGAGTTTTAATATAATATTAATAATCTAGTCTTAAAATAATAGTATAGCTATTATTAGCCTATAAACTTTCTACTAGAAGGTAGTAACTAGAATTAAACTTATTATTAGTTACTAAACTATATATATTAACTCTTTATTAATAAGTATCTATATAATTACTATCTTTAGTATCTTTCTTTTAATAACTAGTTAAGATTCTTAGCTTATCTAAATAGTCTACGAACTTAATATTTCTAATATTACTCTTTAATCTAGGAGTTACTCTATTATATCTATTATAACTTCTTTATTTAAATTAAGTATAAGAATAGAACTATAAAACTCTTTAATTACTTATTAATATTATTCTATTTTATTAGCCTTCTCTACTAAAAGATTAATAGGTTTAATATTCTTAATCTTTATCTTTAGCTTTAGCTTTATAACGTAGTTATCTAATACCTTATTAACTACTATAAGAGAACGATTTCGGTCTTTTATCTTAATACTATTTACTTTTATTAATAATACTTTAATACTTTTAATTATTAATTATTTCTATAGTATATAATAAAAAGTTATAATCTTTTCTAAATCCTTCTTCTTAAAAGCTAATAATCTATTATTAGTAGTATTATTTACTATTTTAATAGTATTCGCGTTACTACTAGTTACTAGATAGTTCTTCTTTCTATTAAGCCCTTTTACGTTAATAAATAGTCTTATTAACTTTATATTAGTTACTTTATAGTACTCTATTATTTAAGAAATAAGATACTTTTATATATTATTAAAAATAATATAGAGTCTTTAGCTATAAAGCTTCTTTTTATAAAGATAAAATAGATTATAGTACTATTTAAACTAACTAGTCTTCTTATTCTTCTTCTTATAATAACGTATTTTATAAGCGAGTAACGAATATAAACGAGTAATAAACCCTACTAACTTTTCGTAATACGTTATCTATTAACTCTTATAGCTTAACTAACTACTATTCGATTACCCTATAACGAAGTAGATATCTCCCTAGCTATCTTAGCTATTAATTAGAATTAAATCTAGAGCGTTAATAGTACTATAGTAACGTTTAATATCTCTAAAGCGATACTCTACCGTTGATATACTAGAATCGTTACGCGATACGATTATTAGTCTAAATTAAAAAAGCTTTCTAAGCTAGAGGAGGAGGTAATTATTAGCTATATACTCGATTTAGATTTATAAGAATTTACCTCTACTCTAAAGGCTATATAAGATATAGCGAATAAGCTACTTACTAAGTATAGCGCTAGCTAGATAGATAAGTAGTAGTTTAGGAACTTTATCTAGTAAATTAATAATATTAAAATATAATTTAATCGACTTTATAATTAATAGTAAGCTCTTTATAAGGATTCTAATATTATTTAAACCTAGTTTAATCTAGTAGCGTATACTAGAGCTATTTAGAATATTACTAATTAGAATATCTATAACGTCGACGAAGCTAGCTTTTTAATAGATAAGATATTAGTATAACTAGTCGTTACTAGCTTAAAGAAACGTAGGTAGACTAAAGCTATCTAGCTAGATAATTATAAGTAGGTTACTATAATATAAGAAATTAATACTACTAGATAGACTATTTTATTCTTAGTTATCTTTACTAGCTAGTACTACCTCTCTATCTAGTACGAAGGCGACGATATACTAGACGATTAGACTATTAATATTAGTAATAATAGCTAGATAAATAATAATCTAGAAGTTACCTAGTTAAAGTACTTTATTAAATATATAGTAGATCGTAGAGTAGATATATACTAGCTACTAGTCGTTAATAGCTATAGAAGCTATATTTTAAATAAATTCTAGAACCTTTATAAGAAGAATAATATCTATACTTTTTATATACTAGCTTATTCGTTATACCTCTTATAACTACTTAATATAGACTATTTCTCGCCGTTAAAGCGCGTATATAGGGACTAGATTAATAGTCTAATTTATAATTATATCTACTATATTATAAAGCTTAAATTTCTATCTATCTTCTATATAGTCTATAATAAGACTATTATAGAGAAGAATATCTATATAAGCTTTTAAGACGCTAGTCTAGTTTTATATAATTTAGAAGTAGTAATCTTAAAGCTTAATATTAAGCTAAGGATATTATTACTAGTAGCCCTACTAAAGACTATATAGAAGACTAGAATACTAAGTAATACGTACGAAGTAGAGGCTTAATTAATATTAATTTATAAGTACGTACGTAGGTATAAGAGCTTATTATCTACTTCTATTATTCTAGTTATTAATTAGCTAAGTAAAGATACTAAAATATTAGTTTATAAAGCTATATTTATATATAAATAAATCGCGAGTCTAGAGAAGATAATTAAGACTACTATAACGTATAAAAAGTATAAAAAGAAGAGGATCTAGAAGTAGGGCGTTCTAACTAAGGTAAAGAGGGAGGCTATTATTATTTAAAAGACTACTAAGTAGTAGTAAGAGAATAAAAGATATTAAGTTACTACGTAATTAGATATAAGCTAATAGGCTTTAGCGCGCTATATATATTATAGAGAATCTAGATATAACTTATAAATATATAAGATATCTACTATAGATACTACTTAATCTATTACTAGTACTATTTTAATAGAATTCTAATATATTATTAAACTACGTAGCTTTTTAGATATAGAAAGTTAGTAAGATTTATTACTTACTTATATTTATTACTCGCTTATAAAATATATTATTAATTATTATTAAGAAACTTTCTTTATAGAAGATATTCTTAGATCTAATAGTTTATCGAGTTATAAATAATATACTCTATTTTTTAAAACTTTTAATTACTAATTATTTATATATCTATCTTTAGATTTTATATTTAATTATAGAAGTTTATATATAATCTATTATTATACTTAAAATAAAGAATAGATTTAACTAGCTTATAAAAAGTATAGTAATAATTATTCTCTTATATAAATATTAATTAGATTATAAAGATACTCTATTACTAGATATTATAGATAGTAGTATATAGCGTAGCTAGTCTATAGTACTAATCTATATAGCTAGGGTTATATAGCTAGAGCGGTATAGTTAAAGATTATATAGTAGCTCTTTAAGCCTAGTTAATTAGTTAACGAATATATAATCTATCTAAAAGATAATACCTATTATAGGTAAGTCTAATAAATAGTAGCTTCGAAGTAGTACGAATTATAGGCCTCTTCGGAGTAAGCTCTTAATATTAAATCTAAGTATACGAGTAACTAGATAGCTTTTAATACTACTAAAACTATATATTACTACTATACCTATAATAACTATCTAAATAATTAGTAATCGGGTCTAAGATATTTAAGGGTAAATATTAGCTTAGTACTCTTAAGATATTATACTAGTATTAGTTTAAGTATTATTAAGGTATTAAACTTATAGTTAAATTAATTAAATACGGCGAAGACTATATATATATAATATACTAGTAGGGTTATATATTTAGATAGAGTTAGATAAATAACGAGCTCTAAGAGTACTATAATCTATAGTAGACTACTATTAATACCTAAGATAATAGATATTAACGGCTATATATACGCCTAAAGATATTCTCTACTAGAACTTTAATATATTTTAGTTTAGTAGAAACGTCTATTTATATCTACTAGAGCTCTTACTATTAGTAGACGAGCTTCTTTTTAATATATTAAGTATTAACTACCGTTACGAATATAAGATAGCTACTATTAATATTATTATTTACTAATTATCTAGTACTAGAAGAATACTTTAATCTACTCTTATACTATTACTCGGCTATACTCTTTTATATTTCTTTAATACTAGTATCTTTCTAAAATACTTTTATATATATCCTATCTATATTAACTATAGACTAGAAAATATTTTATTACTAATCTTACGATATTTAAGCTAGTAGCTACCTTTAGAGATAGTATATTATTAATAATTAATAAAATAGTAATCTATCTACTTCTAAAGCTACCCCTATTAGTAGTATAGCTAGCCTATTAGCTTATCTAGTTCGTTAATTATAATCTTAAATATAGAAGAATATTTACTAAGATAATATAAAAGCGTATTTATATTATTACTAAATTCTATCTCCTACTATCTTTATTATTATTAGTAGACTATCTACCTAGTAATAAAGAGGCTCTAGGACTTAATTATCTATTTTAATAGTCGCTCTAAGTTAATAAGATATTAGATAAGAAGGCTATTAAGACTAGTACTAATTAATTAGTAGAAAGTACTAGTCCTCTTACCCGCTACTAGTTATTCCAACGGTAGAGATAAGAATATCTAGTTAGAATTAATAAACTAATTCTAGACCTAATTATTTTAATCCCCTTAGAAGTCTTAGAGGAACTATTTATTTAAAGAATATAGTTATAGTCTCTACTTAAACGACTATAATATAAAGATTCTAGAACTATACTTAAGTCTTATCTATAGGAAGAGACCCTACTATTCTAGAACTATACTCGAGCCTTATCTATAGAAAGAGACCCTACTATTAGACTACGTCTCGATTAGACTAAGCGATTCGATAGAAACTATAGTATTAAATTAGCTAAACTAACTAGAGATAGTAGATTAGCCCCTAATAAATCTATTATAGAAAGGCTCCGTCTTAGGGATCTAATAATCTACTATTAAAGATACTAGACGATTTATTAGCCTAAACTAATTATCTTTAATAGACTAGTCTTTTAAGTAATAAAGGACTATCTTTATAACTAATATTAATTCTTTTACTTTATACTCTACTTTATAACTAACCTCTACGCTTTCTTAATAAAGAATAAGCGAATATTCTATAATATAAAGTATCTCTAGTCTATTTTCGACGTTAGTAAATACGTAGAATAAGTCGAAAAAGCTATTAATAATAAGAATTAGATAGTCTATTTTACTATAAGCTATATATATAGCTAACTACGTAGAAGAAGAATAATAGCTATATAATAACTTTAAGAAAGAAGTAGAGGTACTTTAGATATAATAGTCTACCTACTATAATATACTAGAATTATTTAAAAACTTAGACTTTCTAGTATAGAATACCTAAGAGAGGCCTCGTAGCGAGCTATATACTAAATTATTAATAGAATAAGTCTAGTATACCTAGTCTATACTAGACGATATTCGTAATAATATTAAAATATTTAAAGATATTTAAAGAAGGTAAGAATTAGAAAGGGTCTATTAAGATAAATAGGTAGTAGTAGACGAACGTACTATAGCTAATATATCTAGGCTAAAGTTATACCTATAGATAGTTTATAAGAGAATATTATTATTAGCTAGAAATCCTATTAAATAATAGTAATAAAGAGCTAAACGAGTTATAGTATAAGATCTTATATAGCTTAAACTTACTAGCTTTATAAATACTTAGATAAAGACTCTATAGAATCTTATAAATAGTATTAGATTAATACTAAAAAAGAAGATTAATAGTCTTATAAGAAATATACTAACTACCCTAAATACTTAAAGAGAAGATACTATATTAAGACTAGTACCCGTACTATTAATATTATAGATACTACCCTCTTACTAGACCTCTATTTATAATAAGTTAGTTTATAATTTTCTCTTATATACCCCTTATTAGTATAATACGCGTTAGATAGAGCTATCTAATTTAGAAAGAGAAGTAAGCGAATTATAAAGAATAGTAGTATAGCTTAAGAAGATATAGATAAGAAATAAGTAAATAAAACCTATAAGATTATATAGAGAATAGGGTATAGTAAATAATCTATAGTCTAGATATATACTATATAGATTAAATACTATAATTATAAACTTCTTAAATCTTACTATACTATTATTAAGTAAAGTTATAAGAGTAATATTAGCTCTACTAGTTTAATAATAAATAATAGCTAATAAGTAATATAAATAAGAGTAATTACTAGATTTACTTTAAATAATAGGTTTTCTATAGTAAACCTTATAACTATTATAAGACTCTCCCTATTAGAAAAATATAAGATTAGCTACTATATCTTTATTATATAGTAGTAGTATACCTTTACTAATAAATATCTAATAGAAATAGGGGTATAGCCGTATAACCTTATAAAATAGTTTTTAATATTTAAATTAATCTAGATAATTAACTTAGATATAATAGTAGTAATAGTAATAACCTATTATAATACTATATAAAAATAATAACCTACTATATTTACGAGCTACGACAGACTAACTAGCTATAATATAAATATCTTTATAAATAATAAGATTATAAAACGTATAGACCCTATATATATTATATAAATATTTAAAATAAGTCCTATCTTAGTAATAGTTATAAAAATAAACTATAGTAAGTCTAGATATTTCTCTACGTAGTTAGTATAGAATACTAGACTAGAGATATAGAATAGTACCTAGAGTAGAAGAAATAACCCTAGATATAAGAGAAATACTAATAGTATATAATAATAGTTTCTATACTATATTTCTAATAAAAGAGAATATAAATAAATAAGCTAACTATATTAAGGTTATAGATAGAGATATTTATTTCTAAGATATAGATATTAAATACTTTAATCCTAAATTATATAATATAAATAGTAATAGTATATATATTAACTAGAAAAAGACTATATATAAAAACGTTCGTTATTTTATAAATATAGTCTAAGTTATAATTATAATATATTTTAATTATATTATAAGAGTATATCTTTAGAAATATCTAAGAAATAATATATAGATATAGTATAACGGTATTCTTATAAATAGTATATATACCTATCTTTATAGTAAATATAATATAAATAATTAAATAATTCTACTTAACTATAAGTTTAAGTATAATATAGTAGATATCTATATAGATCTAAAGAGTTATAAGTATACTATATAAGATATTATTATAGAAAATTCTATTAGAATCTTTATAATAAATATAGTATATAATTTATAGAATATTAACTATAATTAACTAGGACGAGATAAGTATAAGTAGATTTAAACTATTTTTTATAAACTCGACTCTAATATTTAGCTTTCTATACTAGACCCTACTAGTAACCTAATTATATATTTTAAAACTTTTCTCTAATAGCTTAAGAATCGAATAAGAGTTTAGTAATAAAAAGTTAAAGAAAAATTAGATTCGTATATCTTAAGTTACTCGTTTAACTAATTATCTATACCTAACTCTATAAGATTATTATACTAATAAACTTAATACTAGCTATTAGCTAGATATTAGAGCTATAGTAGTAACTTAGAATAAGGATAATAGAATTAGAACTATTAGGGATATAGATCTATATAGTTTAATAAGCCTAATATAAATACTTAGTAATCGTTATAAGCTATACGAACGATAGCTTAAGAAAAAGAAAACGAATAATATACTAGGTAAAGAACCTTCTATTACTAGCTAAAGTAGTAAACTAGTTAGCTAAACTAGTAAGAAGATAGTAGAAACTTCGCCTTTAAAAACTATACGTTTAATATTAACGTTAAATAGAATAAGTAATAAGAAGGGGATAAATAATAGAGTCTATATAATAATAAGTAGTTAAAGGACGAGTTATATAGTAGATTAAATAAAAAATCTATACTTAAGTTTAAAATATTCTAGTAAAAGAAGGAATTTAAATCTTTTTACCTTTTAAATTATAATTCTAAAATAGTAGACCCTTTTATATATATCTATATAGTATTTATAAAATCTAAATTTATTAGTTTTAAAAGAGACTATTAACTACTACCTCGTATATACTATAACTACTAGACTATCTTTATATCTAATAATTAGCTATATAAATATTTATAAGATATCGAGTATTTCGTATTAGCTAAAGAATTTAATAATAATAGAATACCTAAGATAAAAAATAAAAGGGTCTCGTAGATATAAGTAAGTCCTAAAGGTAGAATAGAACTATATTAATATATATAATATCGAACTAGAAATACTAAGTTAATAGTTTCTCTACTAATAATTAAGTAACTATTAATACTAATAATACGTAGTAGACGTCTAATATCTCTATTATATAATTATTAATATATAATTATCCGATAAATTTAAATAGATAATAATACTAGTAATATCTTAAGACGAAAGTAATATTCTATTCTAATAAAGATATAGCTACTATTATCCTAGATATAAAAGTATTAATTATATTTATTAATAAGACGTTTTAGAAGTATTTCCTATTATATATAATAATTAGACTTTTCGATAAGTTACTTCTATTAAAAGGACTTAGCGAAGAATAGTATAAATTAAAGTTATATATATATAAAAAAGTATATCTACCTATTATTAATATAAAAGGGGTAGATATTCTAGTAATTATTAATATTACTATATATATTATAAAGAGTTTAGAACTAAGACTTTTAATAGATATAAATATTCTAGGGTCTAAGTAAGTTACTATCGATATAAATATAGAAGAAATAATTTTTCTAAATTACTAATAAGCTAGAGTCCTAATCTAGTTTATACTTAAGAAATCTTTATTAAAAATATATAAAATCTTATATATTAAAGATACTATTATATCTATATTTTTAGTATAATATATTAAGATTAAGTTAAGAGAACTACTTAAGAACTATAATCTTAATTTTCGATTCTAGTAGGTAGCCTTTTATTACGTAACCGACTATTAAGAGATATTAAATTCTAAATTAATATATATTCTTTTTCGAAATAATATTTATAAATATATTACTATTTAGTATAATATGTATCTAGGCTATACTATACTATTAGAAATAGACGAATACTATCGAGTTAATAAAAAGTTAGAAGTTAGTACTATATTTATTAGAATAGAGGTACCTTAGTAGCTATAAAACTTACCTATAGTAGAAGTCTATTTCGTAGAAATAACCGATAAAATAGTAAAAATAAACCTAGATAGTTCTACCCTATATACTAAACTATAGCTAATAAATATTAAAATAATCCTTTTAAATAATATTACTATCTTTAGAGTAGAATACTTAGATAATATAAGAACTCTAATACTTATCTACGAATAATTTCCTATATTATTTACTAATAGAGCTTTTATAGTAGATATCTTAAAAGAAAATTATATAAGAATTCTACTTATATCTAGATAAGAAAATATAAAGCTTAATATTTATCTATATAATCTAATATCTAAGGAATAATTATTAATAAACGAATTATTCGATAAGTTTTATTAAGATAGAAAAATATCCTAGGTAATCTAAGATACGTATTTCGATTATCTAATATTTATCGTTTAGAAAATTATAGTTAATAAGAATAGAAAAGTTTTACGTAAAGGATATCCTATAGTTAATCTACGAGTATTAAATAAAATAGTAATAAAAGACTCTTATCTACTATAAAAGTAATTTAATATTATTTAAGATCTTAAAGATACCTCTTATATTAGTATTATCGATAATATTAGTTTTTTCTATTAATAGTTAATAGCTAAGAAAGATTACTATAAGCTAGCTATTAATAGCTACTAAGGTTAAGAACTATTATATATTACTATTATAGACTATATTAACTCTATTTAATATATTTAACGCTAAATAGAAGATATTATATAAGATTTTCTATTTATCTAAATTTATATTAATAATTTTATTATTTTCTTAAATAGCTTAAAAGAATACTAATTATACTTATACTAAGTATTTACTAGATTAGATCGTCTCCATTTCTTACTCTTAGCTAAAAAGTACTATATTAGGTACCTAATAGTTATAATTTTAAACTAGAAGGTCGATATATTTAGACTTTCTACTATAGATAAAAGAATTACTACCTTTTAAGATCTAAAGTTTTCTAAAAATACTATTTAATTAGAAATCTATATAGGCTTAGCTAGTTACCTAAGAAATAAATATCCTTATTATACTTAGCTATTAGGTCTACTATAGGATCTTAAAATAGAACTTCTTTATTTTATACCCTAGGATAAATTCTAGCGTAAGAAATTTAGAGAACGAATTCTAATTAAAGATAATCTAGACCTATAAATAGTATTCGATATATTATAATATAAGTTTACTAAAAATATTAAGCTATTTTATATTAATTCTAACTAACTACTATATATCGACGTTAATATATCTAAGAAATAGAATTTCGGTATATTTATATACTATATAGTTAGTAATCTAAAATCTAATATAGAAGTAATCTCTATCTTACTAGGATTTAAAGGTATAGATAATAGACCTATAATATAGTTAAAAAAAGTAAAAGATTTTTCTAAAGGTTCGATCTAATTAATAATATTTCTATTAAAACGACTCTTAACTACTAAGAAAAACTACTAGCTAATAGAGCTAGAAATATTAGTAATAGTATAAATAGTAAAAAAGCTCTACTATACTATTTTAGGAGCGCGGAAATACTATATATTTATAAATTATTTAATAATAATAGTAATATTATATTAAAAGCTACTTATATCGATATTTATTAACTAATTAAACCTATAGCTAATATATTATACTTAATACCTTTAGTAATTTCTAAATATTAAGGTATAATATCGGTCTAGCCGAATATATTATATACTAGATACCCTTAGCCGTCTATAGGGTAAGATAGTAAAAGTAGACCTAAAAATAGATATAATTAAGGACCTAGAATATACCTATAGTACTAGTACTAGCTACTAATTAATAAAAATATAATAGATAAAGATAGAATCGAATTTATAATTAAGTATTTAATAGATATTATAATAGATATCCTAATAGATATCGTAAGTATTTTAGACGTTCTTTAAAAAAGTAATAAAGTAATAAAATAATAAGTATAATCTCTATAAACTTATTATCTAGGATATAGTATATTCCTTAAATAGATAAATAATAAGTAATATATATACTTTTAATATTACCCTTATAGATATAATTAATAATTTTAAAGAGTACTTAAAGAAGGTATATAACGAGGATATATATTAGTAAAAGGTACTAAAAGTTATTAATAGAAAGTCTAACGAGTCTAATAAATAAGATTAGCCTTTAAAAGAATTAACTTTTATTAAAAAAGTAGACCTACTATATTATTAGAACTAGATAGATTATATAGAATAGTTCTATATTTCTAAAGCTATAGTTAAGAAAGTATTTAAGTAAGTATATAACTAGTACTTTTATCTAGATTACTACTAAACCTATAAAAGACTACGCGAAGTAGTCTTTATTAGAAAAATAGCTAAACTTCTAAAAATCTATATTAAATATTATCTAGCTTATATTTAGAATAGAATAGAATATTATAAGCTATATAGTAGTCTAGAATTAATACTAAGCCCGGGATAACTATACTTTACTATTACTATAGATATCGTAACTAGATTACTAGCTAGTACTATAATCTTTAATACTTTAATAACTACTACCTATAAGGAATCCAAGCGGATCCTATTTATACTAGAAATAATCGACTAGATAGTAGAAGAGTAGGGCGTAGCCCTAATTAGAATACTTATTAATTAAAAATAGGAATTCCTATAAGAAATTATATCTAATAGAGACTAATATTTTCTAAATAAGCTATAGAAGTATATACTTAAGTCTACTAAAGTAACTTTCCTATTTAGTATAGTATAATACCCGTAAACTAATAGTTAATCTAAGAGAATAAATTAAATAGTAAAAATAGTACTCTAATATTTCTATATAGCTAATCCTAATAAGGACTAGATTAGTACCCTACTATTTATTAAGTTTATAATAAATAATATATCTAATATATCTACTAGTATTTTACCTATAGAATAAATCTAAGACTTTAATACCTATAACCTATTAATAGTACTAGTAGACCTATCTCTAGTAGACTATATTAACCTTCGTCTTTAATACTAAGATATATTATATAAGATATTAGCTTTTACTAATATTAATATAAAGTATTAGTATAATAAATAATATAAAGCCCTCTAGCTAAAGGTTAAAAACTAGGTAATATTAAAACTTTACTATAGATATTATATATATAAATATCTAAATAGAAAACTTAATATTTAATAAATAAGACTATTTAAGATTATTATAAAGATTAATAAAAATATCTATAAGTTAAAACTATCTAAATATATAAGAATCTATTTAATAGTTTTAATTATATAAATCAAACTATTACTATCTAAAATAGACCCCTTTAGTAAAAAAATTAAGACCTATTAAGAACTAGTAGCCGTAGCGGACGAAAAGTTTCTAGAATATAAAATCGAGTAATTTCTCGTCTAATAAGTAGATAAGTATATAGGACGAGTATAATATCTAATTTAATAGAAAGAATAAAATAGTATATATAATTAATAATATAATATTAAAGATCTATAGAATATAAAAGAACTAATAGTAGAATATAATACTATATATTTAGAGATATCTAAGAAAAAGACGATTTAGACTACCCTATAAAAAAAGCTAGAATAATACTTAATAGTAGGAATAAATACTTAAAGGTCTAAAAGACTTAACCTAGATAAAGTACTATAGATACTAGAACTAATAGCTACTATATCTAAAGAAGAGCCTTAGCGAAACTAACGTAGAGAATATCCGTAGTAAATATATCTACTACTAAATAAAATAGTAATAGAAACTAGAAGATAATAGTATCTAGATATATTATCTTACTAGTAGTATTATATTAAGATATTATAATCCTAATAAAGATAGCTTATATAAGTATAAGTTTTATCTTACTAGTTAAACTAATATCTATATATATATTCTTTTTCTAGTATTATTATTTTAAGTAATTTAGTAATATTTACTTTTTAGTATTCTAAGTAAGTTTTTATAATAATAATAATATATCTTAATAGTATAATTAAAAGTAATAATATAGTATTATATATCTAGGATTTATCTTATATAATAAATATTAACTACCCGTCTACTATCGATTAAAATAATAGTAGTACTAGAACTTAATAGACGAAAGCTATAGTCTATATTAATATTATATAGAAAAAGTATATATATATATCTATATACTACTACTATTATAAATAATATAAGATAGTATAATATTCTTATCTAAGAAGTATCTAATAATAATTACGTTACAAGCGGCTATATACTACTAAATATTATACTACTTATAGATAATTTATCTTTACTATATATTATAATATATAACGTATAATCTACTATATATAAACTTATATAATTCTATAATATATATAATATTAATATTACTAAACTATAACCCGGCTTTATTTAGAATACCTAAAATAGAGTATCTATCTACGATAACGTTTATATAAAAAGTAAACTAGTTATAGATTATAAATATTATAGATACTATTAATCTAAAGCCTAAGCTAAATAGATAGATATTAGTAAATACTTCTTTAATAGAAGAATAACGTCTATAACTAATATAATAAGACGCTAATAATATTAATAAAATAAATAACTCGAATATAATAATTAACGTTAATAAAATAAATAATACTAATAAAATAAATAATATTATTAAGGACGTAATAAGTACGCTAGAGCTAGGATAGTAGCTAGTAATCTAGAAGGCGGCGGTCGATTCTACTATAGTAGTCTTAATAATAATAGCTAAAACTCTATCTATAATCTTATTAGTTAAGCTAAAAGAGAAGTCTAACTCTAAAAAAGAATAAGAGCTAAAAGAGAGAATATAAGAATTAAAGGAAAAAACTAAAGAGCTTAAAGAGAAGGGACGAAACTTAGAAGAAAAATTAAAGACTATTAAATAGAAATAAAAGTAGGTAGAGTATAAACTAGTATAGCTATATAATATATTTAATAGTTTTATAAGTATAATAATATAATATATTAAAGTAGTAAAAGTAATATAGCTATACGCCCTTAGGAATATAAGTTCTAGTATTATTATAATTAAAGATACTATAGATAATAAATTAATACTATAACTACTAGATAAGATTAGTCTACGTAATATTAGTTAACTAACGTAGATTATTATTAAGTTCTTACTTAATATACTATAAGATATAGTATATAAAGCTATCTATAAAGAATTTTAATCTTACTATATATTACTATTTACTATAGCTATAATATTAGGAATAAAGCCTACGAATAATAAGACTAGATAACTAGACTTATATAATAAGATAATAAATATTATATTTAATATAAGCGACGAACTAGATAATAAAATTAAAACTCTATCTACTAATCTATAAGCTATCTAATAGAGTACTATACGAATAAAAGTTATAACTAGAGTTTATCTCTACTATAATATACTAGAGAAAGAGCTACTAACTAAGATATTTATCTATCTAGACTACCTATTACTAACGAAAGTTAAGAAAGTTAAGGTCTTAAAGAAAACTTTAATAGCTAAGAAAATAGCTCTTTTAAAAAAATTAGTAATAAAGATTTTTAAAACGCGTAAGAGTATAATTAAAGTAATAATTAAAGAAAGAATAATTAATAAGCTATACTTACTATATACTATTACTAGCCGCGCGTTAACCTTCTAAGGGAAAATTAGACCTCTAATAGTAATAGATCTTATAATCTATCGACTAGCTTAAATATATATAAATAAGTATTTTATAAAATTTAACTTTATTATATTAAATAAGTATAAATACTATATTAAATATTAATAGAATAGAATATAGGACCTTAACTATAGATTACTACCCGGGATATAGATCTTAATATTAAAGCTAGATTATTAAATAAATAAGAATAGTAAGGTTTTTAATTTAAAAGAAATTATAATAATAGAGCTTAATAATATCTAAGCCTATAGTCTTATAGATAATACTAAAGTATAGAAACTAAAGGAGATATATATAAAGCTAATTACTTTTAACTTATAAATAATAAAGTTAGACGAAAACTAAGCTAAACTAAAAAAGAAGATTATACTATTAGAGAAGAATAATATTTATAATAGAATAAGACTAAAATAGAACTCTAAGGATTAACTAATAATTAAACTTAAATTCGAGTAATACTTATATACGTCTAATACTATAGTAAAAGATTAATATAGAAGTATAAAATTAAACTAATCTAAAGACTTAATCGACCTATATTAGAATAAATTTAAGTAGTATTTTAATTTAATAAATATTAACTACTTAGAGCTAATCTTTAAGGTAGTTCTTAAAGATTTTATTAAGATATTCTAGGAGTACTAGTAGAATAACTTAAGAGTAAAGAAGTTTAATATAAAATATTACTAGCTTCTATCTAAAGATATTATATAGTAGAGGAAGATAAAATCTTTTTAGACTTTATTATACGAATATAATATAAATATTAATTTAGTTATTAGTACTAGACTCGACGCTAAGTACTATAATAAAGGTAAGAAAGCTACTATAAAGAAGATAAAAGGTAGAAAAGTTAAAAAGATAATACTTAATAATAATAATAATAATAAAGATAGAGATAATCTATTTAATACTCTAACTAGTATTATACTAAGTAAAAGAATATTTATTATTATAAATACGAAAACCTTAAAAAAATCTAAGTAGACTAATAATATTAAGAAGCTTACGAGGTAGTAGAGTAAAGAGTTTAATACTATTTATAATAATAATAAGGATAACGAAAGTATTTAACTATTAATCTTTAATACTAGTAGCGAACGCGTAGTCCTATAATATATAGTAATTATCTTAAATCTATATTAATATAATTCTTTAAAAACTATTATAAATACGATATATAATAGATATATTCCTATTATTTTCTTTAAGAAAGTAATTTATATATTTTCTTTATATACTTATAATTAGCTATATATAATCTCTTTAGATAGATAATAATAGTTTCTTATCTCTAGAATTTACTATTCTTATATCTTTTTTTATATACTTATAATTAGCTACGTATAATTTTTCTTAGATAGATAATATTAGTTTTTTATCTTTAAGATTTTACTATCTTTATATATTTTTTATATACTTATAATTAGCTATATATAATTCCCTTAGATAGATAATATTAGTTTTCTACCTTTAAGATTTATACTATTTTTCGTTTTTCTTCTATATATCTATTACTACTATATCGAGTAGTAACGGTAGATACTACTAATACGAAATTATTAATTATATCTAGTTAGATTTCTAGTATAAACTATTCTTATAAACGATCTATAGTAGGATACTATTAAAAGCTTAAAAGTATTAGCTAAAAAGTAATATAATAGCGGATAGATATTAGTATATATTATTTTTACTATAAAATATAGGGTTTCGTATATTAACTATATATCTACTTTAAAATAGTCTAATAAAGAGCTATATACTTATATATAACCCTTATAGTTTTTCTATTTAGTACTAATATTATATTATAAAAGTACCTCTATTTCTAACTTTAGCTAAATAACTAATTAATAGTAGTATTAACTAGAGGAATACGGTTACTTAATAGATATTATCTATTTTAATTAGATATAATCTATTCTAGTATAATAACTAACTTAGAAAATACTATCTTTAGTCTATAGCCCTATTAACTACTATAAATAATTACTACGACGGCTTAGCTAGAGATAGTAATACGAGTATTTTTTCTTTTTTAGAAGAATAGTTTTAGTCTTTTTATATAGATTTTTCTTTTACCTCTATCTTCTCTTTTCTATTTACTAATATACTTATTTAAGATATAAGTATTAGCTATAGTAGATTCTAAGACTAGTAGACGGCGTCTATATAGAATCTTAGGTATTTTCTTTTAATAGTAGATAGATTAGGTTCTTAGAATAGTCTTAGCTAAGCTCTATTAGTCTACCTCTATCTTCGAGGCGGTCTAATAGAGATATTATAGACGATAGTATATAGTATAGCTAGTCTATAGTACTAGTCTATATAGCTAGGACTATATAGCTAAAATAGTATAGCTAAAGGCTATATAGTAGTTCTCTAGGTCTAATTAGTTAGTTAATAAATATATAATCTATCTAAAAGACGATACCTATTATAGGTAAGCCTAATACTAGATATTATATTATTAATAAGCTACTTAATTTAAGAATTAGATAATAACTAAGTAATTACTATTAATCTTCTTAATAATACTATAGACTTTTATTACTAAGAATATATAAACTTAATTAAGTAGAAAAGCTACTATTTAATATAAGCTTTAATCTCTTTATATATAAGTAGGTAGAGGTATAGAATAAATATATTAAGTAGTCTAACTATCTAACTAGAACGCGAGTAAAGGGTTTTATATATAAGTTATACTAAATTTAGTAATTAAATTAATTACTATAAATTAATATATAGTTATTATAACTTATTATTATATAACTATTATAAGTTTAGTATAGAGTTATAGTAAATTAGTATAAATTATTATATAAATAGAGTAGTTATATAATATATAATACTCGACTACTTATATACCCCTCTTAGGTTTAAACGTAAATTTAAAGCTAAAGTTTATTTATATAAATTTTAAAGTTTATTTATTAATTTTAAAGTTTTATTTTTAAAGCTTATTATTAATTAATAGATCCCCCTCTTTCTATAAATATAAGGAGCTATATTATAAATTAAGAACTAGTCTCTATATTAGTATAGTACTAGATAGATAGCTACTACTATTATAGTATATATAGATTTCTTATATAATTAGATATCTTTAGAGGTATAAGACTCTTAATTTTACTTTATATAATATACTAATATAATCTTAGTATACTAGTTTATTAACTAAATAGTCTATATAGTTAACTAAATAGTTTATATAATTAGCTAAGAAGTTTATATAGTTAGTTAAGAAGTCTATATAGTAGAAAAATTCTTAAAGTTTAAAAGTAATATCTAATTCTCGTATTTTTACCTAGATAGTAATTTAGTAAGATTATTAGCTAGTTAACTATTTAATAAGATATATAAGATATTAATATTATCTAATAATATCTTCTAATAAAGCTAGTAGTAATAGATATCGACGTATCGTACTATAGTCTTAAATCGTAGAATAGATAAGATAAGTAGCCGAATCGTTTACTAGTTATTATAGTATAATAATTATTTATAATCTAGATTAAATTCGATATATTCGAATACTCTTTACTATTATATTAGCTTAGTACTAGCTAACGATATAGCTATTAGTTCTATCTTAGTTATTAATTTTATAATATATTATTATAGTATAGCCTTCTAATTAATAGATTTATTAAATAGAAAGAATATATATTCTTATAAACTCTTTTAGATAGTCTTATAATTAGTAAAGAAGATATCTAATACTTTATAAAAGTTAGGTATTAGTTTAGATATAAGTTTATTAATAATATATACTAATTTAATAAATATTAATATATTATAATATATTACTCGATTCTTTATACCTAGTAGATAGATAATTATTTAATAAGTAGCGTCTAGGTACTATTATAAAGAATTCGTAAGGAATTTAACTAGTTTTAAGTAAGCTTTTAAGATATCTAAATAGATAGCTTCTACTATATAGTTAATAGATCTAACTAGCTATATATATTATTACTTAACTAAATCTATTATTTTATTCTTTAAGGATATTAGTTCCTTAAGTAGTAGTAGTATAGTAGGTAACTTTAAGTAGAACTTTAGTAAAGAATACTTTTAAGTAAACTTCTTAATATATAAACTCTATAATAGCTAGATTAAATTATTATTATAATCTCTAATAGTTTAAATATTATAAAACGTTTATAATTCTTCTAAAGATTTAATCTTATATTATTATAATAGCTTATACTTAAATTTATATAAGATAGCTATATATACTAATATATTAAGTATAATAATATTATTAATAAAGAAGAAGACTAGTAGCTTCTTATTTTTCTATAAGTAGAAAGTATTCTTAATAAATATAAAACTTAGCTCTATAAGTATTTTAGTAAGCTCTTTATACTAAAGTAATAGAAACGTCTTTAAACTATAAAGCGCTTAGTATAGTTTCTATAAGTAATTAGAATTAGAGAATTCTTCTAGCTAATAATAGTAGACTAGTATTAATAGCTTAATATTAGTAAACGTATTAATAGTATTATATTAATAAATTTCTATATTAAAGTAGATAGTAATAACTACTAGAGCTTAAAATATTTAAATAGCTAGTATAGTAATATAGATATCTTCTATCGTTATTTATAAATCGTTATATATATAGATTCGAGCCTTATATTTTAATAGATAGTTTTAATTATTAAGTTTATATTTATATACTTATATTAGTAGAAGAATCTTATTATCTTAAGTATACTAAGTATTATATTTATTCTAGATTATCTACTTATAGATTTCTTTATATTTAAATATTACTAGTTCTTATTATATAGCTTATAAAAAGCCTTTCTTATAGGAAGATAATAGCTTTATTATATTCTTATAGTATTTTAGTTCTACTAGTAGCTTTATATATTTAAATCGCGTTTTTAATACTATTACTAAGATAGCTATATAGACTAACTAGTAAGTATTAATAAAAAAGCTAGAGTTTTTCTATATAGACTTTTTCTTTACTACTCTAGTTAATCCTTTAGATAGGATATAATATTAATAAAGATTAGTATTTATTAGTTCTTAATACTTTATATAATTCGAATTAAGCTTAGTTCTATACTTATACTTTAAGAGTCGATTTAATAGTTATAGTAATAGCTTAGATAAAGCTATTTCTAAAATTAATAAATCTGGTATTAGAAGTTAATTTAATATAGATTTCTAAGTAGTAGCTTAAGTAGTAATATAAATAGTAGTCTAAGTAGAAGCTTAAATAGTAGGTTCTATAGCTTCTATAAAAGATATATATTTATCTTCTAATAAGACTTTTAAGAAAGTATCTTTACTACTTAACGTAGATAAGTAATATTTATAAGCGAATTACTTTAGTTTAAAGTCTTAAAGAAGAGAATCTAAATTATCTTAAGACTAATAGAATAGATTCTCTTAAAATATAATATCCCTTATACGAATTACCTTACTACTATAAGCTTTACTTCTTATCTTTAGTATCTAGATTCTATAGATATTCGATAAATTATATCTAACTAGATATTCTATTAATACTTATAGGCTAAGCTTATCGCCTCTAGGTATTTATTTATATAGTACGTAGGCTCTATAGCTATAAATATATAAATAAGCTAATAATAACTTTTTCTAATATATAATTTTAAATAGTATCTTTTAGTTTAGTAATTATATAGATATTTAGTTAAGTAGATAGACTACTATTCTATAAATTTTAAAGCTAAAAGCTAGTAGAAGATTAGCTATAATTCTTATTAAGTAGCTTCTTTTAATTAGACTTCTACCTAAGTATTTAGCTAAGCCGTTTTATTTAATAGTATATAGTACTTATATCTATAATTTAATTCCTTCCTATAGATAGTAAGCTTATATTAAATTATCTAATAGACTATAGCCTTACTCGTTATTAGTTATTAGAAAGATAATAGTTATATTAAATTCTTATTTAATTACTCTATCTAGCTATCTAAGTATTATTTAAAGAGTAGACTTATTATACTTAGCTATTATATAGACTATATATAGTTTTAAGAATAGATTAAACGTATAAAGTATATATTAATAATTATTATAGACTAGTATATTAAGTTCGATTAGATTAATAGCTATAGTTTTAAATAGTTAGCTAGTACCTAGTTTATAGCTAAATCGACGAGAGATAATCTAATAGACTTTATTCTATAGGTACTTCTTATAGTAAATTATTTTAGAAGTTATTATACTATTATCTATATAGTAGTTTAAAACGTTACTAGCTAACTAATCGATTATATTACTATTTAAATAACCTATAAGTAGGTAAAGTTATAGCTTACTTAATAATCTAGATTAAAATAGTAGAGTTAAGATTTATAATTAGTACTAATTAGTAATAAATACTATATACTAAGTAGATTATAGTAGCTTAATATAATAGACTACGAGCTAGTATTTACCGACCTTAATAAGCTTTATAATATTCTAAGATTAAGTTCTTAATTAATATAGAATATTCCTTTCTAAGTCGAAATAAATATTTAATAAGAATAGCTATAATAGTAATACTAGACTAGTAAAGAAGCTAGGAATTAGAACTACTTATTTAAGTATTATTCTTTTTAGGTTCTAAGATATTAATAAGAATATTTATATATTTTTCTAGGCCTAAATAGCTATCTCTAAGCCTTTAACTAGAATAATATTATTAGGTAAAGCTAGAACTTTTTATTAGAACTTAATAGAGTTATTATAGATATAAATATCTATAACTAAATCTAACGTTTAGAAATAAAGAAGTAAATAGATATTATTAGCTATTAAGATATTATATACTACTAAAAATATAGTATAGGCTTTATATTTATACTATAGTAGATTATCATCTATATCGATTTCTATTATATTAGCTATATTATTATTCTAGCTAGTTTACTTTTATTATTTATAATATTTATTTCTCTTATATATTTTAGTTAGAATACCCTTTTTATTCTTAGCTTTAAAATTAACTATTTTCTTAATCTTTTTAAGGTTCTTTATAAATCCTCTCTTATATAATAAGATATTAATATATTAATACTATCCTTAGTAATATAAATCTCTATATAGATACGACTTTAATAACTTTAATAACTTATTATTTTATTATTTCTTCTTATTATATAGAGACTATTCTTAATTTAATATAGCTATAAATATATTATTACTAATATTTAGCTTTATAGTCTACGTTATTTAGTAATAGTATAGATAGCTAGCTAGTAGATTAGATAGTATAGAATTAATTAAGCTATTTAAACTAGCTTTTATATTAAATACTATAATAGTTATAATAGCTATATAGTCTAAATTAATCTATTTAATAGCTTATATTAGATTCTTATATAACTAATATTCTAATACCTTTAATAGATTAAGCTACGTAGCTCGATTATAGACTATTAAAAAGGTTATACTTAATTCTTTAAGATTCTCTTTATATATATATAGTACTTTAGCTAAGTTATATACCTTCTAAATCTTATATTCTTAATTAGTTAATAATAGGGTAAATAGTTACTTTAGAGTCTTAAGCTAATTATATAATAATTCCTAATTCTTAATCTAGAAGATAAGATCTTTAGCTAATATATTAGCTATATAGGCTTCGATTTAGCCGAGCTTATTCTTAGTTCTATAGTATTCTTTTAGTTCTATATAGTAGATACTTAGGTTCTTATTATACTAAGTAAGAGCTATTAAGCTAGATTTAGTTACTAGTAACCTATCCTCGTTAATAGATAGTATAGAATTGATAAGGTATTCGAGCTTATTTAGCTTTATAGAAGCTTTAGTTTCGAAATCGATATAGTTCTATATATTAGCTATCTTAGTTAGTCTTTATATAGTATAGATCTATAGGTTTTAATTATATAGATCTTAAAGAATAGTAGCTAAACTAGTTTTAAATATAATAGATAATAAGATTATTATTTCGTTATATAGAAAAGAATAGAATAGATTATATAATATAGATAGATTAGACCGGGCTTATAACTATAAGTAGATAAAGATATAGAATAAATATATTAAGTAGTCTAACTATCTAGCTAGAGCGTAAGTAGAGGACCTTATATACGAGTTATACTAGATCTAGTAATTAAATTAATTATTATAAATTAGTATATAATTATTATAACTTATTATTATATAGTTACTATAAGTTTAGTATAAAGTTATAGTAAATTAGTATAAATTATTATATAAATAGAGTAGTTATATAATATATAGCGCTTAGCTACTTATATTATACGCTAGCTAGCTAGCTATTAGACTAGTATTTAGACTTAGTATAAGTATAACTTCTTTCTATTTATATAATAATTAGAGGTATTAATATATCTTCTTTAGCTTAAAGAAATATATATCTCTATTAAATAATTAGTACTTCTTATCTATATTAAATATAATTATTATCTAGTTATTATACTTTAATTTTTTAAAGAATAGCTATTTAAGCTTAATCTCTATAATCTATAATTAGTTTAATACTCTACTACTATATATTAAAAATTAGTAATAGTATTTATTAAGTAGAAGGGGTAATTAATAGACCTTTACTAGCTATAATTTAAAAAAGATATAAATAATCTTCTACTATCTAATATCTTTACTAGTATATTTCTTTTAAAGTATTAATCTAAATATAGTCTAACTTTATATTAAAAATATATAATAATATATCTTAATAATATATACTCTCTAAAATAAATTATAAAAATATAGAAGAAACTTTTTTTTATTTTATTTATTTTACTCTACTTTATTCGTACTAAACTTATAGTTCTTTAGAAATTATATAATATCTATACTAGTAAATAATAACGCGTTAGAATTATATAGTAAAAATAGAAAATAAATATTTATTCTCTTATTAATTAATTACTAGAATTAGTCTATAATTAAAATAGTAGTTATATTAAGAATTAGTAGATTAAATATTAGTACTAATAGCTTCTTAGACTTCTTCTTTTAGAGTTCTAGATAATAAAGCTTATAGTCTATTATATTATCTTTATTATTATCTAACTTATTCTTATTCTTAGCCCCTCCCCTAGGAGCTTAGGCTACTACCTAGTATAATATTATATTAGCTTCTTATTAAATAGGGTCCGGGCCTAATAGGTTATTTAATCTTATTTAGGATTTATACTTAAGGTAGAAAAGAAGAAGTAGGAATAAAGAGTAATAGTTTAATTATATTAATAGATAAGGATTAATCTAGATTCGAATTAACTATAAGAAGGAGGACTATTTAGAAGATTCGTAGTTATTATATATTAATTTAGTTTTCTTAGATCTATAGACTCTATAGCTCTATACTCTAGTAAATCTATTAATCTATAAATCTATAGATCTATAAAATCTATATTTACTAAGAACTATAGATTTATAAATCTATTATATAACTTCTTATTCTCTAATTATAAGATCTATATTATATTCTTTATTAAAGCCTATAATAGACTCTATCTTAGATATTTCTATTAGCTATCGTTTTATAGTTTATATATAGTTTATAATATTATCTCCCCTTTCTAAATCTTTAACTTAAAGATTATTTCGAATTTAGTATTTAGCTATATTAGTATTAGCTTAGAATCTTTCTAAGTTATATCTTTCTTTCTCTATAGTTTCTTATAAAACTAAAGAATATCTCGTACTTACTAATTATATTAGTTATAATAGTTCTAAAATATTTTCTTATTCTTAGTATAGTAGACTAGAGATATTCTATATTATTTCTCCTAATAAAAGTAGATATTACGAGACTTATATTCGCGTAAATATATAAAATTCTTATTATTTATCTAGAATCTCTATAGCTAAGTATTTATTTTTAACTATAACTTATATATATAGACTTATATATATTAGAGTAATCTATTAACTATTTATAAGAGAAACTTTAAGCTTAGCTATAGACGACTAAAGTATATTATAAGAAATTACTTTATTATATAGTTAAGTTTAGTTAAGAGTTATTTAATATATAGATAAAGATTTAATATTTAAAGAGATAGAAAGAGTTTCTTAATAAGAAGACGGCTAGATAATCTTATACTCTTAAGACTAAACTTAATACTAAGAAGATAGAGCTTTATTAACTAGAGTAGTAAAAGAATCTAGAGGTCTCTCTAGCTATATTAAATATTAATTATAATATTATAGATAATATTACTTCTCTTAATTTATTAAATATCTCTTACTATACTAAAGATAGTATTAATCTTCTTAACTTATTATAAGGTAAATTTATCTTATCTCTAGATTTTCTTCGAAATTATAGTTTTAGTACTCTATAAGCTTCTTAGGGTAATTAAGATTATCTTTAAATTCTTAGATTTATTTCTATAAATTTTCTTTTTCGTTAGTTTCTTATTATTTAATTAGATAGTAGTTTTTTCCGTTTCTAATATTATTATCTAGGATCTTTTTTACTTTTTACTCTTTATTATCTTCTTTATATATATCTACTTTATATACTATTAATCTAGTATCTTATAGTACTTTTTCTAGTAAGCTAATATAGAACGTAGGATAGATTTTTATTTATAGGAGTAGTCTTAGTTAGTAGTTTATAAGTAAGACTTATTTTTTAATTTTATAAGATTTAATCTTAGTATAGTCTAGTTTACTATTAGATCGTTTACTCTTAATATTCTTTTATAGTAACTATACCTTTTCTTCTTCTTTAAAAGTAGATACTTCCTTTTACTTCTTATTATAGTACTTACTTATTCTATTTTAAAAAAATTCTATATCTTCTTTAAGTTATTAGTATATTTATAAAATAATTTTTACTATTTCTTCTCTATTCTAGCTATAAGACTAAAGTTATTTAGATTCTTTATATATTTCTAGTTTAATTCTATAGTTTATAAAGAAAGATATTATCTTTATTATATTATATTATAAACTATTATATATAAATTATACTATAGATAAAAGTATAACCTAATTATTCTAATAATAGTTTAGATAGTATCTAAGGTATTACTCTACTATTTAGTTTATTTATTTAGTTAGTCCGTCTATCTATAAATAGTAAGTAGTTAATATACTATATTTTATTTCTAGTTTAGTTATAAGGGTCTACTAAAATTTTACTATAAATTTAATATCTTTATCTAAGATAATCTTATCTAGTATTCTATATTTACTAAATACGTATCTTAATAAGATATAAGTAAGTTATTTTACTATATTTTCTTTATTTATATATAGGATAAAGTAAGTATACTTTATAAACTTATCTACTACTACTAGTATAGTATTATAGGATACTCTTATTATTAATTTCTTAGAATATAGTAATTATATAATAAAGTCTATAGTTATAATCTTCTATAGTCCTTCTATATTCTCTATTAGTTATAGTATTCTATAGAATATATATCTAGTATACTTATTATAATAATAATCTATATATTCTATAAGAACTTATATTACTAGTTATTTTATATATAAGAAGTAATATATTCTTATTAATTATTTAAGAGTTTTTTCTATTTCTTAGTATCTATATACTAATACTTTATAATATTATCTAATAAATTCTTTTTATATTACCTTAGGTATATAGACTTTTTAGAATATATAGATAATTCTATCCTTCTCTTAGATTACTTCTTAGATCTCGTTTTATTTATCTATTACTTTTATAGTAGCTATATAGATCTATTAGATCTATTTATTTCCTCTTAATTTAAGTATTATTTCTTATATTTCTACTAGTTTAGGGCGGTTATAAGTAATCATTTTATTTAACTATAGCTTAAGAATAGCCGTACTAAACTTCTCTATTTCTTAATAATTAAGTCTCCTACTAAGCGCGTCTACTTATTTATTTTCTAATTCTTTAGTATATATAATCTTAATATTATAAGTTATAAGGGTTTATACCTATTATATTTATCTTTTAATTAAAGGTTTATTTATTAAGAATCCTATTAGATTCTTATAATTTATAGAGATTATAATAGAGTATTTAGAGTCTTATAAATTAAATCTCTATTTCTTTAAAACTTTAATAATTACTAATAACTCTTTATTATAGATATTATAGTTAAGCTTAGCTAGTAATATCTTCTATAAGAAGTAGTATACTAGTTTAAGGTTATCCTTATTATCTTTCTATAGTAATACTACTCCTATTACGTAGTCTAATATATTTATTTTAATAATTAATAGTTCTTTAGAATTATATATCTTAATTATAGATTTCTTAGTAAATTATTCTTTAATCTTCTCGAAGGCTTATTAGTATTGTTCCTTCTATTCGAAAGACTAATCTTTTCTAGTAAGTTATATAAGGGGTACCGTCGTTATACTCTATTATAGTATTAGTTTTTAATAGAAGTTATAGAATTCTAGAAATAATTATAGTTCCTTAAGATTCTTAGATATAGATTATTCTTTAATTTTCTTAATTTATTTTAGATCTACTTTAATTTCTCCTAATTTAATAATAAATTCTAGAAACTCTATTTCTTATATATAAAATTTATATTTTCGCGGATAAAGATATAATTATACTTCTTTAAGTATTTATAGAATCTTCTTTATATATTCTTTATATTCTCCTTCTATTTCGGAATAGATTAGAATATTATCGAGGTATACTATTATAAACTAGTTAAGATAGTTTTATAAAATATTATAGGTATATTAGTAAGTTTAAAGGATATTACTTAATACTTATATAGTCCTTTCTTAGTTCTAAAAGTTATTTTCTATTCTTTATCTTTCTTAATTTAGATTTAATAGTATATATTTTAGATATCTAGTTATATAAACTATTTAGCTTTTTTTAATTAATCTTATATTTCTAATATTAAAGGTAAAAGATATTAGTTCTTAATTATAATATTATTAAGTACTCGGTAATCGATATATAATCGTAGTTCTATAATACCCTTCTTAGGTATAAAGAGAACCGGGTATCCTATAAATAAATTCGAATATTAGATATATCTCTTTATAAAATTCTCTTTAAGATATCTTATTATAATAGCCTCTTCGTTCTCTATTAATTTATAGATTAGTTCGAATTCTAGAGTTTTCCCTTTCTATAGTAGGATTATATAGTTCTAAGATTAATATTAAGATAAACTTTCCTTTAGTTCTATAAATAATACTTTCTATTTCTTATATTATTCTAGGATACTATAATCTTTCTCTTTAGTCGTATTAGCCCTTTATAGAAATATTATCTATTAGTTTATCTATTTAATATAGGGGTTAGCTTCTTATAGTTATAGTATTTCTAAGATTATATCTTAGTCTTTTAATATCTTAATAATATTAAGTATCTTATTTTCTTTTTTCTATTTATATAGGCGGAGTTTACCTCTAGTTTTATATATTATAGGTTTATTAAAGGGTTCTCCTTTAATAGTATATACTATACTAGGGTATTATTTTTTCTACTAAGGAATCTACTTTTATTAAATAAAGTCCTTATTAATAAAGTTCTACGTAGCTCTACTATTAATTAAAGTAGTAATTATTTTTCCTTTATAAGTTTCTTAAATATAGATATAATCTTATTCTTTTATCTCTTAAATCCTTATCTTCTTTAACTAGTATTTTATATTAATCTTAGTCTAGATATATTTTAGATATTTATTCTCTAGATATTTATACTATAGTCTTTCTAAGATATAGTTTAATAGTAGAAGTAGTTCTAGTATAATTTTAATATATCTCTTCTATTACTAGTTCTTAGATCGTTACTATCTATATACTACTTCTAGTATAACTACTTAAGTAATTCTTTTACTATAGTCTTTTATTAGGTAGTAGTTATTTTTTTATTTTACTTTTTTATAAAGTTTATATTCTTTTTATATATATAAGATCTATATAATCTTAAAGTATACTAAATATTTTATTTTATATTATAGATTATCTTCTAGATCGACCTTATATCTCTAATTATTATATTTTATAGAGGTTATTCGTATAGAAATCTATCTTTTAATTACTATATATTATAATTATTCTTTATTAACCGTCTTTATAATATACTATATCTTCTTCTAAGTTTCTTAATTAGGTATAAGGTCTATAATAATAAAGTTCTATTTAACCTACTATTTAAAATCTTTAAATAGTTAGTATATTAGATAAAATCTAGACTATTCCTTATAGATCTTTTATATTATTATAGATATTATAGTTTTTTCTATAAGTTATAAGACTTAAGTATAAGTTATATTAAGTTCTAATACTAGTTCTATTTCTTCTTTAGATAGTCGAATTATCTATAGGTATTTAGTATTCTTATATAATATAACTAGGTTCTTATCTTCTAATTTTAAGGACTTATTACTATTATTAATTATTTATAATAGTATATTTATAGTATTATTAAAGTCTTTTTATTTTATAAATAAGTCTTTCTTAAGTACTTCTTCTTATACTTCTAGTAAGAATAAAACTCTCCTTTAAGACTCCTAAGTTATAGCTATCTATTATTTCTATAGCTAATAGCTAGTATTTAACTTAACTTCGTAGTATATCTTATACTAGTCGTATATATAAGTTATTTAATATATAATATTATATCCCCTCTTCTAGGAGCTTAGACTACTATTCGATATAACGTTACGTTAGCTTCTAGACTAGCTATATTTTTTATAATTCTAATTACCTTATTATTACGACCCGTTCCCTAGATAACCTGGTTATTTTACTTATTTCCTATTTCGGTTAGTAGATTAGGTAATCCCGAGGATTAGTCTAATAGTTAGTTAGTTTATTTAGCGCGCTAAGCCCTATTTAGGTATAAGAACCCTCTATTCTTATATCCTTATAGCGCTATCTTAGGATAGCTTTAATATACCGATTCTACTATTAGTTAATTAGAAGGCTACCTTAACTATTATAACTCCTAGTTAATTATACTTAGTCCTAGGGTCTTATATTATCCTAAGATCTCTAAATTTCGGCCGGAGACGGTAGCTAAATATTAACCCCCCCTAAATCCCTAGAGGCCTACGGTACTTAGGGTAGATAGTATATAGTACTTTCTTAGGTAAGCCTTAAAACCAACTACTTCGAGCCCCGATATTACTAGAGCGTCTAGTACCTCCCTTAAAGAGAAGGGACCTATAAAAGTATTACGTAAGGTTAGACTTATATTCTAAACCCTATAATAGACTTATCTTTATACGATTAACTAAATTACTAAATTAGTATAATAATAAGATAGCGGATTCTCTAGGTTAGGTAGACCCTTCGAAGTCTACCCTACTAAATAAACTACTCTCCTGTAAGCCCTCCCTATAGAAGAAAGGTATAGGAAAGGGTAAGGCCCTAAGCCGAGCTCTAAGTAGGGTAAGAAGTATACGAGCTTAGACTAGGTCTTAGAGCTAGACTAGAAGTAAGATACTCTCCTCTAAAGAGAAAGTATACTAGTAAAAGCTAACCGAGGCCTATAAACTAACCTCCTTAGAGGTATTTATTAATAAAGATATATATATCGACCTCTAGACCCTTAAGACCGTCTTCCCCTCTTAAGAGGAGAGTATAAGTAAAGATAGCCTTAAGAAGAAGATTAATAAGTATACCGAGAGGGTTAAATTACTCTAAGAAGAAAATAGATCTTAAATCCCCTATCTAATAAATACTAAAGGATAGGAAGAACTCCTAGACTATAATATAGTCCGAGATATACTAGCTACCTAGGAGAGACCCGACCTAATTACTAATACCCTAATAGATAATAGTCTCCGTCTTATCGTAGTTAAAAGGCTAGTATATACTATAGGAGTAGGTATAGTTAGTAGGAACGCCTTTATAAACGCTACGGCTAATAAGTTTAACTAATTAGTTAAGGAAAGGGATAACTATAGAAGGTAAGTTAAAAAGCTATAAGAAGAGCTCTAATAAGCCTAGAAAACTATAAGTAGGTAGTAGAATTTAGAGGAAGACCTTAAGTAGTCCTCCTCTACGGCTACCTATACTAAGACTAGACTCGTAGTCCTCCCTTAGTATAACCCTAAGTCTACTCTTAAGGCTCCGCTATTATAGTATAACCCTAATAGTAGATAAGATATAAAAGAGGTAAGATCCCCCCCTATAACGGTATAGCTAAACGGCCTAAATATCGGCCCCTAAAAGACCCCTCTTACCTATTATACTCCCCTTTAGACCCCTAGGCTCCTAGAAAGGTTCTAGTAGGATTTAGTTTAGTATTTAATCTTCTAGTTAAGCTTCTTATAAAAAGAGCTAACTACTAAATTAATTATATTCCCTAATCTAATACGGACTCCCCTATTTAATAAGAACTACTACGAGTATCTATTAGAATTAGATATACTACCCTTTACTATAGAGAAAATAAAAAATACTCCTACTCTCTACCCTAGCGTCTACTCTATAAGATTTCTATTAGCCTTACTAGGGTTCGTAACTATTATCTTAGATAACGGAATATAGGTTCTTATTTAGAAGGAGAATATTATAGGAAACTACCGAAGTAACTCCCTATAAACCTCTAGCTCCTAGAAGACTATATCCTATCTCGACCCCGTCTTATTTAAGAATAATAGAGAGTCTAAGTTAAAGAACTAGCTCTATAATATAGAATAGAAACTTACTATTAATAAGGACTAGTACGTACGAGAAACCCCCTAGTAGATAACTAAGATCTATTAAGCCTATATTATATCCTAACTAGTAGGTCTAGTAAAAGACTATATTCGGATATAGCTAAACTCTAGGGAAGAAGAAGTAGACTTCGTATCTAATATAGACCTATTAGAATATATTAAGAAATACTACGAAGATCCCTACGTAAAGAAGAAGGTAAAAGTTAAATTCTACCGACTACGTATAAATACGTTTAGCGAAGTTAGTAACTTTATTAAGAATTTTAAGTATCTAGTAATAGAGGCCTATCTACCTTACTATTAGTAGAACGAAGAATTCGTAGATAAGCTCTACTTTAAGTTAAGAAATAAGGTAGATCTATTTAATAATAGTAATTCTACTTTTAGTAAGCTCTATAAATATACGACTTTAGCTAATAGGGTACTACTTAAGAATAACTAGTATTAAAAGACCTAGCTCGCCCGAAGTAACTAATTAGCTACCTTTAAGAGAAAGTAGCCGACTATAAGTAGACCCTTCTCTAATAAGTCGGAAAAGAAGTCTATTTACTTTAAAGATATATCTAAGCTCTATAACTACTCTTTTAAGAAGTATAAGAAGTAAGACTATTACTTTAATTATAGGAAAAAGAATAAATAGTAAAACTACTCCGACTACGTCGTATATAAAGTAACGTAGAATACTATAGAAGTAGAAGTTAATACTACCTTCCCTAATAATTCTAAGAAAGGAGTTTATTTAGACTCCCTATATAAAGAGGAAAGTAGTTTAGAGTATAACTCTAATACCTCCTCTATAGTATTAAAAAATAAAAGCTACTAGAGGAGGACTTCTCCCTAGTAGTCTATATAGGAGTAATTAAACCCCTTAATTATTAACGGCTTATTAAGATACTATAGCTTATTAATTTAAAATTATTTATACTCCCTATTTAACTCGTAGTAAATAGCCTAGCTATATAGCTAAGGGGATTAGTAGATAGTAGTACTAGTACGTACCTATTAGTCTACTCTAAATATTTAAAGGTAGTAAAGAAAAAGCTAAAGCCCGTCTTCTATTAACTAAAGAAACTGATCCCTCTTAACGGATTTAATAGGAAATACGGTTATTTAGTCGATATAGCTATCTAAGCTAATCTATTAATCTAGGGAAAGAATATACCTACCTAGTTTCTCTTCTATAAGCTCGGGTATTACGATATAATACTCGGAAGAAAATTCTTCGAATAAACCTAGTCCTTAATCGACTATTATAACTAGACTTTATACTAGCTAGATGATACCTCGAAGTAGATAAAATATAATCTAACTACTATAGGGAAGCCGGACCTAAAGCTAGAGCTAGAATACTAGAATAATACTTTACGTCGCGACGACCTAATTAATTAGTAGGTTAAAGTATAGAAGAAGGCCTACTTACTTAGAAAGGATCTAATACCTAGTTTAGAGATTCCTATTAAAGCCCTTATAATCCTCTAGGAAGAGGTCTACGAGCCCGCCGAAGCCCTACTATAGATAATAAAGGACTAGTAAGCTACTTCTAAGAAAATATAGAGGAATATAGATAGTAATATTAATAATAGTTTAAGGGGTACTAAATCTAAGAAAAGCTAATAAGGTCGCTAAAAAAATAATAGAAAGAAAAAGAAAGCTATATCTATCTCTAATAACCTACTAAGGTAGACCGCCGGTAATAAGTTCGACGTATATTTTCTCGAGCCTTTTAATATATAGAAGCTCGTAGATAAGAAAGAAGTTATACTAGAAGCTACTAGTCTATATAAAGTTAACTTATTAATTAGAAATAGATAGTCGAAAGACTTAGTAAAAAACTTAGTAGAATAGAATATATAAGATATAATAATAGAGAAGCTCCCTTATAAAGGTTACATAGGAGCTACCCTAGACTATTTCTCTAAGGTCGACTTAAATAAGCTACCTTCTAAAAGGAAGAACGTCGACTATAAAATTATCCTTAAGGATAATATAAGTAAGCTTAGTATAAGTCTACTCTATAATATATTCCTTAAATACCTAAAGCTACTAAAAGCTTACTTAGAAGAGTACCTAAAAAAGGACTTTATTATAACTAGTAACGCTAACTTTACCTTATCTATCCTATTTACTAAGAAGCTAGAAGGGGGGTAGAGGTTCTACGTCGACTACCGAAAAATTAACGTAGTTACGAAGAAAGACGTTACTACTATTCCTTTAATTAAGAAGATACTAATATAGCTCTCTAAAATAAAGGTCTTTACTAAGCTAGATATATATTAAGCCTTCTATTATATTAGACTAGACCCCGATATAGAAGACCTTACGACTTTTAAAACGTAATATAGAAATTATAAATATTATATTCTACCTTTTAGACTATATAATAGATCGGTAACTTTTTAATACTATATTAATTAAGTACTTAAGGACGAAATTAATAAGATCTATACTACCTATATAGATAATATTTTAATCTACTTAGAAGACCCCCTTAAGTATAAGAAATATATAAGTAAAATCTTAAATAAGCTTAGGAAGACTAGACTATAGATTAATATTAAAAAGAGTAAGTTTATAGTTATTAAGGTAAAGTTCTTAGATTTTATTATTAGTACCGAAGAGATCTATATAGACCCTAATAAGATAGTAGCTATTAGAGACTAGAAGAAATCTATAACCCTAAAAGGGTTATAAGCTTATCTAGACTTCTATAACTACTATTATAAGTAGCTAAAAGACTACGGCCGTATAGTCCGCCCGCTTACCTAACTACTATAAAAGGGAAAATTCTATACCTTCGGGCCTAAAGAGCGAGCTATATTTAAGAAAAGTAAGGTATTATTATATTTAGATATTATTATAAGATATTACTCGCCCTACCGTAGAACCCGTATAGAAACTAATATAAGCGACGGTATCCTAGTAGATACCTTTATATAGCTCTAAGATAATAAAATCTAGCGACCCGTAGTCTATTTTACGAAGATAATAAAGTCTATAGAAATAAACTATAAGATCTATAATAAAGAGATACTTATAGTTATAAGGGGTTTAAACGAATAGAGGACTTAGTTTATAGGGTTATAACTAAATAAACCCTTCTAAGTTATTACTAATTACCGGGTACTAGAGTATTTCTCGACTAAGTATAAACTAACCCCGTAATAGGCTCGCTAGGCTAAGAAGCTTATAGACTACTACTATACTATTTATTATTACTCTAGGACTACTAATATTATCGTAAATACCCTCTCTCGAAAATAGAAGAAGTTAAAAACTTAGAAGGAAAAAGATAAAACTACTAGAACTCGTATCTTTATCCCCTTTAAATAGACCTCTACTACGATAGCTATCTTAATAGCTACTACCGATACCTAGGATCCCGAGTATAAAACTAAAGCTTATTCTTACCTACTTCTTAACTATATACTTTATAAAAATTATATATATACTATACTTAAACTAGAGTAAGAGTTAGCCCGTTAAGGACGTAAGTACCTATTCTTAACCTTATCTAGACTCTTCCTCTAAAAAGAGAAGTTAGTAGTACCTGAAGTAGAATTTCTTAAGACCTATTTTATCTAGGTAGTATATACTATATAGATTACTACTTACCTAGGTATAAAGAAGACTATTAGGCTCCTAAGAGACCTATACTACTAGGGTATAATAAACGAGGATATAAAATATTATATAAGGAATTATAAGTAGTACTAATAAAGTTATAAGTCTTAAGATAAGACTCTAAGTCTTCTTAAACTACTCCCTATATCTAAGAGGGTATAGGAAGATATCTCTATAGACTTTAAAAGCTTTCTAAAGAACTATAAGGGATACGATAATATATTCGTAGTAATATATAAATTATTAAAATATACTTTCTTATTACTCTACTTTAAGACTATTACTACTAAAGACGTAGCTACTCTCTACTATATATATATATAGCGAGTCTTTAGTCCCCTATATACTATAGTCTCGGATTAAGGCCTATAGTTTATATTAGGCTTTATAAAAGAATTATATAGGCTCGTAGAAATTAGCTAGTTATTATCTACGATCTACTATCTATAGACCGATAGTAATACGGAAGTTTTTAATTAATAGCTAGACTAACGATTATACCCCTTTATAAACTTCTATTAGAATAACTAGTCCGATCTTCTACCTAGTATAGACTAGGTCTAGGTAATTCTTCCGTACGATATAATAGGATTTTTTCTATTCGAGATTAAATTTAGCTATAAGACTTATTACTACTAGGACTAGCGAGAACGCGTCTATAAATCCTCCGAATTATTAAATAATATAACTACGTAGGTAGTCTAAGAGTTTATAAAAATCTAAGCTAATATAGTCTAATAGGTTCGCGATTACGCCTAAGCTAATATCGTAGTAGCTTAGATTACCTAGAGCCGATAAGCTAATAAAAAATACTACCCCCTAGATTTTAATATAGGAGATTAAGTCTATATTATATCTAAGGAATTTACTATCTCGAGGCTAAGTCTAAAATTAGACTAGTAGATATACGAACTCTATCTTATTATCGACTAAAGGTATAGCTTCTATATAGTCTAGTTACCCTCTTATATAAAGATATATAATATTTTCTATATAAATAGATTATATAAAGCTATATAAGACCTGCTATCTAGTTAAGTACTCTCCGAAGAACTAGCTATAGAAGTAAATAGGTACCCCGAGTAGCTAGTAGCCCGTATTCTCGATAGCCGGATCGTTTATAGTAAGCTCTACTATTAAATAGAATAGATAGGCTACGACCTAGACCTAATCTATTATCTAGTAAGTAATTTTATAAATACGGTCTAAAAAGTAAAAGAGTTCTATAATAAGTACCCTAATAAGCTAGGCCTATCTAAACGGCTAGTCTAGTAGCTAAAAGCTACGTTATAAGATAAGTTCCTTAGCCTCTAATTAGAAGACGAGGTACTAGTTAAGATAGGAACCTAGAAAAATCGTCGATACTAAGTATAGGCCCTCCGCTCTTTATAGCCTACTAAAACGGGTAATATAATACCTAGAGCTTAGGGTAACTACCCCTAAGTCTAGGGTACCTTTCTTTTATAGCCCGCCGAAACGGGTAGTATATAGTCTAGAGCTTACGGTAACTACCCCTAAGCTTAGGGTACCTTCTCTTTATAGCCCGCCGAAATAGGTAGTATAATACCTAGAGTCTACGGTAACTACCTCTAAGCTTAGAGTACCCCCCCGTAGCCTTACTTTACTATAGGTAGAGACGTAGAAGGAGCGAGTCTTATCTCTTAGGACCGCGCGTATATAACTCCTAGATAATATAGAAAACTAAGTTACTAGCGTCCTCTTATATATTCTACGACGCCCTTTAGATACGCCGAGCGCGTTATATAGTATATATATCGGAAAAATATTTTTTAGATAATATTTTATATAGTAAAACGAGTAGATATATATAGGGCTATATAACGTTAATATACTTTAAGGATAATCTAGAGGATATTAGTTAAATCGTTTTTCGAGTAGGGAGTAATAGATATAGGTACCTACCTACCTCCTCTACCCCCCCCTTCTTCTCCCTCCTAAAAGTATTTTTTCTTAATTATTCGTTTACTAGGCCCTTAAGGACAAGGCCTTATTCCGGGAGAGAGGTAATATTACGGCCCGTTCCCTAGGTAACCTAGTTATTTTACTTATTTCCTATTTTAGTTAGTAGATTAGGTAATCCTAAGGATTAGCCTAATAGTTAGTTAGTTTATTTAGTACGCCAAGCCCTATTTAGGTATAAGAACCCTCTATTCTTATACCCTTATAGCGCTATCTTAGGATAGCTTTAATATACCGATTCTACTATTAGTTAATTAGAAGACTACCTTAGCTATTATAACTCCTAGTTAATTATACTTAGTCCTAGGGTCTTATACTTATTATATTTTAATATTTTAATATCTTATATAATAGTATATATAGATAGTTAAACGCGCCGATAATATTAAATCCCCTACTATAGATACCCGTACCTAGCCCTCTAGACCTTTATACTACTTAACTAATAATATATCTCGGTATAGATAGTAATAATAATAATAAGTCTCTCTAGCTAGGTATCTCTATCGTCCTCTATTCTATCTATTCCTACTAGTTCCTTCGTATTCGATCCTCTATACTATTATTTATATCGTATCTACTATAGATACTAGCTCTATCTTCTATATTAGGTATTCGCTCCTTTAATAGTCTCTTAAGAAGGCCGATTTCTTCTTTCTTAATAATCTTCTTTATATAAGCTTTTCCTCTAGCTTACGTAGACGGTATAGCTACCTCTAAATAAAATATCTATTCTCGTTATATAGGGCCTCGGATAGGAATATAATATAGGTAACTACTAATAGCTATACGAGAATCCTATTACTACTTATTCCCTCGAATATATCTAACGTATAATTGGTTTTATACCAATAGTTATTATAATCGAGAAGCTCTATTAATAGTATCTCCCTCCTATAGTACCGGGGATACTCCGCTACGATATTTAAAACGTTTAGAGTACTATACTCGAATAGGCTATTATACTCTAGTACCTTCTACTAAAGGACTAGGCGAACGATCGTTAGTAAAGATATTTAGTTAGTAGGTATTAATAGTAAGTTTAAGAAAGAGGTAAGAAAGTTAGCTAAGGATAAGAGATAGATATAAGAGAAGCTAGCTAAGAATAAGAGATAGATATAATAAGTAGAATACTAGTATTATCGCGGGTAATTTTTATACTATAGATAGTAGGTAGTAGTATTAATACGCTAACTCCTCGCTACTACTATTAGTCTCCTAACGCTCTATAGTTTAGTATTATATATTATTTCTCGTCTAGCGCCTTAATATTTAAAATATTACCTCGTTACTTATAATCGATAGTACTATATATAGCTCTATAGCTCTATTATCGTATATAAGGTATAGATATAGTACCTCTACTATATATAAACTTCTACTATATTTCGTATAAATCTTTTAAAGAGACTCCTACTATATAAATCTAAATTAAATATAATATTATATTCTTATATTATAACTACTCTATCCTTCTTACCCTATTAGATATATTAGGATTTCTCTTTTCTTAGATCTAACCTATAGTCTTTTACTAGGTATTCTTACTTCTTATACTTAAAGTATACTTATTTTTTATAGAGCTCTTATTTTTTAGAGTTTTATTTTTCTTTTTTAGATTCTAAACTAGTCTCTAGAACTATTACCTCTAATCTATAGTATTTTTCCTCCTTCTTCTTTTTATAGAATTTAATCTTTCTCTTTCTTTTTAGGTTCTAGAGATAGAGATTATTATTAATCTTAATAGCTTATTTAATTAGTCCTTTTATAGTTTAGGGTTATTCTATTTAAATTATTTCGTAATAAATATAGTCTTTTAGTTCTTTATAGTATCGTAATATAAGAGCTATCTCTTTCTATTAAATCTTTATAGTAAGTTATTTAAACTCTAATATATAGGTTATAGTAGATTTCGTCTATTTAAGACGTATAATCTTTTACTTTACTAATCTTTCTAAGTCTATATCTTTAAAGGTAATATATAGCTTATTCTTAAAGTACTTATAACTTAAAAAGATAATCTTTATTTTATTACTTTATTAAACTTTAAGTAATTATAGTTACTTATTTAAATATATTTTAAACTAGGTAATAGTCTTCCCTATAAACTAGATAGCTATAAATAATACTTTATTACTTTTAATAGATAGTTTTATTTAGTTAAGATTAAGATAGATTACTATATTAGTTAGGAACTCTCTAAGTTTTAATCTCGTTTTATTAAACTTCTCTAGTTTTTTAAATTTTAATAGTTTACTTATATATCTTTAAAGTTAGATAGTTAATTTTATAAGCTAAGCCTCTAATATATCCTTCCTTTTCTTAAATATATACTAATTCTTAATAACTCTTTTAAAATTTTCTATAGTTATACTACCTTTTAGAGAGCTAAACTCTTAGTAGCTTTCTATCTTAGAGGGTTCGGCTTAAGTTAATAGCTACGCCACTTTACTTTATTAGGTTCCTTCTTCTACTATTATAGTTAGCTATTTCTACCTACTAAATAGTTAAGGTATTAAATAGGGTCCGGGCCTAATAGGTTATTTAGCCTTATTTAGGGTTTATACTTAAGATAGAAAAGAAAAAGTAAAAATAAAGGGTAATAGTTTAATTATATTAATAGATAAGAATTAATCTAGATTTAAATTAACTATAAGAAGAAGGATTATCTAGAAGATTTATAGTTATTATATATTAATTTAATTTTCTTAGATCTATAAACTCTATAGCTCTATACTTTAGTAGATTTACTAATCTATAGATCTATAGATCTATAGGATCTATATTTACTAAGAACTATAGATCTATAAATCTATTACGTAACTTCTTATTCTCTAATTATAAGGTCTATATCATATTCTTTATTAAAGTCTATAATAGACTTTATCTCGAGTATTTTTATTAATTATTATTTTATAGTTTATATATAGTTCGTAATACTTCTAGACTAGTTATATTTTTTATAATTTTAATTATCTTATTATATTTTAATATTTTAATATCTTATATAATAGTATAAGTAGTAACTATATAATAATAATAGCTTCTAATTTACTAATAATATATATAAATAGTTAAATATATTAATAATACTAAACCTTCTACTATAGATATCTATACCTAGTCCTTTAGACCTTTATACTACTTAATTAATAATATATCTTAGTATAGATAGTAATAATAATAATAAGGTAATCTATACTAGACTACTTCTTAGTCCTCTACTTATTAGTAGTCTTCCTAGCTAGATATCCCTATTATCCTTTACTTCTACGCTATTATTTATATCGTATCTATTATAGATACTAGCTTTATCTTCTACGTTAAGTATTTACTCCCTTTATAGTATACTAAGAAGATTAATTCCTTTATCTATAATAATTCTTCCTATATAAGCTTTTCCTCTAGCTTATATAGACGATATAGCTATCTCTAGATAAAATACCTATTCTTATTATATAGGATCTTAGATAGGAATATAATATAGATAACTACTAATAGTTATATAAGAATCCTATTACTACTTATTCTCTTAAATATATCTAACGTATAGTTGGTTTTATACTATTAATTATTATAATCGAGAAGTCCTATTAATAGTACCTCCTATTTATAGTACTAAGGATACTCTACTATAATATTTAAAAGGTTTAGAGCGTTATACTTAAATAGTCTATTCTACTCTAGTTCCTCCTACTAAAGGACTAGACGAATAATCGTTAACGAAGATATATAGTTAGTAGATATTAATATAAAAAAGCTAGCTAAAGATAAGAGATAGATATAATAAGAAAGCTAGCTAAGGATAAGAGATAGATATAGTAAGAAAGCTAACTAAGAATAAGAGATAGATATAAGTAGAATACTAGTATTATTATAAGTAATTTTTATACTATAGGTAGTATTAGTATACTAACTTCTTACTATTACTATTAGTCTTTTAATACTCTATAGTTCGGTATTATATATTATTTCTTGTCTAGCGTCTTAATATTTAAAATATTACCTCGTCGTACTATATATAGCTCTATAGCTCTATTATTATATATAAGATATAGGTATAGTATCTCTATTATATATAAACTTCTACTATATTTTATATAGATCTTCTAAAAAGACTTCTACTATATAAATCTAAATTAAATTCTTATTCTTAGAGCTATTATTTAAGCTAACTTTATTAACTTTAATACGAAACTAATAACTCTTTTAGATACTCTTCTTCTTTAATTCCTTCTAAATTAATTAAATTAGACGTCTCTTCTTTTAATTATACTTTATCTTCTTATTCTTCTTCTTATTTTCTTCTTTTTTAGACTAGTCTTACTCTAAAGTACTAGTAGGTATATTAATAAATAATAAGTCTTTAATCTTAAAGATCTTTTCTTTTTCTTTATTAAACGAGTTTTCTTCTTATCTAAGAGATAATTAGTTATTTAACTAAGGATATTTAAAAGATAACTATTTAAAACTAGCTAGTACTATTTTAAATATTAACTAATAAAGTTTTAACTAAATATAGTAATAATAATAAAAGGGTATATCTAGTACTTTTAATCTTCTAAAAGATATTATTCTTATATACCTTCTTTATTCTTATAAGCTAGTTAGTATTATTATTTTACCTAGATCTACTAATATTAGTATTAGTCTTCTAATCTAATAACTACGTTATAGTACTAGTAGTTTATATTATTATATCCTTTTTCTCTTTTTACTAATAGATAAGGTCTAATAAAGAGTTATACTATCCTCTTTAATTTTATACTAAGATTTCTAAATATCCTAGCTATATACTTCTCTTTTAAGGATTCTTTATAATTTCTTTTACTAAAATTTCTAAAATATTCTAGTTAAGTACCTCTCTTTTAGAAATCTTCTATTATTATCTAGTATTAGTTTATAATACTATTATTACTTATTTTAATTACTTTATTCGATATACTATTATATTATTCTAAGCCTATATATATCTATTTATAGTATTTTATATTTATTATATCTAGATATTATTAATTAAGCCTTAAGATTATAGTAAAACTTCTAATTCTATTATCTTTTTATTTAACTCTTTTCTTCGCTTTAGTCTAATAGATCGTCGGAAGTCCTATAGACGTTACTAAAAACTATAATATATAGGTATATCTAAGATAGGATAGTAAAGCTTACGACCTATAGTTAAAGAAATAGAAGAAAAGAGCTAATAGAATAGATAGCTAAAATTAATTAATTAAGCTATTTTCTCTATCTACTATATAATAGAATAGATAATAAACTTTAGTTAAAGATACTTCTAGACGATAGCCCTTTAGAGTTTAGTCTAATATTCTACTACTTACCTAAGCCTTTAATACTTAATTAGGAGGCTCTCTTTACTACTATACTATATTAAGAACCTTATATTTTATTTTATTCTAAAGATTTTTTCTTAAATCTTTCTTTTTCTTTTTTAATTTATACTAAGTATTTTTAGTATTTTTTATTTTATATATATTTAGATTAAGTTCTCTTCTTTCTTAATCTATTTAATCTACTTCTAGTATATAAGAGAGGTTTATATAAAAAATTAAGGAATTCCTAAGAAGTAACCTTTAATAGGTTATTTCCTATTTAGGTTTAGCCTATATCACTAAGCTATTATTATAGCTAGATTCTATAGGTTATTCCGAGTAGAATAGTATATAGCTTATTTAAATTAGACTAATATTAAGCTAGATATTAGAGGTTAAAGTTATTAGTAATTAGGTTAATTCTAGAAGGTTCTAGTAACTACTAGATTAACTAGTATTATTAATAAGTATTAGAAATACTTAATTTCTAATACTTATATAATACTTACTAAGCTATTCTAGAATATTCTATTACTAATTAAGATTAGTAATAGATTTCTTAGTTAGAAGTATATAAGGAGGATAATCTATATTAAATAATTAGCTCTATAACCTAATAATCTAATTATTAAATAAGTTAATATATTATTATATTATCTTATTATCTTTTTACCTTATTTAGTTATACTTCCGCCCTTCTAAATACTATTTATAGTATTCTATTAGGTTCTACTATAAATAGAAAGAAAGCTAAGCTTAATAAATACTCCCCCTACTTATATAAGCTATCTCCCTTTCTTTATAATTTAATCTAGATATTTTATAATCTATCTAGTCTAGACTATTATTATTAAAAAGAGATATAAGTTAAGTATATATTTCTTATAATCTCTTCTTTAGTTATTATAGTTCTTTTAGATTTTATTCTTATATTTAGATAGAAGGTTTACTTTTAAAAGTTATTTACTAAGATTTAAAAATAGTTTAAATATCTTAAGAATTTTTTAGTAAGTTTAAATTTATTAGGTTTAGTTTACTCTTATCTACTATTATTAGGTCTTTTTTAAACCTTTTTTTAAACTCTTATATCTAATATCTTAGATTATTATTATTATTTTTTAATATATAGAGGTATAAAGCTAAAATCTAAAAATTATATAAATAGATATAGCCCTCTACCCAAGTTATATAAAAGTATTAATCGTATTATTTTATATAATTTATATATTTAATAGTATAAATAGATATAATAGTTCTTTAAATATACGATTATCGTATACTACTTAGATCGTCTTAAAGGTTAAATAATAGAACTACTAAACCCTAATTAGAACTAGTAGCTATAAAATATTTTTATAAAATAGCTAGATATTAAGAGTCTATATATAAGAATACTAAGTACTTCTTTTACTTTTTTCTTAAGTCTATCTTACTCTCTAAATATAAGATAACTTCTTATACTATTTTTATAGATTACTACTTTATTCTACTTTAGCCTATAGGTATATTTATATATAGTACTATTCTTTATAATAATACTATCTAAGTCTATATTTATACCTATATCTATACCTAAAAATATCTAAACTATAAACTTAATAATATCGTCGATTATAATTATATCTTTTAGAAGAAAGAATATAATAAGCTTATAATTATAAAGCTATAACTTATATATATAAAGGATCGATTCGTATATCTACTAAATATACTATAAATAGTATAGATTTATTAGCTTAGTATCTACTTAATATATATTAAGGTAGATAAGAATAATAAAAAGAACTTTCTTAAATAGTAGCTATTAAGACTAAGCTAGCTTACTAAGAATCTTAGGATTTAATAGAATAATAAAGTAGTAAATTTTCTAAAGAGAGATTTTTAGACGAAGAAGAGTATAAAGTATATAATAAAGGTACTTTAAGCTATCTATAGATTTTAGGATATAAAGAAGATTAAAGAGATAAAAATAAAAGTAATAAAATAATAGAAGGTTAAAGTAGAGAAGGAGTTAGTAATATAGGATAAGATTAATAGAGACTATTCGATTTATATATATAGATTTAAAAGATAGTAAAGAAGAGGAAGAAAATAGTTATTAATATTTTATAGTAGTTACTTAGCGTTAACGTAGCGGAAATTATTATAGTATACTAGTTCTTTTCTATATTTAGTTACTTAATAAGACTAAATAAGAGTATATAATAGAATATTATATAAAAGAGTTTATATAATAACCTAAGCTATCTTAGATTATATTATAGAATTTAGACTTTAAGAATCTATAAATATTCTTAGAGCTCTTTAATTAATATATTATACTTAAGAGGCTAGAGAATCTATATCTACTAGCTTCTCTTATTATTCTAGCTTAGGCTTAGGGTTTCCGACTATAGATCTTTAGACCTATTATTAGATATTTATAAGAATAAAGCTTAAGTAAGAATTATCTCTACTAATCTAAAGGAATAGAGATTTATTTTATAAAAATAGAATTGGTATTTATAGTACTAATCTAGGTAGTAGAGATATAATCTAGAATAGATTAGACTTAAGTAGTTTAGATTATAACTACCTATATAAGATAAACCTCTATAGTCCTAAGTTAGAACCGGTAGGGGTATAAGTATCTAGCTAGCCCTAGATAGGAACGACTTCTTAGGGAATATAGTCGAGGTTTAATAGGACCCGGTATAGTAGAGGGCCTAGGCTAGCCGAGGACAACCTAGGCTAGGAAAGAAGCGAGTAGTAGCGACCTATTATACTTAGGCTAAGATCTAGGTCTAGATTAAACGGATTCCTATTTATATTTAATAGATTATTAAATTAGAAGGTAGTAATAAGTATAAGAAGGGCAGGCGATAGAGATAGAATATAGTAATTACGACTATATTACCGAATTAGGGTTATAGCGTTGATACCCCTATCGAGCAAGAACTTTTAAAACGCACCTCCGTAGTAGGCTGAGAAATTTTTTGTTAGCCGAGCTGTGGTGGGCTGAGCTGATGTCACGTTGCTATTTCCTAGCAAAACAATCGTCTATGTCGTCTTTCTGCTTGAAGCAGGTACTTTGCGATGGGACCCCGCGCAGTCCAATTATCTGCGCGGACGCTTCGCCGCCGTCTTCCGTCACTTTACCAGTCCTCTGTCCTCCTTCTACGCCCTCTTTCTCGCCCACAGAATTCGCCTCAAAACGCAACACACTGTTCCCATCGATTTGCCAGCATGTCCTCAGTCTCCGCCCCCACTTCTGCGTCTGCCATCGGACAGCAGCCCTTGCCTATGGGATTACAACTCAAGTCGTCTCTGGGCAAGCGCTATGTCATTGACGAAGTGCTTTCTGAGCGACCTGCCGCTGGAAGGATTTGGTGTGTGTACCGCGCGACGTAGGTTGACCCTTTCCTTGCGATCTGTCTGGTGCATAGCCAGAGGACGGAAAATCCTGACTACCTCCCAATTTCAGACACGAGGGGAAGCAGTTCATTCTCAAGGACATCATCCCAGGCGACTTCGATTACGTTATTTCGCTACAGAAGCACGTCGAGCACTCTCCCCATGTCCGAACAGCTGTGGATAGCATTCCTGAGCGGCATATTCTCGTCTTCCCCTATCTCGAGAAGGGACTGCTCCATATCGACATGGCAGCTCTTTCTTCTGTCGCCAAAAAGGTCATCATAAAGGATGCTCTCGCTGGCCTCGCTGATCTGCACGACAAACACATCATTCACACCGGTCAGCCACCCTTTTACAGGAGTATGGCATGTATGCTGACATAGTTCGCAGATATCAAACCTACTAACATCATGATGGATTCCTTCAAACAGGATAACGGCGACCTTGGATGGTACAACATCCAGATCACTGACCTGGAAGCTGCGGTGATACTTCCGCCCAAGGCCAAGGGCCTCACAGACCGCTTGTCAGGGAACCACTTCTGGAGAAGCCCGGAGGCTTGGGCTCGGGGGATCCAGAACACCCCATCGGACATCTACTCCTTTGCCATCGTGGTGAGTTCTTCCGTGAACAGAAAACACAGTATACAAGTGCTGACTGGCACTCAGGCAATATTCGCGTGGACAGGGAGGATGGTGTTTTTTTCAGACGAGGCAAACCGTGCTTCCCCCGAGGAGCAGGCGGAGCTGATACTCCGGCACCACCTGTCCTTCTTTGCCAGCGAGATGGAGGATTTCGAGGGCTTTATTGCTTATCACGGGGGAGACGATAATCCGTTTGTCAAGCGTCTCAAGGATCTGCTCTGTACCTTCAGCGAGGAGGAGCCGAGGCTGCCTTTTGGGAGGTGGCAGCGGGTGGACCCCCAGTTCAGGGATCTCATCTGCAAGATGACCTGCATGGATCCTTCGCGGAGGATCACGGCGCGGGAGGCGTTGCAGCATCCCTGGTTTGCTGAAGACTAGGTGGCCTGGTACAGCTGTTCGCAAGCGAGCGCTGTCTCCGCGTACAGTGGGTTTGTGATGAACGTCACAGCACTATAAGATATATCCAGTCCAAGACGAAGAAGCACATTGTTCTCTTTGCCCACTGTCAGAAGTTGGAAACGCTGGCCCTGACCCGACCCCTAAGCAAGGTATCGGATGAACGACATCAGCTCCGTAAAAGTTCTCGAATATAGATTTAGCTAAATCCCTTGCTCGGTCATTGCCAAAAGCGCAATTTAGCTGCAAGTAACAATCCTGGAGATTTATCAACCATTCCTTAGGATCAGCGTAGGAGAGACGGGACTCTTCAAGATATCAGCAGCCATGCGACTGCAGTCGGCCTTTGTGGTAAATCTATGTCGATTGAAAAATCGGGATATTTGATGTGCGGATAATGCGTCATAACTGCCCGCCTTCGCTGCGTACTTGGAGATATCCTCGCTGTGGTCTTCGCGCGATCTGCATTCGACGGCCATGCGGGTATGCCTGATTTCGCCAAGGATCGTATTCGAGGAGTCGGTGTAGGCGTACGAGGTTAGTATAGAGAGCGTATCGAAGAGGTAGGGGTGGTAAGCGTATCTAGGAAAGAATAAGGAGCGTGTGGGCGATAATAGGAGGAGATGAAAGGGGCCGTTAACCTGTTGTATGTTGACTTTGCACGATAGCTGTCGCGCCCGTTTCAGAAGCTGGGCGCTGGTTGATGATTCAGCAGCGCCACGTGATCGATGACGCGCTAAGTGTTGAAGCACAACCTTCATGGCTGTACCTGGCCTGGCTTCCGTGGTCCTGTTCTGGTTCCCTCCCCAGCATGTCTAGGGCCTTGTTTGTAAGATGTCACCACTATCATCGCAGATGGCTATAGGGTAGGAATGCTGCGTTTTCTCCTTCCTTCTAAGACGTCATAAGAGCGTGCTTTATCTTTACCTTGCCTGGCAGGTCACCTTCACGCCGACTTAATACCTGCAGAGTCATCAGCAGCTCTCCGAACTGGCTTCAGCCCGCACGGACGCCGCTGTCATCTGCAGATGGCTCACCAACCAGCCAGCCTCCCGCCCACCCTCGTCCGTCCCGAAGACGCGCCCGTAGTCTATGCCCACGGGCACCACAACGCAAGCGAAGTCAACCGCTTCGATCTACGCATACGTACTGAACCATCGCTCGCCACGGCGGAAGGAGAGCAAGACAGACTAGCGTATGTGCTGCGGAAGGTGAAGAGGATCTGGCTGAACGCGCGAGTGTGCCAGTCGAGGGGTCGCGATGAGAACGCGTGGTATGGACGTGATCCAGCCGCTGGTGAAGCTCGCGATGAGGCTTGAAGGGGAGAAGTTCTGGCTTCGGAACGTGTAGGTAACTCTCCGCTTCATTGATAGCACCCAATGCTGATCTCTGGGCAGACAGTCCCAAGCTATCGCCACTGAATTCCTCCCGTTACGGAACCCGCTGCCACTGAAGACGCAGCCGAAGGCATTGGCGTATCAAAAACCCCACTCAAAATAGCACCTCACCCTTTCACAGAGTACGCCGTGGACACAGGCCGACTGCTTTTGTGGCGCGCCTAAATAGATAACACATGCTGTGTCAAGTCTTCTAGTATGTCGGCGACGTTCTGGTATATGGCCGGATAAGCTGGTTTAGACCGCAAAGTCCGAATGTTCATTGCAGAATTTGTGACTACAGAAACGTGCAGTGCATCCACGGCCCCCACTTCTTCATCCATCGATCCTCCCCCACCAAAAGCTTTCAACGAGGCGAACTTAGTGAAAAGTGATAGGGGATATCTAGATCGAGGACATCGCAATAGCCTTACGAATCTTTCTTGTGCAATGTGTAGTAGCGCAGTTTGACTGCGCCCACCGACCGACCTGGGAAGCGAGAAACCACTTGATCCCAGTCCATACCCATCTTATCCTTGTACGATAGTAAACGCTCTTCGTCCGACTCCAACCACGGAACACGCGTTCGCTGGCCACTGCGGGCATGAGCTCTGTATTCGCCTGGATCGTCCTCTCCATTCTCGTACTCTTCGTCCCCGTCGTCGTCTAGGTGGTCGGTGCCATTGCCGACAGCATCACTGAGGGGACTGCTCGCCCACTCCGTGAGCAGCGTCGGGCTTTCGCGGGTACATGCGCCTGGCGCGCCATGGTCATATCGGTATCCCAGTAGCATCCATAAATCCAGCGATAGCTGCGTCATACGGACGACTTTGCCGTCACTACCGAGGAGCTTGTGATCCAGAACTATCGGGTTAAGAGACAAATTCGACTCGCTGCGACGTACGATTGCTGTCACAATCGACGAGCCCTTTAGCACATAACAATGCGCGAGATCGGTTATCTAATAAGCCATGTTGGCGCTAGATCCATAGCTATTATTAATTCCACCTCCAGCCTTCGTTCCTAGAGAGGATATTCGTAGGGAGCAAGACCGAGTCGCGCTATCCGTTCTAGGCCTAGACAGCCGACGGGGTTGGGATGACGTTACGTTTCGCGATATCCTCGTAGGCATCGTGCTCAGGAGATTGCAAGGAGGGCACTTGGCGGCCAATCTATATGATTTGTGGCGATGCGTAAATGGGTGAGGTCAGCAGCAATCCGTATGTGGCTGGGTAAGCGGAGGAATAAATATCCGACTCTGGAGCAATTAGCCGAAGTTCCCGGAGTGCGCTTACGTTTCGCATCGTCGTCCTCGTCAAGTTATCTCCGCCAACATTCGCCCATGCTTTCCCTCTAACTTTTCTTCTAATCAAGCGAGCATCCAGGGCCAGCTCGCGCAGGTAGTCAATTTCCATCAGCTCCCACTCATGTTCACACGCGAACTCCTTGACCGCGGCCCTATCACCTACGAATCTGCGTCTAAGAAGGACCGTAACATCATCAATCAGCTAGCATATGTCCCGGCGACAAAGGCTCTTTACCAGAAACTTTGGGAGTGTAGAGACACGATTCGCGCACTCGCAAGACACCACCTGAATCTCCGTCGTAGCGACACTTGCGAAGTCCTTCCGTCCCACGACACTGGATCCGAGGCAGCTTCAATGTTTGCATACCCTTGGAGGTGACATCGGGCAGTGTATGCAGGCAGTTCATCCTACGCTGCCCGATGCCACACAAGCTTGCTGAGAACAGATATCCTGGAACCGTTGACGAGAAGCTCAGCTGCGAAGTAGGAACATATGCCTGGATGCAGAGTGCATGCCCTGATATCCGTATCCCGTTCCTGTATGGCTTCGGCTTCTCAAACCAGCGTCATGTAAGTAATGCCTCGTCGCGGCCGCACATCAACTAATAGGGCACAGTTTACACACGTGGAGCTTCGCCCCCTTTACATTCGCCTTGGGCGTATGCTCTGGCGTTCCATTTACCACCTCTTTCGATACCCACACCTCTCCAACTACACACCGAACCCAACCGTCCACAACTTGCCTACTGCATACATGTTGCTCGAATACATTGACGACGGAAAGGGCCAAATGCTTTCTAATACGTGGGACAAGTGGCGAGAGGATCTTGACCGTCGCGCAAGGCTATACAAAGGGATTGCTCGACTGATTCTCTCCCTTGCTCGTCATCCTCAGCCGAGAATCGGTGCATTCCACTTCCACGATGACTGCACCGTGGCATTGTCGAACCGCCCACTCACTTGCGCGACCGTCATGTTGGAAAACGACGGCACGCCGAGGACTATTCAGAAGGGCGAGACGTATTCATCTACCGAGCCGTACGTGTCCGACATGCTAGGCCTGCACGACAACTACTTCTTGAGCAACCCTAATTCTGTTATATGACGCCGGCGACTGCCGCGGTCAAATGGCTGTCAGAACAGTTCTCCGTGCAGTGTCGCATCATTACGTCAGACGGGAGTGCCGCAATGGACCATTTATACTCCAACTCAGCGATTTCCATGCGAGCAATATCTTCGTCGACGAAGAATGGAACATCACCTGTCTCATTGACCTAGAGTGGGTGTGTGCTCTGCCCAGGGAGATGCTTGCAGTCCCATACTGGCTCACCGGGTGTTCCATTGATGGTCTACGAGAGGAACACCTTGATGAGTTCAACAAGGTCCGCCAGGAGTTCATGCTCCAGTTTGAGGTGCAAGAGCGTGAAATGGCACTGGGGCTTAACTTTTCAGTCGCCAAAGTCATGAATGAAATGTGGGAGTCAAAAGGAGTGTGGTTCTGGCATTGTTTAGATTCTATCAACGCCATACTTTCCGTGCCTAGTGATTATATCTGTCCCCAATTTTCTTCTCGGATGTCCCAAAAGGTGGAAGAGACGCTATCCAGGTTCTGGAGGGAAGATTCTGAAATTGTCGTCGAGAAAAAAGTTGCTGACGAGAGGCGGTATGACGCAGAGCTTCGCCGTGCATTCGGTGAAGGCGTGGATGGAAGCGTGGGGCAGGTAGCAGGACTATCGGGAACCGAAATCATAGAGCGAATGGCTGGAGAGTAAGGAGATGGTTCGTAGTGAATGTGTCATGCCGTCTGGCTACACCATGTAGTCCTTATTGGACAGCTCTGCTATTAGCCTTCCCCCTCCTTTTTTGCCTCCTTTGCTTCTTTCTCCCTTCTCGCCTTCCTCGCATCTCTATCGTCTTTGGCCGATTTGCCGGATGAGAGAACCATTCCTGTTACAGATGGCTTCCCCACGACGCCAACGGTGGCTTCCTGGCCGCTGGACTCCTGGGCGCTGGACGAATCCTTGTCGGGCATTATTGAGGAGGGCTTGGTGGACGTGGACCATGGAATAGTGAGTATTAGAGACTTGGACCCGCAATCTAAAAACGAGTAGGAACCAGCATTGCATGGCCTTAGTTGAGCTTGAAACTATTTAATTATTTATATTGTTCTGTAATTCCAGGTTCATTTGCTTGAACGAACAAACATCGTATTCCCTTTGCTGTCATTCCAGTAAGTGCTTCCATCTGCGTCGGCGTAGTAAAAGCTCCCATCCCTAAAGAAAAACTTAATAGCAGTTCATCCCTAGCATTTAAATGAATCTACCTATTGCAATAGCACCACGAAATTGCATCGGAGCCGTAGTCAAAGCGCCACCAGCGGTTACCCTAGCCAAGCTCTAAGTTAACCCTGTTATAAGAAACGTATTACAGGGTAATATACCTGGCTATTTATTCCAGTGCGGATAATCTTGCAGGCTCGATGTAGCAGTCGTTGTCGCATTCTTGGTGTGTTCGCCCTGTTTCAACGTAGTATGAAATCCAAAGTTGCCTAGGACCAAAACTGTGCCTTATAAGAATCGTTGCTGCGAAAATTTATATGTAAATCGCCAGTACTTTCGTAGCCTACCATGGCTAGCCAATCATCCGTTTAGCAGCCTTGTATGGTGTTTCATTGGCTGGTAGCTAGGAAGAAAATGTTGGAAGAGGGTGTGGCAGTGTTTCGTGACGGCCTAATTCTTACCCTTTCACAGGTGATTTAGTTAGAGTTAAAGACAAGCGCTAAAGCGTGGTTCCCAAACAGGACCAAGTGTCTCCGTTCTGGACCCTAGCCAATCGACCTTCCAGGAGCGCGTTTCTGGTTCGGCTTTCAGCCCTAATTTGTGCCTATTTGCTGGTTCCCGTTTCTCGACTCATCGGCCCACATTTTGAAACGTTCTATGATTAGATACGTGGATCGGCTGACCAACGAGCCTGCCATTACACGCACTCATGCATACGGTCACGTGACGTCCCGTCCCAAGTCCCTTCGGATGACATCGCACATAATAACGATAGGCAATGCCGCCCAGTCGATCGAATTCCTACAGTCGCATGAGCGACCCGCACGGGGTAAAGCTGAGCACGAAGCGGCAGCTGTCCTGAGTCGCGAACACCTCCCTCGCATATCGCCCCATGGATTGCTTTTGAGTTCTCTTGGTATGAGGATCTGCGACCAGTGGCACTTGGAGTCAACGCCGGCGCTCGGGTCATTTACGAAGCCAACATTCAACTTGCGGCCAGCCGTAGAGCCTTGCACGGGTTGGTGAGGCTGTGCCAGCGGTCGCCGTTGAGGCCTAGAGGTGGGGGGTGGCTGTAGCGACATGGGGAATAGCGTCCTTGGCGATGACGGGGATAATTTTAGCCACATCCGCCGCTCTAGCCTCCAGCGTGTACTGAGCTTCCAGCGCTCCCCAACGACGCGCTCCCGCCCGCCCCCGAGACGCAACCCTCGCATACACACAAAAGCACGGAGCAGTGTTGGCCCACAACTTCGAGAGTCCAGGGGAAGCGGTACAAGCTCATTCCTTCGTCGCGCACGGTGCTGTGCGTCGTAAGTATTCCCCAACAATGCAACGTGTGTCTAACAAAATCACACAGCTCAGACCAACCCTTAATGGCTACTTCTCTCGCACCTGGTATTAAAGCAACCAACGTTTTGGGCTTCGGAACAACCGGTGTTGTTGCTGTTGTTCCTGGTACTCAACGAGTGATCAAGTTCCCACACTGCGAGCCCGATGCTCGCGCCCGATGTGAAGTCGAAGTCAAAGTCTACGAACGACTCGAACGGACGCGTAGGGAATCATGTTCAACAATACTACGATACTACGGCCATTCTGAGCATGGAATAACTTTGGAATACGCTGAGAATGGATCTTTGAGAGAGCACCTACGCACTGCGGATGCCCCAAGCAAGGCATTACTTCTACGCTGGGCTCGGCAAGCAGCAGAAGCATTGACATTCTGCCATGCGAATGCTGTTCTTCATGGGGACATCAATTGCAGCAATTTCTTTCTTGACAAGGATCAGAACCTCAAGCTGGGAGATTTTGCCGGATCATCGATTGATAACTCCCCTGCAACTATCTGCTACAGCACGACCCATCAGCTTCCTACCTCGGATTCCTCGTCCGAATCAGAAGGTGTCATCATTACAAAAGAGACTGAGATATTCGCCTTCGGCTCCGCCCTGTATGAAATGATGACAGGTCGCCCACCATATGAAGAAAAGTCCGAGTCCGAAGTGGAGCGTTTGTTCTTGTCAAGACAATTCCCGAAAATCTGCGATTCCATGGTGTTAGGATCTGTAATCACGAGTTGTTGGAATCTCGAGTTCTGTTCTATGGATGAGATATTAACGAGCATTAAACAACACGAAGGTATGCGAACCTCATCACCTGTTATGAGTGCGAGTTAATTGACGTAATTAGATCGAATATGCGGACTACACAATAGGCCGCCAACTTTTATCCTCTTTATTCAGAAATGGGGCCATGCCCTACTCTCAATAGTAACGGAACGCCTTAAACAGCTGATGTATCGGCTGTCTTGAGTTAGAGTACGCATGCCTCGTCTTTACAAACCTCACTTACCGCATCTTGGGCAAGCTCCTGGAATCCTGGAAGACCCAAATTGCCATGGGATTCGGTTGACCGGAGCACACATCTTTTTTTCCTCCTGGGCCTTTTCGCATGGTATATCCTTTTCTCTGCGGATGTGGTGCTTTGGATCCTGCTTACATCCCTTATAAGTGACGGAATATTCGTAGTATTCACACATTGTCTTCTTTGATCGTTTTGTTAGAGTTGGTTTTTGGCGAGGAATTGATTTAACATGCCTAGCAACGGATGCAGCACGAGCGTATCAGCAACTTGAGCGTGGTGTGTAGATGACGATACGGTCCGTCAATAGGCTGCACAAGTAGGCGGGTAGAGGTATTGGGATTGTGTTCTCGGCATATGTTTGAAATTGTCGTGTTGTTCTCTGTTGTGCTGAGGGTCACTTCGTTTTTGTAGTCGTTCCCCTCCATTTACAGCCTGTACCGCTGGAAACATGCTGCAGCAGATGCTCAGTATTACTGATTCCGATTCTTCAGCAACCGTTGTCCCTTCTAGGCAGCAATGCAGCTTTTTTCGAAACGTGGCAGGCTGCGGTGGTTCATTCGCAATGCATAGATGCTCGTTTGTCATATGCAAATGTACCCCGCGCATCGGCTCGGGCATTTAGCCTTGAACCGAGGATTTGTCGCTCAGGGCGAGCGTCGAAGCATGTGGAGCAGTTTAGCAGGTGGGTGAGCGATCGCGCAGGATGAAACTTGGCGCTGCCCACTCCAGAGCAGGCAAGGTGTCATCACACACACGTGGGCTTTATGATTATGAGACAATAAAACTGTTCGGGCAATTTCTAGCGATCCACCCCGTCAACGGCATCGCGTCCATAGAAACCATCTACGACTCAGGTCTTTTGGCGATACAGCGAGATGCCCAATACCCGGCAAGCTAGCAATGCACAGACCTGCAGCCTTTGCCGTCAATCTGAGTTCGAAGCATTGTCCTTGCTGTCGCGTTCACCCTTTCCGTGACAGAGACCACAATCCAAATCACCTTGCTTTCCAGAGCCGCCGCACAGAGGACAGGGAGACATCCGTGCCAAAAAGACGAACTGCGGACCGGCATGTCAGCAAATCTATGTACCAGTTCATTGGGGAGCACTACCGCTTGCAGAAGGAGCCGATGACTAGTGTGAGAGTAGTTTGGAAGATTCACGACGGTAGATGTTGACACAAAATGGCCGGAACGGTTGTTGGCGTTTCGTGGTGGTTGCTTGGCGTTGCTGTTCGGTGGCAAGCGTAAGCACTCGGTGGCGCTCGGGAAAACCCTTCATGATACCCCGTGTGCATCGGCGGGCGAGCAGCGATGCGACGGTAGATGAAAAGACGCTTGTATCATCAGCCTTGTGTTTGCTATAGCGCGCAAATTCATCCAAGGTCGCCACGCTGATGGGTACCGCACACCGAAAACCATGGGCCGGTCCTCTATATACTCTATAGCGCCGCGCACGCGGGATTTTTTAGGGGGTTTTATAATTATTTCGATCTATAGGGTCTACTATATAGAAATATATAAAAAAAAATATATATTGGCTACGTTGGGGGTGGTTGAATTGGCGTTGATGACCAGCTTGATTTTCTCCGTGTGCGCACGGCGTACGGAATCATCACGGTGTGGCCGTACGAAGCCTTTCCCCTCCCACACTCAGAATATATTTGATTTGGATTTGTATAGTAGGAATCTCTTTAGAAGGTCAGTACCAAATACACCTCATTCTGTTCCGTGTCGACCCCACGAGAGTACCTTCCTGTGCTGTGTTCTGTAAGTTCTACTATGCATGCTGCAACTGAACTAACCTCTATTGTAGCACGCTCTAAATCATAGTTGCAGATTGTCTACCCCCAGCGCGTTGCGCTGTCTCCCCCGTCTCCCGCTCCGCTTCGACTTCGTCCACGCTACTCCTCCCATCGCATGCATCCCGAATATCCACTCTATAACTAAGCAACCTTACCCGCTGCCATGGCGATTTCTCCTTCTGGGCTGTGAAACTTGACCATCGCAGCAGCAACCGAGGGCGTGCGTATAAAATTAGTTGAGGTTTCGAAATCTCTATATATCGAGGACGATTGATATTGATTCGGCGTGCCACAAGGCGTTGGTATAGAAGAGGCCGAGCACTTTTCAAGGATGCCGTCCGACAAAGATCGATTGTACATTGCTCTTTACGCTCGTAGCGGAGCTCCGAAAATGCCTGGTGGGGAGGACAAGTAGGTATCTTTCGATTAAAGGCATTGAATACAGCCAACGCCTAACAGGTATCACTGGGCATTTATTATCGGCCCAAAGAACGAAGCAAAAAACGCGACCGGAAGACGCTGTCATGTGAAGGAGTCTATGCAGGTTGTTGCTGGAGCCGCTAAGAATGTTTGGGCGTACGAGGATCGCGAAATATCTCTGCAGCCAACTTCTGCCATTCTTGTCCGGATAATGATTGGCAAGGTTGCTGATGGAGCACGACTCAGGGAGGCTTTTGCCAACACTCATATACGTGCAGGAGATGTGGGATACGAGGGTTGGAATTGCGTTTCCTGGGCTCAAGAGGCCCTCATTTGCGCAGCTCGTGATGCTAAGGCATTAGGGAGCTGTCATACTGAGTGGACGTATGTAAGGAATACTGTCATGTGGTATGTTGCGAAGAAGGCTGCTGAACATCGGTTCGACGGACAAGGGCAGTTTGATCAAGGCAGGGTCCCGACGTGGGACGCAATAGAGGGGAAAGAATTGATCACTTAGAGGAAATAAAAAAGGTAGTTATATTTCCCCAAAGTATGTACGCCTAATTTTCTCCATACTTAATTCTTCCTCCTGTGGCTCTAAAAAGTTGCCCACTTCTTTCTGCCAGAAGTAGTTTTGGGGATTGGCATGCCATGCCGTTGTGTACTCCCAATAATAAGGTAGCCACCCCGCAGTTTCCCAGTCAATGATACCAACTACTTTGTCGTCGCGGAGAAGTATATTAAAGCTGCTCAAATCACCGTGCGTGAGGACTGGTGGACGTACCACAGACTCATGAAACATGACAAGTCTTGTTATATCGGAAATAGCAGCAGGACTTAGTAAATTGTGACTTTGTACTTTGAGGGATTCAAGAGTCACATTATTCCTAAGTGCCAAGTGGAAGTCGGATAAGGTGCTGAAAGGTCCCCAGGAAGATGTCCGAGGAAGCCGACAATCATAAATTGGACCACCCTCCAAATTAGAGACGCTGCTAACCTCGGAAGGTATACACCGGAGTTCTTCGATCATCCGTTTGAGCTGGCTGAAAACCAACGACTTTGAGGTGTCCGAAAGCGAATGCCACCTCTTTGCTATAGTCTCACCACGAATCCTTTCCATAAGTAGATAAGTCCTGCCCTGGTGTGTAAAGGCATGGTGAACTCTTGGTACAGGAATGGAGGTGTGCTTTGCGATGAATCGAAGTGTATTTGCTTCCGCGAGGGTCACGGAGTCTCCAAATTTGATACAGAAGTTGAGATAGAATATGGCGCCGCCAGAGTATGTAAAGAGCTTCCTAAGGCACCTCTGGGTTGCTAGCTTGGTAACTGTCAACGTGAGAAGCCGTAGTGCTTGTTTTCCCAATCGCGATTGAATATGAGGGCTCTCAGTGCTGGCCATGTCCCTAGAGAGCAAGTTCCACACACGGCAAGAGCCGAGGAAGGTGTGATGAGAGTATACAGAGGGCGTTAAAGCGCATATACGCATCCAGGAGTCGCAAGCGGATGTTATATGGACTTCGTGTCGAGCGATGCGGTACGGTCGTTTGTCGTCGTGGGTTTTGTCTAGAAAATTTAGCTAACGATTCCTTGCAATTTGGGTGTGACAGACATTACACTCAGTGAATCGAACAATATCAGAGATCTCCTTGGATAAGCCTAAGGAAGTGGCCGCGTTCGAGAGAGGAGCGGTCGTAACCAGGCGTGCGGAGAGCGACAACGCGGTTTATCGCGTGCTACCGGCAGCTCGTCGCACCTTGTAACGGTACCGCAAGCTGGTACCGGATAGATTCCGGTACGCTCTAGGGTGGTGGAGACGGTGGCGGACGTCGCTGTGCTGGAGCGTCGTGCGGCTTCGTTGTGAGGATCAGTCAGCGCTTCGATTGCTGATACGAGCGTTATCCGGCACGTGCGCTGGTTCCCGCGCAGCCACAGGTTTACCAGCCACAGGTTTACTAGCCACAGGATTAGCTACTGTGGTAGTAGGGGTAAGTATTATAGCGAGCCGCGTATAATAGGGGTTCTTTTAAGTTTTCTAGCCGGTTCTATAAAGTTCCTCTACTAATAATATTATAGTAAGGAATTAAGATAAATTACTATAAGGGAAAGAAGTAAGAACTACGATTAATTATAATAGCTTTATATAAGAGTAGCTTATATAGAATAGAATACGGCGTGTCTACATCTTTAATCCTTAGGGCATGGGGATTGATCAGTCAGTCTACTATAGGGTCCGTTCACCCTTCCTACAAGTCTTTCGTTGACTATGTACTCCTTGGCATCGGGGGGGAAGCGCTGTAGCAGGTTCAGGAACTGCTGACCTTGGTTCTCCGATATGTGGAACAAATAGTGGTCGTCTTTAGCCTTACAAGTCCCGGCAAGAGCGACGACTAGAGTCTCCTCTTTGTCTGGAGGGAAGGCCTCCATGGCGAGGCGCCATAGGTTTCCCGAACGGGGCACGAGGTAATCCAATGTGTGAGCGAGGCAGCCTTCTTCTTTATACCTGTGTCGGTCGATGTTCAGGGTGGCTCCAGTCAACTTGCCGTACCTTTTCGTCTCGGGGAGGCGGAATCTGGCGATAGGAGCGTCGAAGATTCGCCGCTCGTGGAAGGGCCCACCATACGACGCAGTAAGCTCGATGTTATCATTGTCATGTTTGTATCCGAGGTTGATGCTGATGGTGTAGGGTAGGGAGATGTCGGTCTCGCGGGCGGGCGTGAACTCGAGCGTGCAACCCCGCGAAGAAACTGTCGGTTGAAGGTACTCGAGTAACGCGTCCCAGAGCCACCATAGCAGCGGGGCCGAATTCCGGTAGTCGATCGGCACCTTGGGGTATTTTTGGAGTGTTGTGACTCGACATGTAAAGTTGTCGGCGTACTTTAGGCACGGTAGCCGGAGCAATTTGTGGTCCGCGAAGAGCGCCTTTTCGATGTCTGGTCTCCGGACCGTGCTTGTCATCTTAGGTCCAAATCGCCCAACGAGCTGCGACACGTCTTCGGCGGCCTGCTGGATTTGGTGCAGCAAGACCGTGGGCTCCGGTGCCAACGGCGTCCCGGCGGGCTCGGCCAAGGCTACGCTGCTCGCCGGCGTGCCCCGAAAACCAGTGTTTGCTAGATGGTTGATGGTGCGAGTATTGATACCGTCGTCGGTGGTGCTCGGAGTGTCTATACCATCGTGGGTGCTACCACAGTCCGTGAGCGTGGCCGTGGTAGCGTCCGTGAAGTTCATGAGGTCGCTTGCCGTATTACCCTCACTCTGGGATTCATTGTAATGGTCCAACAGATACGAAAAGGGCGTAGACATTGTAGGACTTAATGTCAAAATAAAAGGGTAGAGAATTGTAGTAGCAACGTGACGCGGAAGGTATAGAGAGCAAGAAGTAAAAGTGTAAGCAGGTGGGGGGGTAGAATCAGTGTATTGAGTGTGGAGTAATCTGAATATCTAGCTAGGGCTCGCAGAGGCCCTTAAATACTAATTGCGCTAGGTTAGGTGACCGGAATAGTTCACTATGAATCATTGTATGGTTACTGTGAATCATTGTATGGTCATTGTGAATCATTGTATAGTTACTATGAATTATTATATAGTCACTATAAATCATTGTATAGTCACTGTGAATCATTGTATAGTCACTGTGAGTTAGTGTTAATTATTATGTGACCGGAATAATCATGTGATATACAGCCCTCGGCTGCTTACAAAAAGACTTCTGAGGATGCCAACTACGTATTAATACACGCGTCAGCCCGGATCTTTGTTTTTGTTTTCTAGGCCTGCGCTTGCGCCTACTGCTGCGCCTGCGCCTACGTGGCACGCTTCCAAAGCAGAATAAGCCCTGGAGCGGACTTGGCGGTGAATCCGGTCCAAGGGTGCTTGGACCGCATCACCAATATGCTCCGCTAGCTAGGGGCACAAAAAGGGCAAGCTTGGCGCAAGGACCCTGCAATTGCGCAAGAGCAGGTCCTCCGGCGGTCTCATTCCAATCGACATCACAGATATTGTCAACTGATCCTGATCGAGAAGCCCATTTAATTTAATAGATAACACACATAGCTTAGTCTGCTTTTGCAAGGGTATGTAAGTTGAGTCGTTAGCCAATCTTCTAGCTCCCCTGGGGCAGTCGGGTGGCGAAGCTATGAGTCAAAGTGTAAACATGATCAATCGCCGTGAGCGTGTTCGAAGAGGCTGAGGCTGCAAAATTTACTCCCGGAATATAATCTGCCGTAGTGTCTTCGCTCCCTTCCGCTCTATTCCCTCTCCATCCTGCGATAACCATTCTCTACTTCCTGCCTTATTGCTTAAAGCATACCCACCCCAGTACTATAGTCCCAGTTTTTTTGTTCTTTTCAAAACCTTCCATATACAATGTCGGTACCAGAGGAGTTTACCGTCGGATACATTTGTACGGATATAAACGCATTAACCAGCTGTGTTATCTCGCTCGATGAGGAACACTCACCCCTCCCGCAGACGCAACATGACGAGAATGCCTACGAATTTGGCAAGATTGGCTCTCACAACATCGCCATGTGCTGCGTGCCGCTTGAAAGCGAAAGCCACTTGAGGAGAGTAGCAGTCGACATGATGCACAGCTTCCCTTCCATCAAGCTGCTGATCCTAGTCAGCAGCAATGCTGGTGCTGTGCCGCGCGATGTAGGTCAGGTACACGTCGGCGATGTGGTTGTCGCACAGAAGTTCGTCAAAACGAACCCGTACGGCGACCTGATAGAGATAGATCTTCTCCAGGCCTCGGGCCTCCTCGCCACTACCGGCATGAATACTGCTGAGCAGTGGTCGCTGGACCAGGACATTGCGATACTTGCTGCAAAAAATAACCGATGGAGTGGAAAATGCAGGCGGCGTGCTGGAGACGACGTGGATAAGCTGGAGAGAATTTTTACCCCCGACGACAGTATGAACCAGCCTCCATGGTCCACCGCCACGGGCTGCTTATATCGGATCCTACATATCCGGAGCACGCGGGATCTAGGGACGCCGTCGTAGGTCCGGGGACGTTTGAATCTACGAGTGCTGTCTGTTTCGACCACAGCCAAACAGCAGGTCTCCCACTAAATAAGGAGGTTGTCGACGAGGTGTCTGTACTTGGTATGTCGAATTATTGCGATGAAGATACGTAATAGGATCGAAATATGTGGACGCGCTATGCTTCTATGGCTGCAGCCGCTTGCGCAAGAAAGATTGTGATGAGACTAGCTACCGAGACTAAACGGAATGGGAGGGCGAAGGAAGAGGGGAAGAAGGTTAACTAGCCTAAGCTTAAATAATACTTGATATAACTTTTGATTTTAAAGATCTATTATGTATACTTCTACAAGAATACCGCTTCGTTAAGATCCTAGAATGATTAGATCTACTACTATACCTAAATCTATCGTATAACAGGTCTTATAATACAAGATTCATACCTTCGAGAGGTCGTAATTGTCTAACGCTCTATTATAAGTATAGTGGCGACAGCCCGGGGGTTTTCTACAATTAACATACTATTAGACAGTAATATAGTCCTAAGCCTATTAAGTAAATTCCTATTTTTATTTAACTAATATATAGGAAGCTTAGAATTATCTATTATAAGTATATAGGTTATCTTTCGTAGTACTCGGGTACGTAACGAGAAAGTATAGATAGAATAGAGGTAATAGCCTGGCCTATACTCTCGAATAGAAAGCCATATATTAGGACCTCCTAGGTAGACTTTTAAACCCGCGCCGTAGATATATTCTACTAGCTAAAGAGTCTAATAGGAGGGGCCGAGAGGATATAAGAGGCTAACCTATAATATATAATATTTCGTTCCCGTTCACAACTAATTATATAAAAGCGGGTAGCTGGAGGATCTATACTACCTAGGGAACGCGTCGGTTGTAATTTAATATAAAAATACGAACTATAAGGGGGGTTTATATACTACCTACTATAACTACCGCTTACTCGCCGTCGCCACCTACTCGCCTGTCGTCTCTTAGGACCGTTGCTACCTAGTACCGGATTGTTATTATATAGAATAGTATCTATAAGCTTTATATCAAGTCCTCTAATATCGAAGTCTATACCTTCTCGCCTAATAAGGTCTCTTAATAGTAAGGACTGTTCAGCTTCTCGACCTTCCTTACCGCCAGAACGAACTGGAAGAATGCTGAAGCTAGATCCGTATTAGAAATCATCGAGTATAAGAGATATAGTATATAGCAGGTTCGTAACGTCTTTGACTATCTATTCTACCGCACTAAGGCCTTCAAGATATAGTACGAATTCGTATCTATACAGCGCGCGCTAAGCGATTGACTAGAAAGCGCTACGCTCGGCGAAGGTGGCGCTATCGAGACAGCTCCCATTGCCCGTCGCCGCCACCAAGTTTGCTAAAAAAGACACCTGTTTTCTAGCGCTCCCGAGGTAGGTCCCCTTAATTAAAAAATGCCCTCTCTACAACGAATCCGAGCCCGCGACAGCTAGTAGCACTCCGAGAGCCCTAAGGGCCCTAGCAGGCTTAGCTACCGCCAACGAATCGAGATCCTTATCCTACGTAACTACGCTGGGGGAAGCTCGCCCTCGATTCTACAAGACTATGGGGGGGAGCTTGCCCTCCCTAACAGCAGCAAACATGTCTTCCTACCCATGCCATCCTTCGGATGCAAGCAATGACACATAGATCGGATGCAAGCAATGACACATAGATCGGATGCAAGCAATGACACATAGATCGGATGCAAACAATGGCACATAGATCGGATGCGAGGGTGAGAGCTGGTCAGGCGCGCGCCGATCAGGCCGGTAGTTGACGTCACCATGTCCTGAATGTAGCAAAGATTCCGGCCACGGTAGAAGTAATTGGCCTGCGATCGTCGATGGTGCGTATATACACAGGGATTAGAAATTGTTGGGACGGGTAAAGGAGGTGGTGGGGGTAGCACCAGAATGCATGCGACGAGGATAGAGAGCACGAGGACGGGGAGGACGCGACGAAGTACTTGCTTGGCCTGCGATCGTCGATGGTGCGTATATACACAGGGATTAGAAATTGTTGGGACGGGTAAAGGAGGTGGTGGGTAGCACAAGAATGCAGCACGAGAACAGAGAAGACGAGGACAGAGAAGACGAGACGAAGCACTTGCTTAGCACTTGCTTGGCTCCTCGGGGCGTGCGGGGAAGCGGGTCAGGCCCGGGCTCGCAGAGTTTCTCGCCACGAGACGGGTGAATGGCGCGCTATTGAGCGATAGGCGATATTACGACATTGCGCGAAACACGGCCCGCTACCAGAGCTCCACCATACTAGACCTCAGCGTTTGCGGGGCGACGAGCTGTCCTCGCGAGACCAGAGACCATCGGTCTGGACAGCGTCGTTAGCGGCTTGACGGCGGCTTGGCGACGTACGCGGCTCGCCCTGTAATTGGCGGCATCCTCGGGTTGGCTCGTATTACCTACAAGGATCGAGGATAGACGCTTGCTGCCCCGTGCTGAAGGATGAAACATCCTGGCTCCGAATCCATCGACCTGCCCAGGCGAGGGGGTGGCAATTGGATGGCAATTGATGGCAATGGTAATGGCCATGGCAACGAGCATCGCAAACAGGTGGCAGGGGTATGCAGCCGCTACTACCATTACTTTTCGTCGTAGTCTTGCCCGCTTACAGCCTTAGCAGCCTTGGCTATAAGCTAGCTCCGTACTGGATACAATAACTTCCTATTCTTGTATATAAATACTTCGGTTCGATCGTAGTTTACTCCTCGTCTTCTCTCCCCCATCATCAATACTTTGTAATCGCACCCATCATCAATACTTTGTAATCGCACCCATCATCAATACTTTGTAATCGCAACTATATCTTTTCGCAATGGCTTCGTCGACCGCTTTGTTGACTGAACCTGACGCCAACCCTTTACTGGCGCCTGCTCTTTCCGCTCTTTCCGACCTGCGAGAAGCTTGGGACTCCACGTTAAACGTCTTAGGCGAAAATGGAAGTTCATTTAACGCGTCTACTTTGATGATCGCTACTAACGTATTATAGAAGCCTATCGTTATCGCGCTTAGGTTTTTCGTAAATAACGACCTTATGTCTCTCGTTGTGAGACTACGCGAGGTTCACAACATAACGATCGAAGTCGACGCCTATTCACTACTGCCACAGCCCGGGGCTATCAATTTCTGGCTAGCGGAATCGACGTCCGCCAAAACCGATCGTTCGGGTGGCGGCTATACCGTCATCTCCTGTACCGTGCATACATTAATGAAGATTCTGCGGATCATAGACGACAGTGCTTCCGCAATCAAGAAGGAAAACGACGTTCAGGACTACAAGAGGCCTCGGGAGGAACTGGATGACAGGGTGGAGCGGTCCTGTCGCCGTAGGCTCGAGGATGATGTTGGTACATCGCAAGTTGACGAGGAGCCGGACCCTGGAGATGGTTGAAGGATACGACGCTTGGCAGGCTGCCGCCGACCACGAGGTCGCGCGGAGGGGCGAGGATTTCCCGTCGAAGCTCGACGAGCAACTTGACCTCTTTCGTTCTCTAGCTGCTTCTCAGCATTCTTTTGAATAATAATAGCCTTTCCCTCTACCTTGGTTAGGGTACCCTCCATCTAAATGCTCTTCTTTTCACGCTTTCTACGCGCTATGGCGGTCTCAATTGCTTTCTCTAGACTCGTGATTCGTTCGCGCTCAAGTACAGCTTTATAAGCCATCACCTTAGCGCCTTTATTTAGCTAATTAATAGCTATAATAATAGAAGCAGGCGACGAGCTCTTGTACCTACGTACGCGCTTACGAATCAACGTTATTTAAGCCTCTAGTTCGTGCGCGTTGCTTGGTGTTCTGGCCTCCTATATAGCCTCTGGTAGGGCTACTGGCGACGGCGTCCTCAGCTTGATATCGAGCCTCGAGATCACTACCTCTAGATCGTATCGAACTAGCCCAGCGCCTCGAAAGCTCGCGTAGATATTATTCTTTATAATAGCCTTATCGTAGGCTACGCCGAAGGCGGGTAGGAATTCAAGCTTCGTAATATGGTTAATATAATCGCGAATTACCGTAGATTCGCCGCTCACTTAGTAAACACGTTATATAGTTTATTATTAAGTAGAAAAACTCCCCCATAGTTGCGTAATGCAGCTTTTCCTCCGAAAAAAAAAAAAAAAAAAAAAAAAAAAATTGCCCCCCCCCGGGAACCACCCCCGGGCGTTTTGCCCCCCCCCCGGCCCCCGACCCCCGGCCGCGCCCGCCC
>JASJFT010000120.1:117465-136060 GCA_030770425.1 Darksidea phi
AATCGCTAATACACTTCCATCGCCGCCCTTCTTTTCAAACCTTTTATATTTTTTTTATTTAGTAGTCAAACTCCCCATTTTTTGTTTAATGCCGTGTTTCCCCCCAAAAAAAAAAAAAAAAAAAAAAAAAAGAATTGACGCGAGCCGGGTACGAACCCAGGGACTGTTGAGCGCAGCCCTGGCCCCGTACCCAGGGCGCGTCAGCGCTCGCTCTAAACCACTAGGCCGACAAGCGAACCAGCAGGAGCCCACGCAATCGATACTAAGGGTAGTGTAGAATAATAGATATACTAATACGAAGGTAGTGGGGTGGGCTCGCTTAGCCTAGTAGGCTAAGCGAGGCGCACAACTAATATCGGCGTGACAAGCCCTCGTCCCTACTTAGACTACTAGTACTATTAGTATAGATATTAGTACTCTTAGTATTTCTTTTTAAGATCTTATTATATACGAAATATTAACGTATCTCTCTATCTTTCTATCTACTAGATAACTATATAGTAAAGTTTTTATATAAGATCTCTATGATAGTCCGAGGGACGATGTGTTGGAAATCTTGAGAGTATACGCAAGGATGAGGCGGTAAAGCGGCGGACACGTCGTGCAGTTCATATCTTGGAGAGCTGCCAGGATACTAACCCACCATGAAAGGTTTGCAGGTCATCATTCCAACCATGTATCAGATGTGGAAGCATGTGTTGGTGCATACACAGCAGGCAGTAAGGATCGCACAGCCTTAGTCACGAGAAACGCTAAGTCACTTCAGTACTAGCTCCATCCACGGCGAACGCCGACCGTCCCAGCACCGGTCGCACCCAATCGAGTCCAGGTATACAACTCAATCCCTCCCGTACGCCGCCATTGCACGATCCGGTCAAACACGTTGGACTCACGACCGTCATGGCGGCCCGCCGCGCCTGCTGTCTCTGGGAACCATCGCAGCTCTCTTGGCCTAGCAAGCCTAGGTGACATGTCGGGCCAGCAGGGCGAGACAATCGACGGCGCAATCGACGGCACAATCGACGGCGCAAAGAAGACGCGAAGGTATATGGAGGGTATGCCGGAGAGTGATCGCGGTTCAGTGCCGATCACGACACGTCTTCTCCAGCTATGGCAGCTTGATAGCGGGTCCAACAAATAGCAGGCGAGTCACTTTCGGGACATAGTACAGTAGAGACGTGGGTAAGCTTTTGGTTTTGTTTTTGCGTTTGGCTGAAGTGATATAGTGACACTAACACTATCGCAGGACACCAAAGCGATGTTTGACGGGCTGCGGCTGGCCCCCGAGCGAACGGACGCGAGCTTCAGCACCCACACGGAGCTGTGTAGAGAGGAACGGCGAAGGCTGATGGGCAAACACATGCCGCTACGGAGCTACCTGAACGGCAGCGCGGCGACGACTTGGATGATATCGTATACGGCTGTGAGCGGGGAGCGCATGGCATGCTTGCTGCTGCATCGCAGAAGGGCGGTAACGGCTTGATCGTCCGCATCCCTGGCTCCCTCCCAAGACTGTACCGACACCTCCAGCCCTTCAAGAGGCTACAGGTTATAGGCATCCAGACAGGGTAGGGAGCGTGAGAAAGCGCTTTTGTGAAGCAGTGTCTAGCAGTACGGACACGACGTAATCTTGGTGGGGAAGTAGTAGGTGACATTGGATAACGGAAGATTGCAATAGCTTCAGGACATTTTCTTACGCAACGCGTGGTAGCGCAATTTCAATGCGCCTAGCTTCCGATCTGGAAGCCTTTACATATATCCTTCTAGCCCATGCCATCTTTCTTGTATGAATCAAGGCTGCCCAAACCATTGTATCTACCTGTGGCCACAACTACCTCCGTAGGCTATCAGACATTCCTCCGCTCTGACCTTAACACTACGGTGTGCCTAACCGACTGCCGCTGAATAGGCGCGTTTAAAGTGGATCTGGCAACACGGCGGATCACCTCATGCAAACGACTCCCTACCAAGACTATAATCAAATCCACATTGAAACCGCATTATCACACAAAATCACCTCCGAACGAGCGTTGTACCAATACTGAGCCAGGACTCTTCGTCGGCTCAGGCTAACGTCGCCGTCGGGGGCAAAGCAAAGGATCTTGCCTTGTTGTCATCGTCTGGCCAGCGTGCCTAAGATAGGAGGAGTGCGAGTAGAGCGGAGAAGCAAAGGCTGAGAAGTAAAAGCTGGAGAATGAGAAAGACCAGGCCGAGAAGGACAAGTAGGAGTGCGAGATGGATTATCAGGCATGGTGTGTTGGGAACGGAAAGGATTCTTTGGATCGTTATAGGTCCGGCTTGGAGGCAAAGGGCTCTCTTATAGCCCTTTTTGCCGGCCTTGGAAGCTTAATCGCGGCGAAGGTCATACTCACATTGGCCCGCGATGAGGCGCGCCGGCGGGAGGTTTTCACATGTAGAACTATCCCTCATTGTTCTAAGATGCATTCTCGACACTCGGGTCAACAGTTCGGCACAGTAATGCTCTCTTCTTGCGCTTGAACACTAGTCCGTTGTTCGTCGAACAAGCGTCCAAGTTCAGTATCATACATCTTGCGGTCTGCAAGCTTCTTCTCAACAACCCTGTCGACACCTTCGCACCAGAACCTTGATAACGTCTCCTCGATTGAGTAGGTTAGTCGAGACGAAAATCTGGAACAGATATGGAAGTCCACAACAAAGTCCATGGCGTTGATAGAAGTGATGCAGTACCAAAAAAAAGTCCCCCCTTGACTGCCATGTCTCGCGCATGATTGTGGATAGTGAGAAGCCATGCCCCGCTCCGATACTTTGCTCTTGTTCGAACTGGAGCATAAACTCCGCGTGGACCTTTTCGAATCCGTCTAGGTCGTCATCTTTCAACCGATTAATAGCGCATCCAGTCAGCTAGTACGGAACGGAAAGCATCTCGGCAGGAAGGGCGCACAACCACTCCAGGTCAATAAGATATGTGATGTTCCACTCGTCGTCGACAAGAATGTTGCTTGCGTGCAAGTCCGTGCGCTGGAGATAGAATGGTCCATGTCGACGTTCCCGGTTAATGAAGCGATGGGTGAGAGTGCCCGAAGCAGCATCCTCACAGCCAGCTGGCCACGGCAGTCCTTATCATCATGAGCGGCGTTGGGTCTGTTGAGGAAGTAGGTATCATGGACCGTGAGCATGTCCGATACGTAATACTGTGCCCGTGTATATGTCGTCCTTATGGATAGTCCGCGGCATGCCCTCGTTTTCCATAATTATCATCGTCCAGATAAGCGGACAGTTACTCAGGGACACGGTACAGTCAGCTTGAAACTGGAACGAGCCTATACGGGGCTGGGGAATACGAGCAAGAGAGAGCATTATGCGCATCATGCTCTGAAACAACCGTTGCCTCTGGATTGGGTCGTCTTGTCCCTCTTCTAGTGTCCTAGACAGCATCTGGCCGGTCTTAGGGTCTATGTATTCGAGCAGCATATACGCGGTTGGCAGGCGGTGGATCGTTGGGTTGAGGGTGTATCGCGAGAGGATGTCTGCATATCGAAAAAGGCGATGGACACAACGCTGGACTACGCGCAAAAGACGAACGTGGAAAGGACGCTGCTTCTCGTGAGTATACTAGAGAGGCTCGTTAGCATTGGCATGCGGCAGCGGACAAGGATTGCTTATAAAGTTCAACTTACGTGACGATGGTCGGTGAAGCCTAAGCCGTATAGAAATGGGATGCGGACTTCGGGGTACTTGTCTAACATCCACGCATACGTCCCAACCTCGCACCCGACCTTTTCATCAATAGTGCCCGGACATTTACTCTCGGCCAGCTTGTGAGGCAATGCGCAGCGTAGGAGCAACCGCTTGGACGAATCGGCCATCTTCACCTCGACGGGTATACAGATGTTGAAGCAGCCCCTAATCCAGGGTAAGACGACGCAGCTATCGCGCTGGCCAAGGCCGACGTGGTGCTTCGTGAGGGCGCATATCGTCTCTCAACACTCCTAAAGGCTCTGGTAGAGCTGCTCTGTTGCGAGGACATATCCTATCTGCTAGATCATGTTGTCGTCGTCCTCGGCCGCGTCATCGTACGTGGTGGACCCGCAGAGGAGTGGAAGGGTGACCATACTGCCGCGTAACGCCCTCTAGAGGAAGTAGAAAAAGAAGTGGTAAGATGATGCCCGCACATGTATGTTCCTTTGTAGTTCTTCCCGTTGCGCTCTCTCTGCTTCGGACAATGTCTTCGATGGAGTGTGCGGCTGTCGCAAATAACTATGGGTACACGAGCCACATGCGGATGACAAAGCCACGTCAAGGGCGTGGCCTTGGCAGGAGGCATCACCATGGTCCACCAACGCGGCACGAACCACGAGCGTTCGGTACGAAATAGATAGGTAAACAGTAGATGAACAAGAGAATAGGATTATTAAAAATAGTTACTGCACATCCCCAAGCGAAGCAACGATGGCCATGTCGCGTGCGTGTAAATGACGTCAATCCAAAATCGAAGCGTAACTCTTCAAAATAACGAACACATAACAAGTGTAACGTAGTTATAGTCCGTCCTAAAAATAACGAGAGTAGTAAAGCAGAACGTTACCTAAAAGTAGCAATAATGGGCCCGGTACGCGGAGGAGCGACCATTGGCAAGAATATAGAACGATATAGAGAATAAGCAGAAATACCTCTTTTCGAGGGTACGTTAGCCAAGATATACCTAAACTCTTAAAATAGTAATGTAACCCGGTAAAAGGAGGAACGCCATCGTTTGATATATTCGAAACCATGCCTGTGTTGAAGATTGCGCCTGCGTTTCGCATCGCATCGCATCGCATCGCGTAACTGTCATGTCGTATCCATTACTCCAATCAGACCCTCTAATATTTGCTCCATCTCTTGCGCCGTTGGCCTAAGACGAAGTATTCGTCGGTCGCACATAATGTTTGGAGGGTTTAGACCCTGATCACGGCAGATGAGAATATGCAATGGGGCCGTCCTTGAATTCCTCTAACTCCTCCTCATCTGGCCATACAACCTTGCCTCCCCGCCTAGGAGTAGAGTCCTTTTTCTCTGGAGTGTGCATTGCCTCCTTGAGAGTGAAGTCCTCTTTCCCCTTCGTATACCCGTGGGAGGCGACGTGAAACTCTCGCTGGACTTATTGGCTGTCTTTGAAGGCGAAAGTGCCATGCCAGCCGTTTGGGTCCTTCTGTAGTTTGCCGTTGATTGTTGTTGTATCGTGGATGTCAGCTCTATTATACATCGCAGTTGTCAGCTAATACATTGGGCCAAGGTATTATAGAGTAAAGTGAGGAGGCCCTGGTTGGTATAGGCACGCGTACCGGATTAGAATCGCTTTGGGTGCCAGTTGTTGGGCTCGAGCTGTCGCGTATGCCAATGCGATAAGTGATTGTTTTCTTTGCTTGGAAATTGTATTACCAGCGTAGAAAAAGTACTTGACAAAGTTTGCTCCACTAGCAGAAGCCATGGTTGCAATAACAAAGAAAGAGCAGAGGAAACGACCTTAAGCAGGAAAAAAACCGGTATAATGCTCAAAAAGCTTTAGTAGGCGAAGGCCTGATAGGCAGACATCTGCCATATTATAAGCGCTCAACTGCTTTGCCTAGACTTGCATGTCGACAACGAGAAATGATTGGCACATTCACACAGCCCCAACACCCACCCTTCTGTATCTAAAACGACTTACTGGATGAGGCTACGGCTGGGAAGGCGACATTGGGCGGGTAGGTTAGTGTTCCAATAAGCCTATCTACTACCTGAGCAGAGTCTAAGATTGGTCAAATACGCGCCGAGGGTGTGGGGAGATTGCTAATGCGGCTAGAGTTGGCATGCACAGATGAGGCGAAGAAGGCCAAAGTCAGCGTCTACTTACAGGGTTGTCTGCAAATATAGGAACCGTACCTTCCGTGGATCTATGCTGGATGTTTAAGCTAGCGCACGGAGTTCCTGATCCAGCCTGTGTGCCAGCTTACTTAAGCATTAATATGGACACGGTAATTACTTTTATCGCGTCAAGCGACAGCCCCTTTCCTTTCCTTTAGCACAGCTTAACCCCGACTATGCTCCAGTCAAGAATCGTACCAGCCTGTTGTTACTCAGAATTTTATCGTAAAATCTTTGCCAATGTCCGAAATTCCCAGTTGGCAATTTTCAAAGTCAGACTTCCCTGCGTCCATTCAGCCCCACGACGCGTGACCGGCTTTGGTTACTTTCGTCCACAATATTCGACAATGTCGCTCAGTTCATCAATCGAGTATCGTTGGATTGATGGGGTGGAGCGCTTGGAGTGGTACCAGCCTGGCGGATACCACCCTGTAATGATCGACGATTTATTGCACAATCGCTATCGAATAGTGGATAAACTGGGGTTTGGTGGTTATTCTACTATCTGGCTTGCTCGAGACGAGACAGTCAAACGCTATGTCGCCGTTAAAATTGGGATATCGAGCCAGTCACTCCCTGGACGGGAACCCGAAGTCCTACGGGCACTATATAGCTCACAAGCTCCTCGCGCTGCTCCCGATGCGAACGCATACCTGGCGCTGCCGAGCATTTTTGACACATTTGACATCCGCGGACCCAACGGAACCCACACATGCTACACGCTGACTCCCGCCCAAGGGAGTCTCAAGGAAGCATCATTCAGTCGCCTCTTTCCCATTCAAGTCGCCCGCGCTTTAGCTGCGAAATTGACGACTGCAGTCGCGTTCGTCCACTCACGGGGTTTCGTTCATGGAGGTCAGTTTTGCTGCATCCCCAACCTGTAACTACAGTCAAAGCTAATAACGAATCCCAGATCTTCATCTTCGAAACATGTTGGTTAAGCTTCCGTCAACATTTGACGAACTTTCAGTCCGAGAATTCAGGGAGAAATTTGGCGAGCCTGAGAGAGTGCCCATTACTCGGGTCGATGAAAAGCACCTTACCCCTAACGTCCCAGCCCAAGCTGTCGTGCCTCTTTATCTCGGCAAGAAAGCTCAAGAGTTTACTTTGGCTGACGCCCACGGCCTTATTCTTAGCGACTTTGGCGAGGCATTCTCCCCAGGTACGGAGCAGCGCCTTGGCAGGGACTGCAATATTCCTCTGGTCAAGAGAGCACCTGAGGCTCTTTTCGAGCCGAATGAACCCGTATCATACCCATCAGACATATGGAGTCTTGGAACTGCCATCTGGGAAATATTAGGGATGAAATTCATCTTCAGCGAGTCAGAAACGAGGGACGAGATCGTGGCTCAACAAATCGATGTCCTGGGTTCTCAAAATTTCCCTGAAAACTGGAGGAAACAATGGGAACGGCCAGGCGAGGAAGAGATGTACGCGAATGGTGCAATACCTCGACAGCCAACTGGTAATCGGGAAACGTGGCCTAGTCTCGAGAACGCCTTCGAAGAATTTGTACAGAAGTATAGAAGGAAACGAGAGTCGGCTGGGACTTTCGAGGAGGAAGAGACGCAGGCTATTCTTAAATTAATACGTAGTATGCTCAGGTTCCGGCCTGAGGAACGTCTAACAATAGACGAGGTACTTAGGTCCGAGTGGATGGTTAATTGGGCATTACCTCAGCTTGAGTAAAGTTAGAATAGGGTATAGTTATACGGCTATATCGTGTATAAGGTGTGGGTATAGCACCTCTACTGTGTACAAACTCCTACTGTGTTTCGTGCGGATCTTCTAAAGAGACTCCCACTATGCAAATCCAAATCAAACACGGACAGAGCGGTATCTAGAGTATTATAGTGTTCAATCCGAGACAGGAACTATCATACGCCGTACCCGGAGATGAATAGCTACTGTTGGGATATAAGCTATGGGCTGATAAGAGGTGGGATATACAGTACAGATTGGTGTGGGAGCAGGGAGAGAAACTTGAAGGATCTACTTCCGGTCCAATTGCGGCGCTGCCATGGTTATTAAGGGTGTATACCATAGGGTGGCAACTTCATGCGGGGGCTGTATATGCGGATGGTGAGCGTGCATTTGGCAAAGAAGAGCCTGGTTCAAACGACGAGTATGCTTGAATGGAGGGTGGAACGTTGGGGCGGAGCTGCATGCGGACTGGGGTAGCTGCAATTTAGAGTGAGGCAAAGCCTGCTGGACGCTGTGAACCGAACTGATGGTCCTGAGCAAAACCCTAGGAGGAAAGGCATTGTTTGGAAAAAAGGTGGCTACAGTTATTAATCTTTGGCGAAGGAGAGACATTGCTCATACTCAAGAGGGTGGATTGACGAAGCAAGAGGAGCTGACGGTTACGGAGTAGCCAAAGAAAAAAGATACAACTACTCCGACCTGACTGATGCGACATAGCAGGTGCTGTACTGCGTGGTACAATCCTATTCTTATACCTTTTGTAAAGTGCATCTTCTGTAACTAATTAATCCAAGCTGATGAATCACGGCGGAGGCGCGAACAGATCGTCTGACTCGTCATTTTCTCCCATCAACCAGAACGTTGTTTTTCGCTTCTCATGTTGCGAGCGGCCATGTTAGTGCCGGAACGGATTTGGATTAGTGCGAAGTAGGTGCCTCGGCGTTGCGTAGGCTTGGCGTTTTCGTTAGCTTCCCGCGGACTCGTATCCTGACTTCCACTAGTCAACCCTCCACTTGAAACCCGGCGGCAACACATATAAGCGCTTCGACCCTTCAATTCTAATCACCATGGCCAGTCGTTCAGCACCTGCAGCCGCCCAGAAGAGACGGCGTATGTCAACCCAGAAGAAGAACGGTACGTCGTCACACCCGCCACACCGCGCAATAATTCTGACTTTTCGCAGCGCAAAAGCATCAGGGTATCAGCAAAGCCACGCGACGCAGTAAACGCATACAAAACAGAGACGAGAGCTCTCAAACAAATACTAAACAGGACACTCAAGAATCAACAGAGCAAGAGGCATGTTTACGCTAATTTCCATCATTGTCGAAGATCTAACATGGCGAAGCATTTCTCGAATTTGCGACAAATCCAGAAACAAGTCGTCGAGGCACAAAAACGCACCCGAGACCCCGAGATCCTCCCATCCCTCGAGCGGCCGAGGAAGCGTCCACGGACTCAAGATACTCTCCAGACGAAGCCTCACAAGCAAGCTGAGAAACAAAAGCGACCTCGAGAACACGACGCTTCATCCTCCCACGCTTCGCTTGAGACTCCCGCAAAACGAGTACGAACATCTACAATTCCTGTTCAGAAGACAATTGGCGAAGCTCGGATTGAGTTTTGGAAAGAGAACGGAACCTGGCCAACAGAGGAACAAGAGAAAACAATGGATAGATTTCAAGACATTGTCCAGCATGCGCTCGCAAGGAAGAGATCGAAATCTTCTCTACGCCGCAAGCGTTCGGATGCCAGCATAAGCGCGGAAACAGTTCAGACGCGAACACCAAGCGATCAACAGCCGCGAGAACAAAAGAGTGCTCCATACAGACATCCGCGATACGAAGGTCAACTCCAGGAGCGCGGTAGCTTTATGGACGACCATGATGAAGGGATTACCACTCAGAGCGAAAAGCTTTTAGCAAAGCTTCTAAAAACGCCTCGAAAGCCACCTGAAAATACCCTTTTCTCAGACGATACTTTGTTCAAGAAGACTTGCAAGAGCCTCAGGGGCGAGAATGAGACCAAGGTGATCCTCCGTATTGCGGATCTTATTTTCCCCTCAGCTGAGATACTGGCGGATCGCGGGGCGAAACACCTGGAAATTCTCAGAGAGACTACCAACGCAGGCTGGATCAACGCCATTCCTTTTTATGGACCTCGTCCGCAACCAGACTTTGGCCTTGGATTTAAAAGAGAAGCATTTACCCGGGAACAGCTCCAAAAGTTGCAACCTTTTATCGGCAATGAACTCGAAGATTGTTCCTATATTGCGGCCACGTACAATATGTACCTTCCATTTTTCACCAGCGAAGTGAAGTGCGGAGCATCTGCGCTTGACGTGGCCGATCGCCAAAATCTTCACAGTCAAACCGTTTCGTTACGCAACCTGATAGAACTATTCCGCCTTGTCGGTCGACTGAACGAGCTTCACCGGGAAATCAACGGCTATTCAATCTCTCACAGCGATGAGTACGTAAGAATCTGGGCCCATTATGCTGTTGTCAAGGGAGAAGATTTCACTTTCCATCGACATTCAATTGCCAAGTTTGATATTTCACCAACGGCGGAGGGTGATCAAAGGTGGAAAGCGTGGACTTTTGTCATGAATGTCTTTGACTTTTGGGTCCCTGATCATTTTCAGAGAATCTGCTCCGCCATCGACATGTTACCGGCCGATTTGAATTTCGAGGTTTCTAATCTATCCGAACCCCAACGTCCAGATCTGGAACTGGCTTCCTCACGCTCCGGCCTATCCCAGCAAATTGAAGTTTATAGCCTGGCCGATGAAGGAGTGACGTCAGACAACCAGTCCAGCAATCAACCAATCACCCCCGACACGACGATGGCTGGGTCCAGTAACTCCAAGAAGAATAAGACGAAGTAACAAGTTGCTCTGACCACAAGCCGAGCTTAGCTGTACCTCCTGCTACGCTCACCAGGTTATGCTTGTTGAGACCACGTACCCTCACGAGCAGTCACGGGCGTCCGGTGTCCACGCGCAGCCCGTACAGCTCGAATTCGACGCGGCATACTCAAAATGAGGCGCGAATCTGTTTTGTAGGGATCCTACGCCAACAGTCCTTCAAGGCCTCACAGAACTGATCCCACTCCTCCTGGCTGCGGCCACGAGTTGATAGATGAGGGTAGTGCTTCTGGAGTAGCTGTTTGAGCGCCCACCAGAGGTGTTCGATAGGGTTGAGGTCTAGTAAATAGGGGGGGAAATCAATAGTCCAAATCCCGTAATCCATCAGGAACTCCGAGGTCTTTTGGGCCGTATGTATACGCGCGTTATCCATCATGAAGCGCTCTCCTGGCTGATAGCTAGGCAGAAGGCCTTCCTCGAGGGCCTCAATATAGCTATTAGCCGAATAGCCGTTACGAGCTGAGCTGGGGTCCCTATTCATGATAACGAGTGGAGATCTGAGTGCGCCCTCTAGAATCGATCCATATAGAAGCCCACACCATCTGCTGAGGCAGCCGGCCAGTAGTCTGCTCTGTGATCATAGAAGGTTTCCATTTCTCCCATAGGTATCGAAAAACCCACTCATTATTTGGCTGTAGGCCCTTCTGAACTGAGCACTCATCTGAGAACCCAATAGTGACCTGGCGCCAATCGATATTCCTGTACGCGCGGCAGAACTCTAGGCGTTTCTGAGCGGTGGCCCTATCGATTTTAGGCCTTCTAGCTGCCCTGAAGTTAGTGAGGCCCTCATTTTTCAAGGCTCTGTAGGCTGTACGGCGGGAGTAGTCCTTCCCTAGGTAGGCTTCCTCGATAAGCTCTTTATACTGAATCTTTAGGGTTTTTCGGGTATATCGTAATAGCGTTCGCTTCTCCCTCTTCGTGAGTATGGAGGGCCTGCCAGAGCGAGGGCGTGACGCGTTGCTGCCTGTTTTGCTGTATCTGCGAAGGGTTCTGTATATAGTTTGACGCGCGACGCCGAACTCAGCCGCGAGCTCTTTCGTGGCCGCGCCAGCCTCAGATTTCGAAATAATACTGTTGCGCGCGTCGATGGATAGCTCTCCATTAAGGCGACGATTTGCACTAATTTCTGTACCGAACGAGCGTTGTGGGGGCATGTTGTGGATGGCTTTAGTATAGGTGTTGAGACGCGTCGCGTTTTGGTGGGCGTTTGTGCTGACGACTGACGCGGTTAAGGAGGTGAGTCGCTTGTTTGATGTGTGCATGAACAGATCAGATGCATTGTTATCCTACGGATCCTACCTGCTTATATGCATGTAGGAACAAAGAACAAAGAAATAGATCGGCGAGGTAGCTGAGTCTAGACCAACATATTGAACAGATCAGATACATTGCTATCCTACGGATCCTACCTGCTAACAAAGAACAAAGAAATAGATGGGCGAGGTGGCTGAGTCTAGACCAATAGGTTCATCCTAGTCTAATAGATACGCACCTGCTACTGATTCCCTTTTCCCCTCCCTCCGCTACTGAATTAGGTAAGGACCTCTTGTGAAAGCATGTTGCGCCGGAACGCACCCCTGTACGCTCCTATTCCTCTCTACTCATCTGTATATAAGGGGGCTTTGCCCCCCCCCCCCCTATATGCCCTACACAGGGACCTTAATATACTCAATTCTCAGCTTTACAAAGTACGTGTGTATTACAAAGTACGTGTGTATTTAGGCTGCTTATAGCTATAGAAAATGGATATCGTACACCCGTATTACACATTTCTATTTTGCGACTTACGTCTCGAGGGGAGTGTTTTACACGGGCAAGTGTACAAGCCGGGCTCACAGGATAACGATACTACCTTTGACCTCAATACGACTGTTTCTTGGGTAGATAACCGGCTCGTTTGGAGTAGCGAAGGACCCGGAGGATTCAAAGAACAGGTCGACAGCTTTGAACTACGTGCGGCGGACGAGCGGGGAATGATAATAGAGCATATGGCGCTTTATCCAGAAGGCAATTGGGAATATAGAATAGAGCATATGGTGCTTTATGCTACAAAAGGCGATGCTAAATCCACCTTGGAGCTTGAAAAATTTCTAGGTATCGATGAATGGGGGGAATTTGCTCCACTGAAAGGGGGGGGGAAACTAAGGCGGGATGGCTTGTCGGGTCATATTTATTCTCATCCTACTACAAGTCCGCGGTCCTGTGCCGGTACTGCCATGAATAGCAGAGGTGCTCGGCCGATACTCAAGAGGAAGCCAAAGAATCCGCTCGGCCGATACTCGAGAGGAAGCCAAAGAATCCGCTCGGCCGATACTCGAGAGGAAGCCAAAGAATCCGCTCGGCCTAGCAACTAACCTATTGGTCCTCGACAAGAATAGAAGGTGGAAGTTGCGATTAGGGAACAGCTACACCATTAGAGAAAGATAGGATTCGCTTTCTAAATCACGATTTATTCTTCTTCCTCCACCCCGCCCACCTCTATTGCAGATCATCTCTCCTTATACTATTTAGGTAGCCAAAGTAGCGACAGCTAAGTAATAGTTAATTAGAAATACAAAGGCTTTAAAATGAACCTACGCCTTAATGCGATAGTAACTAATATAATAAAAGCGATTTTAGTGCTGCCGTCGAAAGCATTTGAGAAGAGGGTTTATGCGGCTGCAGTGGCGCATAATGGGTAGTTAGTAGCTAAAGACAAGGGTCTACTGTGCGGACCTCACAAAAGAGACTCTCACCATGAAAATCCAAATCAAAGTATCGACGAGCCGGTGAATAGAAGTTGTACCATTATATTCGTTTTAACCTATGTTGTTCGTTGGCTTTTCTACCCGTCCGTACGCTGTCAAAGGGACCTCTCATAGCTAGATGTATATAGCAGTATTTAGCTAATGCTCAAAAGAAAAACGCAAACCTGTGTACCTTGTTCGTATAGTAAGCAAGAGTGGAGAGTGCACGACGAGCGATGCGCCCGTAACCCCGCGGAACAACGCCAGTAATGTCCACCAATCCAAATTACAATAATTTATGCGAGTTGACCTTATCAGACAGCGCTTGTAGCCAGTTCTCCAGGTCGTTCAAACCCTGCTCGCGTTCCCCGCTTTCCCCTATAGCGGACAGCTTCTTGATCTCCCGCAGCAGCTCCGACGTCCGCCGAATCTCTCCAAGCACAATATGATACCACCACGAAAGTTGCGCTTTCGGCCCCATATTCAACGAAAGCCGCGAGGGTATGTCGAGTGCCTGCGACGCAGTGTTCTGTTTTGACTCGTAGAGGAAGCAAGTCCACCCGCTCTCCAGCAGCTCAATGATCTGGTACGCCAGGACCCCGAACATGGCCATGCACTTGAAGCTCGGCGACTTCTGCAGCCTGACGCGGTCTGTCAGCCGCTCGACGGCTTTGGTGACGCATTCGAGAATATCCTGTACGGACTTAACGGTGGTGACGTTGCACCTTTCCAGCTCTGTCGCTACTTGGCAGCATGCTAGTACACACTGGCTGTCAAGCTCCTCCTGCGGAGGGGAGAGGAATCCAGATTCGGCGGGCCCCGTAGGACACTGGAGCATTTCGATCTCAAAGGCTGTTGGGGCCGGGGATAGGTCGGTGCCTAACGGCTCCTGCGACCCCGGGTTCAGAGCGTGCACAGGATCCACAGAGGAGTCGACGTCGGAGCGTGTAGCGCTCGAGGCTGCCGTCCCCTGGCCGCTCGAGTAGCTCGTATCGGCGAGGAGCGTATTGATGCCGGTGTTTATAAACGTGCCGGCGGGGACGGCCTGAGCCTCTGCTGCCTGGCTCCGTGACGCGTTGACGGCGCCGTTGTTGTCGGGGACGGCCTGAGCCTCTGCTGCCTGGCTCCGTGACGCGTCGACGGCGCCGTTGTTGTCGGGTGGCAACGGGCGCACCGGGTGAGCGCTGGGCTGCTGCTGGACGTTTCTCTGCGAGCGAGCCAGCTTGCCAACTTTCGGCTTTGGGTAGACACACGGGACCTCCCGATACAGGCACTCCTCGCAGCCGTCCTGTTCCCCTGTACATTTCATCTATGCGCTGTTAGCAGGCGTGATAAGTCGTATGACGGGCCTTTGGTCCTTCACCTTTTTCTTGTTGCAGAGTATACACGCTAACGGACACTTTCGGTCCCTCACGCACGTGGGATAGGATTCGACAGTTTGACTGTTGGCTTTAGACCAAACACACTTGGGCGGAGAGCGCGGCATGATTGCAACATCGACACTGCGTCTTGGGCGAGCCCCTCTGCTGTTCCGTATTATAAGAGCAGCCTCGCCCCGAGGTCATCCATAGTCTGGACGTCGTGCAACGTCTGCACAACATGGTAGTGGCTGCCGCCTTTTTCGTGACGACACCATCTCAGAGATCACAACGTCGCGGAAGGCAGGGGAAAAGGCTACTAAGGCTGAGAGCGGGCAAGACTAGGACGAAAAGCGTTGGCAGTGGCGGCTTTAGGAGTTGGATCGGCTAGAGCGCTGACGGAATGTCGGGAACTTATCTGTATCTAATACTTTCGGAGCTAGTGCGTTTCGTTCTTCAGCAAGCGTCTATCGGGTCAGCAGACGGGGCGAGGCCTAGCTCGTCGCCCCGCAAACGCTGAAGTCTAGCATAGTTCGTGGTGGAGTCTAGCATCTTGCGGCCCGCCGCCAGCAGCGGGACGAGAACGATCGGAGGCACGGACGCGACGACGGCGACCTTGGGGCAGCCAGCTCGTCGTGAAAGGGCTCCGTGCGAATTCGAAAGCAAACATCGAGCTGCTGACCATCCATCGCCACCGAGGGTGCATACTCGACATGCAAGCCTTCTGTCTCGTAATGTCGCACCCGTGGCGGCTAACAGGGGGTTGGCGCTGGAAAATGCCTCACTCGCATGGACGGAATGCAGCAGGTTTGGCCATTGCCCCTTAACCCCCGCATGCGAATCCGAAGTTCTCCATTTCAGCCTGAAGCGAGCTCTTCACGGAGCCGGCGATCGACAATATCCCGCTATTCTTGTCGATTCGGCGTAGATGCCAAGGGAGGGGGTGTGCCGTGTGTCAGCCCGTCATTGGTGCGAGGCGCAATGAAGACCCGTTGATGGTTGATGGGTCTGGTAGCGAGCCTGTCGCAATATCGCCTATCGCTCAATAGTACGCCATCCACCTGTTTCGTGGCGAGAAACCCTGGTAGCGAGCCCGGTCCTGACCCGCTTCCCCGCACGCCCCGGGGAGCCAAGCAAGTGCTAAGCAAGTGCTTCGTCTCATCTTCTCTGTCCTCGTCTTCTCTGTCCTCGTGCTGCATTCTTGTGCTACCCACTACCTCCTTTACCCGTCCCAACAATTTCTAATCCCTGTGTATATACCCACTATCGACAATCGCAGGCCAATTGCTTCTATTGTGGCTGGAATGCTTTGCTACATTCACGACATGTGTGACGTCAACACAGAACTGCCGGCCTGATCGGCGCGCGCACCCTAGCGCCGCCCCACATTAATAATCTTCAACAATCCTTCTCATCCAAAGAGCACATACTGTGTGGGCGTACTGCATCAAGCGGTCCAGCGGTGGAATATTGGAATGTTAGCCGAGTCAGGGGGCGGGTTCATGTGAAGCGTACGGCTTGTGCGGTGATAGGTACGATATACTCTTACAATAGGGCATCATGTACGGGCTGCCCCTCTCCCCAAGTTCCACTAAGATTTTGTGTGGGAGGTGATGTCTGCTGACCAATCATATGTCGGCCTATAGCCAAGTTGACCGGGGGGGGCAGCCCGTTCATGAGGCCCCCTTGTACGTACCCACCACATGGAGCGCCACTATATTGACAGCGCCGTCTTCTCGAGAGCGTATAACGTGTGACGGCGTAAAAGCACGGCAGATGCGAAACAACAAGGGGCGAGATAGGTACTGGGTCGGTTGATGCCAAATCTATGTGTCATTGCTTGCATCCGATCTATGTGTTATTACAAGGGGGGATCATGATCGGGCTGCCCTCCCCCCCGGTCAACTTGGCTGTAGGATCCAACCCCGTCAACAGCATCGCGTCCATAGAAACCATCTACGACTCAGGCCCATTGGCCATACATGCTCAGCCAGATGCCCAAGCTAGCGATGCACGGCCCTACAGCCTTTTGCTGTGAATCTGAGTTTGAAGCATTGTTCTTGCTGTCGCGTTCACCCGTTCCGTGACAGAGACCACAATCCAAATCATCTTGCTTTCCAGAGCCGCCGCACAGAGGACAGGGAGACATCCGTGTCAAAAAGACGAACTGCAGACCAGCAATCAGCAAATTTACGTACCAGTTCATAGGGGAGCACTACCGCTTGCAGAGGGAGCCGGTGACCAATGTGAGAAGTAGTTCGGAAGATTCACCGTGGTAGATGTTGATGATGGCATTGTGCCTCCTGCAATGAGGACGGTGCTGCTTTGATCACTAATTAGTTTCCTCGTTAGCAGACTAACGTGGCGTTGGGCGTCTGACCACCTAGCTGCACGACTGAGCGGATGCAGTAGGTGACACTTCAGCGGCCCCGATCGTACCTCGCTCCCCAACCAGATCGGGTCACATGACTACCCCCAGCCACCATGCCTTATTCTGTTTATATAAGCAAGCTGCCGTACCCCGTCAACACGGCTTCTCGCTATCAAGCTCGCCACCTTCCGTCCTCGTCGTTTCGCCACCGTCCATTCTCGCCATTTCGACACGCCTTGTCGGTCCATGGCAGCCCGACACTGCTCCTTACCACATCCTACCGTCACAACTGTCAAAACCATCCTACCGTCACAACTGTCAAAACCTTCCTCGCCATATCCATACGTCAAAGATTTCCTGAATGTTTCACTCTCTTGACGAGCTTGCGCATGCAACATGGCGCACAACGTTCTAATTGAGCCTGTACTTCTCAAGAAACCCAACCCTTCCCGATTCCTCCAACCGAGGCGCCTTCTCCATCCTGGACCTACCCTTCAACCCATATGGAGCGAAAAGGCCGAGGCAATCTTAATTTGCGAAAAGGCAAGACGAGCGACTAATGAAAAAATTATCAGCGAAATTGCGAGGCAGTGTCCTGGCAATACTTTTACGCATAAGAGTATCGACGAGAAGTGGGCGAGAATCCAAACCTCTACACAACTTCAAGCAACAAGGCCACTGCACCATGACGTAGCGAGGATAGTCGTCAGGCCAGCACTCCAGCTCCGGGGTTATCCCGAACTCTTGACCGAGCCGGACGACGAAGATGGTATCAAGAATTCGAACCGGGTGGCCTTGAAGTCTCAAGAGAGCGATGGAGGGCTTGCGGCTGTAGTACCAGGCCCTACGAACCAAGTGGCCTTGAATTCTCAAGAGAGCGATGGAGGGCTTGCGGCTGTAGCACCAGGCCCTACGAACCAAGGCCTCGACCAACCGTAAGACTCTGTTTGATGTTGCGTACTACGGCTGCCGTAGCTAATCAAAGGCTAGACTGCATGGTAGCCTGCGTAGACTACTACCCGCAGACTCTACTCACCCTTCTACGGCGTCAGGTTCTATATCACCCACAGCCTCAAACCAGAGAGGAAGGCTCGTATCATGTGACCTATGCGGCGCGAGGTTGACGGGTCTTGGTAACTTAAATCGCCATAAACGGTCCGGAGCGTGTAAAAGGATACCTGCAATCGCCAGGTTTCGGTGTGATAAATGCGGAAATACCTATAAGAGGGCTGATTATCTTCGCTCTCATCGCCAAAATTACTGTTGGTGGAAGTAGCGTTGCGGCTACTATTTGGGGTCCGTACTAGCGCTAGTCTCTATATAGGCAGGTTTTCTGCCTAAACCAATCCATATCTCTTACTCCAACTTTCATCAATTACCACGGGGTCCCGCCTTGAACGCCGCGAATTTCTTATGAGAATTGAGACGTCGGTTTTCTAGGGCCATCCTTCAGTATTGATACGCTAAATAGTTTGTATAGGGGGATGCAAGCAATGACACATTGATCGGATGCAAGCAATGACACATAGATCGGATGCAAGCAATGACACATAGATCGGATGCAAGTACAAGGGGGGCTCATGTGCGGGCTGCCCCCCTCCCCAAGTCCCACTAAGATTTTGTGTGAGAGGTGATGTCTGTT